>CM059193.1:22434905-23034905 GCA_030323885.1 Branchipolynoe longqiensis
GGTTATCTCCAAGTTAGGAGATGAGTTAACAGGCATAAAGGGTGTTCCCAACTCCATCATTAAAGAAATGGATCGGGATGTCAATATGACGGATGACCGTAAGAAGTTTGAGGATGTGTTGCACACAGTGCATAAGGCAGTGTTGGCTACCCTAACAGCTATTGTTCCTGTGGCTAATAGGATGCAGAGTGAAAATAAGTTCTCGTCTTTGGCTAAGACAATGGACAAAGGCATTGCAGTGCTAGCGGCGGCAGGTAATTACCTGTCGTTTCGAAGATATGAAAATGTCTTCAAGTCAGTTTGCACAGATGCTGGCAAAGAAGTGGCTCGCTCTAAGAAGGTTACCGATAATGAGGGGAAGGAGTTTACGCTTTATCTTGCTCCAGAGCCGATTAAAGGGAAACCTTTAGATAACACCAAGATGTTTGGCGGTCAACTACAATACCTCTATAAAGAGGTAGAGACTGCAGCCAAGAGTGGCAAAAACATGGATGGCAAGAAGAAACAGGAAGCTCCTCGTTTCAAAAAGTCACGAGGGGATTTTCGTCCACGACGGTTCACCAGAGGAACCAGACCGAGTTCAAGCTTCGGTCAAGGGTTTCGGGGCCGGGGCGCTCGCCCAGGCTGGACCGACAACACCGCACGGCCAATAGGCCGAGGGTTCAACTCGTCGAGACCTTTCCCCAGGGGCGTCCCAAGTAGAGGTCCAAACACAAACTTTACAAGTCCCTGAAGCCTCTAAAAACACACAAACTGTAAGCAACTTTGTGGCTGGTAATATTAGTAATCATATTTCTGAGTGGCACAAAATTACTAGTGACCAAGAAATTATAAAAATAGTTAGGGGTGTTCACATTCCCTTTACACAAATTCCTGTACAAAGTATAATACCTTTTCCATATAACATTCAACCAGTTGAACGAGACGCACTAACTAAACAGGTACATAAATTCTTTGAGAAAGGAATTATACAAAAAGTGACACACTGTTCAGGACAGTTTATTTCAAACATTTTCTCGAGACCGAAGCCTAATGGTGATGTTCGAATGATCCTGGATTTAACAATCCTTAATAAAAGGGTGGAATATCGACATTTTAAAATGTTCTCTCTAGATACGGCACGAGATCTGATTACACCAGATGCGTGGATGGCTAGTGTTGATTTACAGGATGCATATTATACGCTTCCCATAATGGAACAATACCGAAAATTTCTTCGATTTATTTGGGATAACCAACTCTATGAGTTTACCTGCATGCCGAATGGCTTAGCTTGTGCGCCACGTTTATTTACTAAATTGCTTAAACCTGTTTTCTCGGTAATGGCGAGGAAGGGTCTAATAATGTTTCCATACATAGATGATTCTTTTATTATAGCATCAACACAAATTGGTTGTGTGAATGCAGTTTTGGATTTATGTGCATTACTCACTAAATTGGGGTTTTATGTACATCAACAAAAGTCAGTGTTTAAACCAACAAAACAACTCAAATGTTTAGGGTTTATTCTGGATACACAGTCCCTTACAGTGTCGATAACAGAACAAAAACTAATTAAGTTTATGACTACAGCGACTCAGCTTATTAAGTTATCAAAGCCAAAAATTAGACAGGTTGCTGTTCTTATTGGCATAATGACCTCATATGCACCTGCTGTGTTATATGGGAAGGCCCATATTAAGTCGCTAGAAATAGATAAAAATTTAGCGTTAACACGAACTAAAGGCAATTTTGAGCGAAAGATGTTTATTTCGCAAGAAGGGTTACAGGATATTGGATGGTGGATGCAACATATAGCAAGTTCACCAAATCCAATCCGCATGGCGGAACCTAATACAGTAATTACTACTGATGCTTCGTTAGAAGGTTGGGGAGCTCATCGAGATGGGGTCACAACAGGAGGTAGATGGCTTGATGATGAAAAATCAGACTATATTAATGCACTAGAATTGCGTGCTATTTATCTGGGCTTACGTAGTTTAGTAAAGATAAATAAATCACAGGTTAGAATACTAACTGATAATACTACTGCCATGGCATATATTCGTAACATGGGTGGAACCAAATCAAAGTCTTGCAATCAGTTATCTAAACTGATTTGGAACTGGGCACAGGCTCAACAAGTCTGGCTGACTGTAGCGCATATTCCAGGGTCACAAAATACACTTGCAGATTATAAAAGTAGAAATTTCCATGACCATTTAGAGTGGTCTCTCTCTACACATTTGTTTAACTTCGTTTGTGAAAAATGGGGTACACCTGAAGTTGACTTATTTGCATCACGAAATAATAACAAGTTACCCTGTTATGTTTCTTGGCATCCTGAACCGGATGCTTGGAAAGTAGATGCGTTTGCTATTACTTGGGAAAATAATTATTTTTATATTTTCCCACCATTTAGCATTATCAGCCGAGTAGTGAGAAAAATCGGCTTGGAAGGGACACATGCGATACTGGTGGTGCCCGATTGGGACACGCAACCTTGGCTGCCAGCAGTTTCACAACTGGCAAAAGATCGTATACGATTCCCAAGAAAACTCGGGAATCTGACGCACCACGGACCGCTAGTGGTTCACGGCGACGTGTCAACGACGCCCCTATTGGCATTCCTTTTCTAAGGAAGCAGCTACAGCAATTTGGATTGGACAGAATTACTGAGGATAGGATAGTATCGGATGCCTGGAGGCCAGGAACTGTCAAAATGTATACAACCTATTTAAAGAAATGGGGTGTACATTGTTTGTTAATGAAAGTTAAGCCAACAAATCCAAAGATTTCACAAGTAGCTCGGTTTCTTCGTTCTCTAGAGGATGAAGGACTTTCCTTTGGATCGATTAATGCGGCGAGGTGTGCGTTATCAATTATATTACCTAGAATTGATGGCGAAACAGTTGGAAAACATTATGTTATTTGTTATTTACTTCGTTCAATTTATCAAAGGAATCCTCCAAAACCAAAGTATAGTCGGTTTTGGGATGTTTCTATAGTATTTAAGTTGTTTCAGGCTTGGCCTCACAACTCGTGGTTAGATATAAAACAGTTAGGTTTTAAGGTCGCGGTCCTGTTATTGTTAGTAACCGGACACAGAGGACAGACGATTGTTGCTTTATCCTTAACTGGATTAGAAATAGACAAGCAACAAGCTACGTTTGATTTAGAAAAATTGCTTAAATCGAACACGTTAGGTGACCCTTTATCAACGGTTCACTTAGACTGTTTTCCGAATGATCGGAAATTATGTGTTGTGTCGGCCATACGGGCTTATATATACAAGACAAAGGATTTACGTGCATCACAACAACTATTAGTGAGCTTTATAAAGCCACATAAGGCGATTTCACGAGACACACTTGCCAGATGGACAATTACGGTGTTGAAATTGGCTGGAGTGGATACGAGTAAATACTCTTCCCACTCAACTAGAGGAGCCATGGTCTCCAAGGCACGGGTGCTTGGTATTTCTGTGAAAAGAATACTAGCGCATGCAGGCTGGAAGACGGCTAAGTCGTTTGCAAAACATTATAATAAACGACTAGAAAAGCCTACCGGCGTTGCAAAGCGTCTTCTCGCCAACTAACAAGAATAGGTGAGAACAAAAATTTAGAATGTTATAATAATAAGAAAGAATGATATTAAGGATAAAAATGAATTATGTAAAGGTCTCCCTAGCCTGAGGCTAGCCTGAGGCTGTTTACCGAGGTAAAATAGTATAGTTATACGAGTCTTACCTTGGTACAGATGATGGATAACTGTTGTTTTACCGAGGTATAAGCCTCGGATAGATGTGGGCTAGGGCCCTCCCGCCACACCCTGCCACATCTATTCCGTTGGTGTACCTTTTCGGTAAAGTAATAGTATCCATTGTTTGAAAGTCATTTTTATCCTCAATAAGTAGGTTAAGATTGCTGGTACCGGACGTGCTTACCTCTCCCTAGCCCACATCTATCCGAGGCTTATACCTCGGTAAAACAACAGTTATCCATCATCTGTACCAAGGTAAGACTCGTATAACTATACTATATATATATATATATATATATATTATATATATATATATATATATATATATATCTGAATTTTATCATTAACTTACAATGCCCTTAAGTTTAACAAAGCATTGAGTATTGACCTCGATGCATTAGCACTGGGTACTGATGTGATTACATTGATTTTTTGGCCCTGCGCCAACAATTCTACACTGCAGACAGTATGCATGACCTTTTTACTAAAGTAAAACAAGAAAACATTTTAATGTTTTTGAGGGCAGCTGGATTGTACCACCTCATATAGTTTACTAAATAAATTCTATCAATTATTAATAAAACTTTTCTTTTGCTATGGGAATTTGTTTCCCTTGACCACAGATATATGATTGTGAGCTTTCTAATTTAATGAGTGTCTATTGGCACATAATTGATTGTCTGCCTTTACATGTAAAGGCCATGGTTTGAACAAAAAAGAAACATTTCTCGCCGTGAATATGGCCTATGCTGCCGACACGGCGTAAAGCAACCACCAATCAATCAAGCAATCAATCAACTGATGTGCATTCTGCCCCACAGGTACCTGGGTCACAACCTCATCGGCAGGCTGGAGTCGGACAGCTTCTGGGATCTACGTGTGCTGGTCGGCCTCCACCTGGAGAATAACCTGCTCACAGAAGCAACCATCTCAGAAAGCACCTTCAACTGTACCCCCTCACTCGCCGTTCTGTAAGTGGTCTAGAGATTGGCAGGATCCTTGATAAATTTTGGAGTCAGTATTGGTGTAGTCAGTCCTCGCCGCACAATCACTATAATTATGACAGGTCATATATATATCTAGACAGGCCAACTCTGTTAAAAGGCTATTATACCTAAATATATAAACAGACAGTATCGGTACAGTCAGTCCTCGCCACACAATCACTATAATTATGACAGGTCATATATATATCTAGACAGGCCAACTCTGTTAAAAGGCTTTTATACCTAAATATATAAACAGAGGGTATCGGTACAGTCAGTCCTCACCGCACAATCACTATAATTACGACAGGTCATATATAGACAGGCCGAATCTGTTAACAGGTTATTTGACCTAAATATATAAACAGAAGAGGATAAGTATAGGCAGGATTTGTAAGGTTTGTATGGGTCCTTCAAAACCTGGAAAGTCATGGAATTTGATAAATCAGGATTCCAGGCCTAGTAGAAATTCCTGGAATTTCTTTAAGATCTTTGAAAATCCTTGAAAATGAAAAATCATGACTATTTTTTGTTAATCCGATGTTTTATCATATTTTTTAAATCATAAATAGCTGGGGTGTTATGGGCATATGTGCCTTATTCATTAATCAGTGATGTTTTGTATTTTAATTGATTTTTGTGGGTTATATTAAATACATATATTTCCACTTGTCTGGTGTAGGCCATGCTAGTAGTATATGGAAAGTGCACATTGCAACTGCTGGATATAAATTTAGTTATTGAATAAACCGGATAGGATAGCCGAATCGGAGTGAACGCTGGGTGGGTTCCCATGTGGGATAGGACAGGACAAGAACTAGTCTGATCAGTTTCTGGATAATATGACTGAGTGGGATATCAGGGCATGGTGCCGGCAACTCGATCTCCCAGTGGGGCATCACTATAAAGTCACCATGAGTGCATATGTATCACTAGATAAAAGATTCACCGCGTAGTACAGTAGCATGAGTTAGAGGTGAACCTTTTATTTAATGTATCATCATTGGCTTTAGTTCTAAATGAGTGTAACTTGTCGCTACCTCTTAACCTCTTAGCATCTTAGCAGCATCTGAGGTCATATGACAACTTATGATTGTACGCATTCATAGTGACTTTATAGTGCTGCCCCATAGGGATACCATGTTATCCACACCATGACCCAATATCCTGCCCGAATCTGTAGAGCGTTAGGCCTTGTGTGCGCGATATCGAAAGTTTGGTTCCCGGGCGAGTCAAAGCAATGACTTATAAAATTGATACTTGTCACTTCCTAGCCTGGCGCTTGTGATTAATGGGATGGGGCAAGGACTGGTTAGCTCAGTGTCAGGATAATGTGACTTAGTGGGATATTGGGTCATGGTGCCAACGGCCTGATTTCCCTGTGGGACAGCACTATAAAGTCACCATGAGTGCACACTGTCACAAGTCGGTACCCATCCTGACCTTAGATGTTGCTTGGACGTAAAACTCCAGCAACCAACCAACCAATCCAATATCCCACTCAGTCATATTATCTTCGACGACACTGAGGTAACCAGTTCTCTACCACCTGCAGTAACCTTGGATCGAATCAGATACAGTACGTGCCGGCCGCCATCAGGTCGAGCGACTATCTGCCCTCCATAACTGACCTCCGTCTCCATGGCAACAAGCTCACCTTCCTCAACACCGGCGTCTTTTCCAACCTCTCTACCCTTCATTCCCTGTAAGTAAAATAAACCATTCATCACACAGCCATGATGAAGTGTTGCGCTCACTTCTTACAGTCATTGTCCTCAATGTAGCTTATTTAAAGGTTCACTAACGAGAGGCCTTTAACCTATTGACCTGGTGTCACGCTTACTTCTTACAGACATTGTCCTCAATATAGCTTCTTTAAAGGTTCACTAACGAGAGGCCTTTAACCTATTGACCTAGTGTCGCGCTTACTTCTTACAGACATTGTCCTCAATGTAGGTTCTTTAAATGTTCACTAATGACATGCCTTTAACCTATTGACCTAGTGTCGCGCTTACTTCTTACAGACATTGTCCTCAATGTAGCTTCTTTAAATGTTCACTAATGAGAGGCCTTTAACCCATTGACCTAGTGTCGCGCTTACTTCTTACAGACATTGTCCTCAATGTAGCTTCTTTAAATGTTCACGAATGACATGCCTTTAACCTATTGACCTAGTGTCGTGCTTACTTCTTATAGACATTGTCCTCAATATAGCTTCTTTAAAGGTCCACTAACGCGAGGCCTTTAACCTATTGACCTAGTGTCACGCATACTTCTTACAGACATTGTCCTTAATGTAGCTTCTTTAAAGGTTCACTAACGAGAGGCCTTTAACCTATTGACCTAGTGTCGTGCTTACTTCTTATAGACATTGTCCTCAATATAGCTTCTTTAAAGGTTCACTAACGCGAGGCCTTTAACCTATTGACCTAGTGTCGCGCTTACTTCTTACAGACATTGTCCTTAATGTAGCTTCTTTAAAGGTTCACTAACGAGAGGCCTTTAACCTATTGACCTAGTGTCATGCATACTTCTTACAGACTTTGTCCTCAATGTAGCTTCTTTAAAGGTCCACTAACGAGAGGCCTTTGACCTATTGACCTAGTGTCACGCATACTTCTTACAGACATTGTCCTCAATGTAGCTTCTTTAAAGGTTCACTAACGAGAAGCCTTTAACCTATTGACCTAGTGTCGTGCTTACTTCTTACAGACATTGTCCTCAATATAGCTTCTTTAAAGGTTCACTAACGAGAGGCCTTTAACCTATTGACCTAGTGTTGTGCTTACTTCTAACAGTCATTTTCCTCAATGTAGCTTTTTTAAAGGTCCACTAATGAGAGGGCTTTAACCCATTGACCAATTTGTGGAGTGCCACTGTTGAGAGTGAATTTAACCTTTCTATATGATATATAATAGCAACATTGCTGTTATATGTATTTGATATATTATATATGATAGCAATGTTTTATGATGATATTAAATTGGGAATATTAATATAAATGTTGTCCTCGGTTTCAGCCAGCTTCAGTCTAACAGGATCATAACTGTTGAAGACGATACCTTCCCACCCAATATTGCAACGATGTAAGTAATATAGAAATGTAATCCAATTACATAGCTATGAACTGTTCACACTATTTATATTTGTAAAGAAAGAAAAAGTGTGAACGAGTTACATTCGACAATATAAATAGAAACAATGATGCTTAGAGGTTAAGAAGTGAAGAAATATATTTGTTTAACCAGTTGAATTGTTCGATGGTTTGGCCTTTCTGCTATTTACAAAAAGAAGAATTTATTAGCTTGATCATTATAACTTACTCTACTTTAGTTTGAAATAACATTTATTTTAAAGCGTTACATTTGGTGATCTTTGTAGTGAAAAGATGGTAAATTAATTTCGTGCACACCGAAATGCTGGGCATCATAGACTTCAGAAGTAACAAACATGGTTAATGAGTGCACCAGTATTTATAATTATCAGTTGATGCAATAATTATTGATGCGCGAAAAGGAAGAAGGCAAGGCGGAGGTGGAAGAAAAAGGCGTTTATTGGAACGCCTCAAACAAAATACAAGCTATACAAACAATGGAGAGTACAAAGAGGAAGCTCAGAAGGAGGCGATAACGTATAACTTATACTAGGGTAGCAGGAGCTCGTGGGAGCTTAGAGTTCAGGGGAGGGGCGCCGAGGAGCCCTCCACCAACAGTAGAGAGAAAGTTGGGGTGGGTGGGTGGAGAAGAAAGAGGTGCAGCAGGGAGGACGGCTGGGAGGCGAGTGACTGAGGGAGGCCGGCGGGCGGCCTTATAAGGGAGGGAGCGGCAGGGCGAGGGGCGGGGGAGGTGAGAAAGCGGCGGGGCAGGGCGCGAGGGCGAGGGAGAAAGCTGAGAGAAAGCTGAGGGAGGGATGACAGGGCAGGTGAGAAAGCTGCGCGGCAGCAGGAGAGGCGGGGGGAGGGTCTCTTCCTTTCCTCGCATCAAACGCAATGCGAGCATTACGACCAATTCGCCCACTCGGCTGCGGATAGGAAACGGAAAGAAAGACATAGAGGAGAGATTGATTTCAGTAGAATTTAATAAAACAAGTCAGGGACCAATGGAGGTCGATCAAAATAGTAATTTGGACGACTAGGGCCAGAATCAAGCGCTGACTGGAATGCGCTACCAGGTATCAGTTCATGAATCAGTTAAGTGGATCAAGTAAGTGAAGATCAGCGCTCAGCCCCCCCCCCCACCCCCCAGTAAGTGGGTGGGAGGGTGGGGAAAGCGAAGTGCAGTGTAGGAGATCCGAGTTCAGAGTGACGACAGGTAGAGAGAGGCAAGCGAGGAAAACTAATAATAGACCAGCCTCGTGAGCAAATTACCCATGTTAGCCTCGGGGCAACATGCACGATGCATAACTGATTGAATAGTTGCATATGTAGGATGAAATCTAGCTGGGTAAAATGCTTTTGTTTCGAAGATTCGATGCTTTCATCGGGCTTAGTAGTCTTAAATGGCAATACTGAACACATACATTTTAAATAATAGCTTAAATTCCACAAATATTGTAAAGAAATGTTCGACTTTAGACTGACTACTTTGTTGACAGAGATATGAAAAAGTCTAAATGAAAGTAAATTTATTCTACGAAACTGGAAGATTTTGTCCCCCCCCCCCCCCGACCTAAGAAAAAAAGGTTACAGGTCAGGGAGGCGCTCTTATCCGGCTACCACAAATCTGGAATTACCGGAAACCCAACTGTTTTTTAATTGGCTAGTTTTGATATTTCGGGCTGGCCGTGGTTCGTTGTACGGACGCTTTGTTTGATATGTATGTAATATATATTAATTAAATATATATATAATGTATATAATGTATATAATAAATTTATATATATACAATATATAGTATATATCGTATATATAGTATATATCGTATATATATATATATAATATATAACATATATAACATATATAATATATAAATATAATATATAATAGTTTGCCTACATAATGAAACAAGAGGAAGACATGATAGTGGGTGAGAGTGTATTTACTCTGGCTAGAGTTCAGCGGTACAGTGTGTGGCAGTTACAGTGTGCAGGGGTGGTGGCACCACCATCTCAGCTGGGGTTGTGGAGGCTGGAGCAGTAGATGACTACGACAGACTCCATCAGTCCATGGAACTGAGTGAGTGATGAGGGAAATGGGATATTCCAGGTTATTATACTCGTATAATTCTTATACAGCATATATATATTATATTGTATAATAATTATTTATAATGGATATATATATGTGTCATATATATAATTATTATATATAATAAATTGATATATAAACTAATAGATCTATTATATCTTTACTTTTCATTGTTTTATTTTATATTTTAAGTACATCTTTATGCTATGTCTAAAAAAAACAAAAATTCAGAAATCCGGGCCACTTCCGGTCCCAAACTTGTCGGATATTTGGTCCGCTACCTGTACTTATTATTGGATCCGATTTAGGGACGTGAGCAATAACGACTTCCGGTTCCTGAAGTCCCACCCGTTTGGGAACCTGACCCAGTTGACGCAGCTGCGACTTGACAACAACCACATCACGGAACTGCCGGATGACGCCTTGCACGGCAGCACCAGCCTCGCCAACCTGTGAGTAGTCCTGTCCCCATGGCAACACCAGCCTCACCAACCTATGAGTAGTCCTGTCACCATGGCAACACCATCCTCACCAACATGTGATTAGTCCTGTCCCCATGGCAACACCAGCCTCACCAACCTGTGAATAGTCCTGTCACCATGGCAACACCAGCCTCACCAACTGTGAGAAGTCCTGTCCCCATGGCAACACCAGCCTCACCAACCTATGAGTACTCCTGTCACCATGGCAACACCAGCCTCACCAACCTGTGAGTAGTCCTGTCCCCATGGCAACACCAGCCTCAGCAACCTGTGAGTAGTCCTGTCACCATGGCAACACCAGCCCCACCAACCTGTGAGTAGTCCTGTCACCATGGCAACACCAGCCTCACCAACCTGTGAGTATCCCTGTCCCCATGGCAACACCAGCCTCGCCAACCTGTGAGTAGTCCTGTCACCATGACAACACCAGCCTCACCAACCTGTGAGTAGTCCTGTCACCATGACAACACCAGCCTCACCAACCTGTGAGTAGTCCTGTCACCATGGCAACACCAGCCTCACCAACCTGTGAGTAGACATGTCACCATGGCAACACCAGCCTCACCAACCTGTGAGTAGTCATGTCACCATGGCAACACCAGCCTCACCAACCTGTGAGTAGTCATGTCACCATGGCAACACTAGCCTAAGCAACCTGTGAGTAGTCCTGTCACCATGGCAACACCAGCCTCACCAACCTGTGAGTAGTCCTGTCACCATGGCACCACCAGCCTCACCAACCTGTGAGTAGTCCTGTCACCATGGCAACACCAGCCTCACCAACCTGTGAGTAGTCACCGGGAAAACCAAACTCAGTGAATGGCCGGAAGGAGCTGAGCGGAACAGAAATGGACATATAGTCTTAATGTAGGCTAACAGATGCCCGCTTTGGTAGATACTGGGATTTGTGTCGATTTCTTTTTTGTTGTTGTTAGCTATTGGGGGTCTGGTATTCGCTTCTATGCAGCAACACATCCTTAATAAATGCATAATTATCTAAGTAAGATGTGTAGGATTAAATCTAGATAATACCGAGCCCCCAAGGGGGAGGATAAGGACTAACACGTGTATATATATATACATAAACAGTACCTGTACTCATAGAGGTGGAGAATGAAATCACCAAAATCCAGCAAACGGAAACGGAAATAGCTGTACGTGGGCCGCCATTTGTATACTCGTTTTGAATCGCGTAATGACAGCGATTGGTTAATAATATACTCGTGCTGATATATAAATAAATAATTTTCCGAGCGTTTAGTAGGAGTCGGCTCTAAGCATTGCTTATTCATGTTAAGTGTGTTGGTTTGGACAATTTGAAGTTTTCATCAGAATATACAGTTTTTAATTTCAGTGATCAGAGTTTCCAACCGGGCTCAGTCATATCCGTTATTTCTGTTCAATTTCAGAATACTTAGTGGAAACCAACTGAGACGCTTAAAGAAGGTGCACTTCCAGGACAACCCACTAGGTGGCAGCATCTCTCTACAGAACAACGTCATTGGACACATTGAGGACGGTACCTTCGCACACATCAGTAGTTGTACCTCAATGTAAGCACTACACAAACATAATAATTGATTAAATAATAATTAAGCGACGCCAGACCAACATAGGTTTGAAGTGGCATTTATTTTAAAGCCGATAATGGTACCAGCGAACAGAAATGAATATATAGTCTTAATGTAGGCTAACAGACGCTTGATAGCGAACAGAAATGAATATATAGTCTTAATTTAGGCTAACAGATGCTCGACTCTTAGGTCTAATCTTCAGTTTGGAGTGGGTGGGAGGCTCAAAAACCCGGCACCATGTCGATGTATGTTGTCTGGGTCAGCTACTAGGGTAGAATAATTCGAATGAGACATTATGACTTAATTAGGTCAGCTAGGCATCCAAGTTAAGCATGGGGGTTGCAGGAGCAGTTCGGAAAGTGTATCATCAATTGCTAGTCGGCGCCATAATCAGCCGATGTGACATATACGTAATAGTGTATGCGTGACCCTCCAGGTGGGGTAGGGGCTCAGTACAGAGCCAAAGCTAATTAAGTCAGGCGGATAGATATTGAATATATAGCTGCCAGCCCCGCACGCTAAATTACCCAAGTTGTGGCCAACATGCACAATTTGTTGATGAAAACGTCACTTTATAAAAACCTCACCAAAACACCTACCTAGATTTGATCCTACATATCCAACTTAGCTACCAGTGCACTTATTAAAGCTGCATAGTTGGGTGAAAACATCAAAATCCAAAACAGTGATCTAGATTGGATCCTACATATTTAACTTAAGGCCCTGTCACACTACGACGTAACGATGTCAATGTAGGGAGAACGTGAAGAACGTTGAACTTCTCGGCGTAGTATGCAAATTTGGGCACAAGTTGAACGTGGATGCAGCATAGTGGACGAGAGCGTAACGTTGGTAAAGCGTAGTGATACCGTCATTCAACGAGAGAGGGCAACGTCATTACGCTCACGGAACGTTATGAATGTTATTCCACCACCAGAAGAACGTTACGTGTCATTACATACGTCATGAGACGTTGAACGTACATTGAATGCACGTTCTCCTGACGTTCTCCTGACATTCTCCTGACATTCTCCTGACGTTCCCATTACGCCACATGGGCATTTGCACTCGGTTTAATGTGGGTGAACGTAGTGGAACGTAGTTGAACGTAGTGAGCAGCATTGGAATAACGTCCGTTTAACATCATTGACGTTCACTGAATGTGAACAGAACGTACGGCGAACGTAAACCCTTACGTTCGAGCTGCATCGAAAGTTTTGAACATGTCCAAAACTTTGACGTAACTCGACGTAACACGATGTAATGTGACGTAGCTCGACGTCATTCTAATGTCATTCTGACATCATCATAACATAACCCAACGTACGTCAACGTAATGACGAAAAATGACCATGTTAGGCTCACGTTGGCTCGTTACGTCATAGTGTGACAGGGGTATTAAATATTGGTGCACTTATTAAACATTTGTTACCACAAAGAAGGGAATACTGAGGTAATTTAATAGAATCTCTTATTGCCTATGGTGTCAGAGGTTTGGTATGCTTGCCAAAATTAATTTGGCATGTTTGCACTTCAAATAGCTCAAAGGTTAGCCATTTAAAATAAAAGTTACTGCAAACTAAAGTAAGGTAGATTATAGTGATCAACCTAATATATCTATCTCAGAAAATGACTGAAACTTAAAACCATCGGACTTTGCAACTTTAAGCATTTGTTGCTGCATAGAATTATATGGAATGTCAAAGCTTTGAGTCTAAAGTTGCATAGTCCGATGGTTTCTGCTTTTTATTTTAGATAAACAGTATCTTGATCATAATCTACCTTACTTTAGGTTTAAATAACATTTTATATAAATAGCCAACTTTCGTGATATTTAGAGTAAGAACATTGCAAATTAATTTTCACATGACACATCAAAATGCTGACACCATGGGTTCAGCAGTAACAGGTTATGTTAGGTTGACTTTGTGTTCCCTTCTATGCGGCAACAACTGTTTAATAAGTGCACCTATCGCTAAGCTGCATATGTAGGATCAAATCTGGGTAACTATTTTGGTTTCGAAAAGTTGATGCTCTCATCACACTATGCAGCTTTAAAGATCTGGTCATGTGATTTTTACAATAATTGTCATTATGTCCAAATTCCAGCAATATTAACTACAGTAAAACCTCTCAAACCGACCACCTCCCAAGATCGACCACTCCCCTATATCGATCGCTTTATTTGGGTCTCAAACGATCGCCAATAAAATACTATTGTAATGAAATGAAAAGAAAAAAACCCTAAACCGACCACCTCTATAAATGGACCATTTAAAGTCGGTCCCATGGTCGGTCGATTTAAAGAGGTTTTACTGTACTATATGAATTAAGTTTTGCTGAGTTTGTTTGTTTATTGTTGTTCCTAGCAACATCTAAGGTCATATCAGGAAGGGTACCGACTTGTGACAGTGTGCACTCGTGGCGATTTTATAGTGCTGCCCCACTAGGATACCAGGCCGCCAGCACCATGACCTGAGATCCCACTCAGTCACATTATCCTGACACTGAGCCAACCAGTCTAGTTTTGCTGAGATTAATGTTTTCAAATCAACATCTCTAATAAGGATGTTCATTGGTACTGAAACCATCAGTGTTGTGAATCAAGTGCTGTTGAGTTGTAGAATCTAATGCTCGGATATGTGGCTGTGTATGTAGGCTATGAGGAAAACAATACAGACAAAGAGAAAGGAAGAGAGTAAAGTAGATAGAAGAAGAGAGAGTCCAGCCCTCTGGTTTATTGCTTCTATAGTTAGATGGGTTCATTGTAGGGTATCATACCACCTCCTTCCACCAATGGGAATCGAGAATTCCTGGTCTCACCAATAGGAATCCAGCATTCCTGGTCTCTATGGATACCTGTGGTCTGCCCACCACCAGTACCTGTATGGCCCAATGCCCACCACCAACCTTGACCTTTTGAGTGTGGGGACCCCTACCCCAGCAGAAGGGGTAGGCCCTGAGTGCAATTACACCCAGACCTGCCAGCACCACTATGTCTATTTACATCCCACTCAGGCACCACCAACCCATATATATATCTATACATGCGCCTGGTCACGTACACCGATCAGTAATAGAACATTTGCATTCCCTGTTTGCCGAATATCCGAATATTTTACAGAGTGTTGTGGCTTTAATGATAAGACAGTTCATAGTACTTGTCTTGTTTTAAGTGGCGTCCACCTGTGAAGGTGTCGGTCATCCTACTGATCCTGCTCAGTGGACCCATTTGCAGTTTGGGCTATTTTCCATTCCAACCAGTGGTCCACAACTGGTTCATCAAAGGTTGTGGTATGTGCTGTCCTGCCTGTGGGAAAGTGCATATAAAAGATCCTTTGCTGCTAATCGGAAAGAGTAGCCTATTTGGCAGCAGCAGGTTTCCTCCAAAGAAATATGTCAGAATTACCATATGTTTGACTTCCAATAGCCTTATGATATGAAAATAAATATGCTCTAGAGGCATCGTTAAATAAAACAAGTTTTCTTTTTTGTTTTCAGTGACCTAAGTAATAACAAGTTGACCCAGATTCCAGTACACGGTGGGTTTGCCGACCTGACCATCACTGGCAGCCTAAATCTGATGAACAACAGGATCACATCGCTGCCTTCCCACATCTTCAAGAACCTCCACTGTCAGTCACTGTGAGTAGGTTGGGTTTGATCGATTGATTGGTGGTTGCTTTACACCGTGTCGGCAGCATAGGCCATATTCACGGCAAGAAATGTTTGTTTTTTGTTCAAACCATTGCTTTTACATGTAAAAGCAGAAAATCAATTACGTGCCAATAGACACTCATTAAATTAGAAAGCTCACAATCATATATTTGTGGTCAAGGGAAGTAAATTCGGATAGAAAAAGAAAAGTTTTATTAATAATTGATAGAATCTATTTAGTAAACTATATGAGGTGGTACAGTCCAGCTGCCCCCAAGAAGGCTAAAATGTTTTCCTGTTTTACCTTAGTAAAAAGGTCATGCATACTGTCTGCAGTGTAGAACTGTTGGCACAGGGCCAAAAAAAAATCATGAGGCTAACCTGGAAGTACAAAGTGACAAATAAGGAAATACTTTAATGGATGGGACTGCCCTCTCTGGAAGATCTTCTGATCAAAAAAGAATCTCCGGTGGACTGGACACCTCATGAGGATGTCATCAGACAGGCTACCAAAGCAGATCCTCTATTCTCAACTGTCTTCTGGTTACAGAAAGAGAGGGCGCCCTCGTCTCCGGTTCAAGAATACCATCAAGAGAAACCTGAAGCTGAGAGACATTAAGACCGACTCATGGACATCACTCTCACAGCAGAGAGCTAAATGGAAAGCGGCAGTCAAGTAATGAAAGCAGTCTTTGTCGCATCGTGACTGACAAGCTCATATATATGTTGATATGTGTGTGTATATATATGTGCCTATAGCAGCTTATAATATAACCAATATAAGTATATATAACGTAACCAATTCCTGGTTTTCCATTTGATTATAGGAACCTTCAGGGAAACAAGATCTCACAGATTGACAGCCATGCCTTTGAATCTATGTCGACGTCATTGGATGTTATTTTGACTGGGAATCCTTTGCGAACCGTACAGCCTTATGCTTTTAACGATACCAGTCACAGGTAGGTGTTTTCACGTCGCTTTGTTCGCGATCTAGCTGTTTAAAATTGACAGAGTTTAAACAAAATAATTATTTATTGAGGCTGTATTTATACTGTGCATAGCATATAAGCCCGCGTATTCAGGCTTGTTGGCAATGCTGGCCAGCTGTAGTGTTGGTGTTATCTTATCACACTAGCTGCTGATAAGGTATTTGATTGCCTGCATTTCAGTAGCAGATAGTTAGTTGGTTGGTACGGTTAGTAGCCTAGTTAGTTTTTTTTAATTTTCTTGGCATATATGTATTTTATTTGTTCTACTCTTACTACTAGACTAGCCTACTCCTATCTACATATCATAGGCTTGTATGTAGATGTGTGGTGTGCTATCTGGCCACTTTTGGCATGGTTACCTTCCATTGGGCGTCCCGCACAGTGCATTTTCTTCCACGCCTGATTTCTTAGAATTGAGGATACGACCTCAACTTCTTCTACCATAGAATATAAATCCAACACTCTCCCACCCCACAAAATAAAAGCCCATGGAAATTTCTTTTAAACACATTATTATGAAAGGTTGCCCATAAAATATTCAGATCTAGTTTACTCAAATGTGGCAGCTGGTATATCATTGGAATGTTCTCATATTTAAAAAGAAAACGACTAAAAGAATTAATACGTTAATATCGCAACAGCTGAAATCTTGCCAGTCAGTGGAATGCCAATCGACTTTGCTATGAAGGAATAGAGTAGTCCTACTTATACTGATAAAAAGAAATGACCCCCCCCCCTCCCATGGTGATTCGGACAGAGGGAGCCAGACAAAGTAATTGTTTTGCCAAATGGGCTTATTTGATTAAGATTAATGTTTAATTCACAACACGACAAGATAAGTACAGTGGACCAAAGTTTATTGAGGTCTAAACAAACAATAGTTTTTGACACCGTCATAGAATAGATCAAGTTTTCCATATATGGTGTTCTCTGTGGCGGAGTGGTTAGAGTGTCTGACTTTTTTCTAGGTCGAACTCCTAATCTGAAGGTCGGTGGTTCGATTCCCCATGCCCCCATCTCTGCCAATTTGGATTTCCACTGCTGTGTATAACTTACAGCGTCATCAAAGGCCAGTTGCTCTCATACCATGTCTATGTGGTGTGGGGGGTTAAAAATCCCTTGGGTCGGTAAAAGTGTAGGCTCGGGCTTTCTATCGACAAACTGTCTAATGGTGAAAACAAGCCTATTCAGGCTTATCCATGATAGGCAGTATAAATCTTCAACAACAGTATAAATCTTCAACAACAAATATGTTCAACAGCAATTATTGAATCTTCAAGGGTGACTGTAGTGTGACTCTGAATTATGTCAATTGGCTAAACTTACAGAAGGACAGAGCCAGATAAATATCTCTTCATGACTTATACTTGAATATTTTTTGTTTATCTTAGGATCTTTTAGTACTAAATGTTACTGTTACTTATGGTAATTATTTATATTGGATCTACCAGGGCTCATACTAAAAAATTACTCAAGGGGCTTAATTAGTTTAATTACATCTGACATATATATCATACAGAGAGAAGACCCTCATTGCCGGACCTTTGACACTCAACCCTCATTGAGTTAATGTCTGCCAGATATGTGGGGTGGGTGGGAGGAAAATTGAAAGGTATGATTTGAAGTTGGTCATGACTGTATGGATCTTAGGCCGAAACTGACCATTTGAGCATCATGGATTCATGACGTTAACTACTATGGACGGTAACACTGGGTGCGTTGCAAGAATATCTGTTTATGGTTATGCCAAGTTACTTTGGGCCACCGTCACACCAGTTTTCGCATTGTCAGTTATTTATGTTATGGTGTAACATACACAATATGCGATAACCTTTTTTAATCTATTGAGTTTATATCGAGGGGAGCCGACTCTCGAGGGACCAAGGAGTCCGTCAAAGAGGACCTCCGAGCCCAGCCTTCTGTATCCTTAAGAGGGTGGGTGGGCGTGGTAACTTTAAGCGTGTGATTGTCCAGAGCTGCTCCACTCAGTGAAGTCTATGGGTCGGCGGTGGGCTGTCTGACGTGAGTAGTACCGGACGCTTCCACCAGGGCGGCGCACCGGTTCCCCCAGCCGAATCAACCACAATTTGAAACTATGTGTCCATTCAGTGTTCATGCCATTTAAAAAAAAAAAAATTGTTGGTACATTAGTTGTTTTTAAGCAGGGGAAATTTCAGTCGCAGGCGATTGGTCTTCCTCATTCCACTGCTCCTTGCCCTATCCTAATAATGCCGAGCGCCTGGCTAGGACGCGACAAGTATCAATTTTTAAGTCATTGGTTTGACTCGACCAGGATTCGAACCCGCGACCCCACGATCTACCACACGGGAGACGGACGCTCTAACTCATTTGGCCATCCCGTCTGGGATTCCGTACCCCTTCGCTCTCTCTTTATTCCTTAGGTTAGTCCCGTGATGTTTTTAAATGTGTTCAGCAGATATAGATATTTTCCGTATTTATTTAAGGACTTTGCAGATGTCGAGTTTGGATATCGGAAACCTTCCATCGTTCGCCTTCAACCAGGTTTCGGTGTCGCAATACTTTCATCTGGAGTCAAATAAAATACAGCAAATCGACGCGAATGCCTTTTACGGATGTAGCGTCGGACTCGCCTTGTAAGTGGTCTTTGTTGATGCTTTTCACGTGACGTCTTAATACCCATCTAATTAATTAATTAACTAATTATTATAAATGTTCTCTAGTAACAATGGTCTACCTTTAATTATATGTATATATGAAGAGTTCAGGCGCAAAAACCATGTAAACGCCATTGCAAAAATTTAGATAAAATTGGAATCACATCTCCAAAAAAATAATTTTTTGTATATTCCTATTTTTGTGTTCATTGCTCCATAACCAGTTCTTCACAACGAATGTGGAATTAGAGGGAATTCAAATTACTTTCTTGTAATTAAAAAAGATTTTAAGTCAATTTTTGGATTGGCATTTACAGGGTTTTGCACCTGAACTCTTCAAATGGTGATTTTTTCCAGAGTGACTGAAAAAGGGTCAATAGTGATTAGTGATATGGGCGTCGGTTAGAATTATTGAATTATTTATATTTACTTAAAGTTGCATAGTCCGATGGTTTTGAGTTTCTGTCATTTCCTGAGATAAATATAATAGATTGATTGCTTTGACCTACCTTACTTTAGTATAAAGTAACTTTTATTTCAAATGGCTAACCTTTGAGATATCTGAAATGCAAACATGCTAAATTAATTTTGACAAGCACGCCAAAACTCTGACACCATAGGCTTCAGCACTAACAGGCCCTATTAAATTGAATCAGTGATCCTTTCTATATGACAACAAATGCTTAATAACAGGAATATGTGTGTCAGTATAGATCTAAGTTAGATATGTAGAATCAAATCTAGATGAGTGTTTTGGTTTTGAAAATTTGATGCTTCATCGAACTATGCAGCTTTAAATAGATTTAGACCACTAAATTCAACTGATATCAGAACACTGCTTATTTCAGCCATTTATTTATTTTGCCCCTTTATGTCGACTCTTTCACGTTGAATTTCTTCCCCTTATCACTAATAACAGCGCTCTCATATTATACTGTGGTGTTCTCTGTGGTGGAATGGTTAGAGTATCTGACTTTTTTCTAGGTCAGACTCCTAATCTGAAGGTCAATGGTCCGATTCCCCATGCCATCACCTCTGCCACTTTGGATTTCCACTGCTGTGTATAACTTACAGTGTCACCAAAGGCCAGTTGCTCTCATACCATGTCTATGTGCTGTGGGAGGTTAAAAATCCCTTGGGTCGGTAAGATGTAGTCTTGGGCTTTCTATCGACCAACCTTCTAATGCTGAAAGCAAGACTATTCAGACTTATCCATGATAGGCAGTATAAATCTTAAATAACAAATATTTTAAAACTTTAAAAAAAAAACTGGAACCCTGTCCAATCAATCCATTCTTCTTATCTCTTACCAACAGGACACTGAATTCCAATAAGCTATCACAGATCAGAGGCTCTCTGTTTGGCACTTCCTCTTCCCCCGTGCCTGTTCACCAGCTGTACTTGGACAGGAACAACCTCATTTCTCTGCCTGCCGACACCTTCAATGGCGTTACACTTACTGAACTCTACATGGCCAACAACAAGCTGAGCCTCTACCCTGGTGCAGCTCTCGCAACCCAGAACTTGCAGAAAATGTGAGTTTTTAAAACTATTTGTAATTATAGTCAATATTGTATAATCCTATTCTTTGGAGTTCATGGCCTTTAAAAAAAAATTTTTTTTAAGTGATGATTTTATGGGATTATAGAATTTTAATTTGACATAAATATAATTTTTGTTAAACCTATAATGGTACGCATACACTTATAGAAGAACTTTGAAAGGATTTCTTGTCCTAAGTACATCTAATTTATGTCATCTGAAGTTATAATTCCTATTTCATCAAGAATGATTGATTATTCAGTTGCAGTTATTCTGGTGTCTTTATTTGCTCAAAAGTGTTGGTTGTTCTTATCGAGTACCCTCATTGGTTCAACCAACTAGATGGGATGGCCGAGTGAGTAGAGCACCCGCTTCCCGTACGGGAGGTGGGATCAATCTCCGGCCGAGTCAAACCAAAGACTTTCAGAATGGATAATTGTCGCATCCTTGCCTGGCACTCGGTATTTACAGATGAACCTCGATCCAACGGACTAATATGGGGGAGCAGTTGTCCGTTAAAGCCGTTTGTCCGTTGCAGCGACGAAATTGCTTTATCTATAGGTGCCATAGTGATAATGTGGAAAACAGGGGACCACAAGTCGGTACCCGTCCTAATATGACCTTAGATGTTGCTAGGACGGCACTATGTGGGTATGTTTGTATGTGTGAATGAGTATGCATATGTGTGAGTATGCATTACACATGTGTGGGAGCCTAGCTCACTCTAGCGGATTGTGTCTGTTGGATCCGGAATCCGTTGCATCGGTGTCCGTTGGATCGAGGTTCATCTGTACTTGTAATTACTGGTGTTTGGAATGGACTGGTCACCTCGGTATCGGGATAAAGCTACAATTCCGTATGCGGCATGACGTTCGCATTCACAATTTGCACCGATCGGTCCATTGGGTGATCCACTTTGCCATCCACATATTTGCATTTGCATTTGCATTTTTTGTCTTCACATGGAAGCACCACTGTGCGTTTACATGCATTTCCATTTTTGGTTGCATTCACATACCACATACTGCATACCACATACTATTATAGAGTTGGCACCCGGATCTGTGGCTGTGCCAGTAGGCAAGACGAAAAGAGAAAGTAAGAGAGAGGGCAAGCCCTTTGTTTTATTTAAATAGTTTCAAGGTTCCCTGGCAGGGTGTCACACCACCCCCTCCAAACCAATAGGAGAACAGCATTTTGGTCTCCATGGGTACCTGGTAGTCTGCCCACTACCAGTCAGGTGACCCTCCTCCAGTCAGGCTGTTGCCTGGCCAACCTGGCCACAACCAACCTTGACCTGGCTGCTAATTCTACAGATTATGTTGACCCCTGTGAAAGTATGACGTCTGAACACTTTGACTTCTGGATACTGAATGCTTTATTCACCGTCCAGGGACCTGAACCGCCGGCACCCTGTGCCTCTGACATCATCTCATTTACATATTCCTTTGTTCTCTGCTCGTGCCTGGATGTCTTTTACACATATATTACAATCCCTACTCAGGCAGAAGGGCCAGGTCCTGAGTGCACTTCAAGCAATTGAAGTCAACTACACTCAGGCCTGCCAGCCCTCACTATGTCAATCTATAGGAACTCCAATATAACCCCTGCCCCAATATATGTGATGTATAATGAATTATGCGAGTATAAAGATACGTAAGGGTTAATTATTATTATTATTTGTTATACTCTGTAAGACCAACACTGTACCGGTGGCTCCACCTTCCCTCCTCGCCTCCACCGGATGTAGACGAGTGTCAGTCGCACTGGAGGATATATATATACACAAGCACACCTGGCTAGGCATACCGAATAACATATAAACCAATTGCATTCTCCTCTGCCATATATCGGAATATTTTAAAATGTTATTGAATCTTTTTTCTTTTTTGGTAAATATTTTTATTCATCTGAATACATATTTTGTCAGCGCCGGGGCACTGGTCTTCCAGCCGTTGGAGTGGTCGCATTTCATCTGTACATAGTGGAAGTGGAATGTGTTGTATTGTGTGCAGCACAACCCATTCTGAACATAAAAGAAAGTGGGGGAGCAGCCTATGCTGCATAGTGTACAGCATAGGTACTCAACATAGTGTAAGGTATATGCATCAAGATAGAGTGTGCAGTAATGTACACTAGTGGTTAAATCATATGTTGTGTTTGTATATCAGTTAGATTTGGTTTTAATAACGGTTAGTCTTTAAATAGTGCCATGTTGTGCATGTATAGTGGTTTATATTGTGTGCATTGCTGGTTGAAGATGTAGTTATTCAGTGGTGGTAATGGGTCTAAAATAGGGGTAGTGGGTCTCGAGTCATTGAGTTATAATAGTTGTTTGTCAAATGTGGATGGGGGGAGGGGAATCTTAGCTTAAAGCATTTTTTTTCGCATACCGAATCCCGCATATATGGAATCTTGGCATATGACTGCCACAAGTTGGTACCCATCCTGATGTAACCTTAAATGTTACTAGAATGTAAACCCCCAATAAATAAAGGCAACTCGAGATAGGCTGCCAAGGCAGGTAGTGTTCATGCTTGTGATTTGTATTTCCTGACAGACTGATGTCCAACAACGAGATCACTGCCATTGAGGTTGGTGCCTTTTCATCGCGACAGAGTGCGTTGGTGGAGCTAGATCTGTCCAATAACAGGATGACAGAGGTACCTGCTAACCTGCTAGACCCGCTCATCAACCTGCAAATTATGTATGTATTATCTGCGCTAAGTAGCGATAGTAATAATAATAGAAAAATTCAGGTAGAAGTGACCAACCGGTGTTAGGACAGGAAGCACTTGCTGACCAGCTGCCTTGTTTACCTGCCCTAAGAAGCAACAGGGCTCCAAGCCGCTCTAGCCGTACCATAGAACCTTCCAGAATCAGCACACAATAGATTCACTTTCACTGCTTATATAATATTTGCATAAAGGTAAACATTTATACATATACATAAACAAACAGGATTCACACACAGTATGAAAAATAATGTGCACAAATTATAACCGCCAAATTGTAACCCCCATCAAATTAACACCGGGGAGGTACTGCTGTTTTCACGCCCCAGTCAATAATTAATTTACTCTTTTTTGCGGGGGGGTGGGTAACATTATTTATTCTGAGAATAAATTATAATTGCAAGGTCCCAGCAACAGTCTTCTTGATACGTGAATAATAGTAATGATGATAATAATAATAATAATAATAATAATAATAGTAACAACAATGATATTAATAATAAGTATAATAATAATATGAGATAGATATATGAGCAGTACTTTTGGGTGATACACTGAATTAATTTATATAATGTTTGGAACCTTAAGAATATTATTAACCAGTTCCAGCATCCGTACTCATGTGTAGGGTTATTGAAAATATGATTTCCACTACCAGCCAGCCCTCTAGCGGCAGTGAAAGAACTAATGCTGTAGGTACCAGTTCACTGATCAGCATGCTCTGTGGGAAAGCCTTATAGGGAATTATTTCCACTACCATTGTACCAACCTGCCCTCTGATGGCAGTGACAAGAACTACTATTGTTGGTAGCAGCTTTCTGTATATGTTCAACAAAACATGGCGTGGTGGCCGAATGGGTAGAGAGCGGGCCTCACACGTGGAAGGTCGGGAGTTTGGTTCCCGGTCGAGTCAAAGCAATGACTTATAAAATTGACACTTGTCACTTCCTAGCCTGGCGCTTGGCATTAATAGAATAGGACAAGGACTGGTTAGCTCAGTGTCAAGATAATTTGACTGAGTGGGATATCATGTCATACTGCCAGTGGCCTGATTTCCTAGTGGGACAGCACTATAAAGTCACCATGAGTGCGCACTGTCACAAGTCAGTACACATCCTGATATGACCTTAAATGTTGCCAGGACCTAAAATTCCAAGAACCAACTGACCAATGTTCAATGAAAAAAGCTCTGTTGGTACAATCTCAATCGGTTTTGTTTTTCTAGAAAGTTCCAAAACAACTATATCAAGAGGGTTGATGCCACTGCGTTCCGTGCGCTGGTTACCAGCCTGAAGGAACTGGAGCTGCAGAACAACAGGCTCACCTGGTTCCCGGCCCTTGGAAAGCTGAGTAGTCTCACCAAGCTGGACCTTAGCTCCAACCAGATTGTGACGCTGGGCTACGAAGGCTTCAACAACATTAACTCGTCCAAGTTCAGCTATCTGTGAGTTGCTGCTTGTGTTTTTGTTGTTGTTTATGAAAGAATATCAAGTCAATTTCCTGTAAACGGACAGTTTTGAGCATACAAGTTTCCACTTATTTTTATGAACTAAAGCAATGCCAGTCAAATCATCTATTCTTCATTATTTTATCTTACAATTTAATTTACGCATCTCATATTCATTAATAACTGTATTGACAAAATACCCAAATTAAAATATACCGTTGCCATTTTGAAGGTGAAATTGTTCAGTTTCGCCTCCTACTTGAAAAGCGGGACATCTCAGAGGCGACTCAGAGGCACACCTTGAACGTAAATTGGCAAATAAGACGTCGCGGAGACATCTCAGAGTTGACTCTGAGGTGCACCCTGAACGCAGCCCTGGTTGTACCACCTGACTACCTCAGCCAATGAAAATGACAGCTTCCTGACCTAGAGTGGATTATTACCCAGGAGCCTCTCAACTTCCTGCCATTGGCAGCCATGTTGACATGTGGACTCTGTCAATTCAAACCTTAAAGTTCATTAATCTACTGGACTAATCTACTAATCAGTTCAAAACCTGAGGGTAGATATAAATAAATCAAGGTATGTGAAGAATATATTTTGCGTTTTAGATTAAGAATCTATGTTGTCGTTTCATTCACCCATATTTTCTCCACTTTTTATATAGGGTTGTTCTTCACCCCTACTCAGGCTACTGTACAGTGTAGTACGGGGTGAATCTTTTATCTAGTTGTTCAGCAGCCCCATCTCAGAGACAGTGCTGCGGGAGTAGGTCTAACTATGGGTTTCTCTCCTCGCAGTGACCTCTCAAACAACCCGCTGTCCTGTGACTGCTACACTTACTCGTCTCTGCACTCTGTGAAGGAAGCCATACAGGGTGCGCATTGTGGCGGTAATGCTGCAGTGGCGGGAACCAGCTTCACCTACACCCAACGCTCTACACCCATCTACTATACATTCGCCAATAAGTCAGACTTCCTCTGCTGTAAGTAGGGCGTTGGGGGCTCTTCTTCATTTACAATATTCCACTTAATTTTGCCTGGATGAGTGTATGTGGGTTCACATTGCTGTTATTAGTGTTAATGGGTATGGCTGCCTTGACTTCTGGGAGGTTCATAACCATACGACGGTTACCGGCTGCAGAACTGCAGCAATATAGAGAGGCACCGATAAATCGGTCCAATCATTGTTTGAAGATTAATCTTCTGGTGGGACGGTTGTAGAAGCTGGGGATGTCTTTATAACAATTAAACAACGAATCGATGGGGCGGCCCCAAATCACTCCGGTCTGGCGGTAGCACACCACTCATATCCAGTCGACAGCAGCAAGGGTTGAGGAGGAAGGGACGGGTAAAGGTGGGTCCAGCGTGTCCAGCAACAAGAACAAAGCGAGATAAACAATAAGGTAAAGGGCTCCACCCAAGCAAACAACTCCTTGATCAGGGGGAGAAGTAAGCCTGGGAGAAAAAAAAAGGGTAGAGTATAGGAAAGAGAAATGAGGAGAGTTGAGTCAAAGGACCGTGTCTAGTTGCTCTATGGTGACAAGCCGGCGAGCCAAAGACACGGACAGAGTAAGAGCAGAAAGTGAAATGCTGGCAGGCTCCCCCTCCTGGAACTCTTTTCAGACATTATCAAGGAGGAGCCTGGCCAGCAGAGAGGAGATAGAGAGGAGATAGAGAGAGGTGTGGACGAAGTGTGGTCCGGTAACAAGTGTGGTTGTTAGCCGATCATTGTTACATATACCTCCAGGGGACGCCACAGTCTAGTAGTTTCCATTATTTACCACCAGGGGGCGGTAGCTACTAGTCTTCTCCAATTTGTATACTGAGACTTACTTTCCGGGTTGACAACTCGCTAGTCTTCTCCACTATGTATCTATAAGACCTTTTCCACAGGGCATTCTGCAGAGTGAGCTTTTACCCACAATACTAGTGCTTCCACTAGCATCAGAAGGCGGGTTTGGTAGTTCAAATCCTCTATACGACCTTTTGCACAGAGAGTGAGCTGGAGAGTGAGCTGCTCTCCACAAAACTAGTCCTTTTACTAACATCAGAAGGCGGGGTTGGTGGTGGAAACCTTCCATATCTCCTGACAGTTGACTCATTCTGGATGCTGTGTCCTAGACTGTGTATCCATAGACTGTTCCCTTGGGGTGTGTTCCCTTGTTTCATGTTTGCTTGTGACTTTGTAATGTGCCACACAGACAATGAACCTGTGATTTGCTTAGTGGCCATTCCCATAGGTTGTACCCAGGGACCGTATGACCTTGTGCACAGCACATGTGACGTACTGACGGGGAAAATAGAGAATGAACATGTTCATTGTCTGAGTGGCGTGTCACGAGATCTCAAGGGAACATGGAACAAGAGAACATGCCACAAGGGAATAGTCTATGGATATACGGCCATAGACAGTCCTGCCGCCCTGTTCCAAACTGCTGGTGATTCTCGTGTCCCACTTTTCTGTTATAGCTCCATACAACGTGACGGCTTCGGCTCCAGGAGACTACAAGCTCAAGTTGGACTGGGAGCTGCCCCCGGCCCCCTACCCTGGTGGAAGCATCCAGTTCGGCCAAACATGGTTCGGCCATTATGCATTTACTTTTTTTGAATCGATACCGAGTTGGTGGCTGGTTTGTTGGTTGTTGGAGCTTTACGTCACTCAGTGTTTGTAAATAGCCTCCACCTAGCCAGTAATCACATGGTGTTCTTCACTAAGTGCCCAAATTGGTGGACAAAGGGGAGGGATATAAACATAAACGCTGGAGGTAGCCACCACGTGACCTCCTGAAGTGGGACATAACCAAGTAAGAGTATGGAAGGGCTCTGGTTTTAATCGGAAACTGCATAGTTTGTCCTGGAATCCGGCCTTTAAGGAGAGTGTGATGAAGTGGCACAGTTAACTAGTCGCACCAGGGGAGCGAACAGCCAGGGTGTAACTTCTTATATCTTTCCTCATATTTGACTATTGTAGCAAAGACAATGTATGAAAAGACGTGCCACTCAGCATTTTCCCGTGAAATACAGCAAACAAGGTCCCCTAGACAGGTCCCCTAGCCCAGCCTGGCTGCTGTACCATTGAAACAAGGGGACAGGTTCCCTAGCCCACCCTGACTGCTGTACCATCAAAGACAATTTACGATAATTATACTGTATTATCTCCTAATATTAATAATGAAAACAATATTATAGTATAGTAAAGTTCAAACATATTTTGAGCACTTTAATATGTGCCATACATACTATTTGTGATTAAGTCTGAGTAAGAAAACTACTACTACAATCTGATCAAAGACAATGCACCTTATTTGCCGTGGGATGGCGCCACTGCATGATTATTTCAGAAATTCCTATATGAAAGCACTGAGTGGCGTGTTTTGTCATACATTGCCTTGATAGTAGTAACCCATAAAAGGTATAGTTTCTTATAGAATAACACCCATGTGATAACGCTCTATTTCCTGTGTCGCTATGCAGGACCTACAATGCCACCTGTACCAGCATATCCGCAACCACCTTGAGGAAGGCAGTTGTCGCTGAGACCAGTGCAGTGAATGTCACAGGAACGCTGACTTTCAGCCTGGTTGATGGTGTGGTATCTGGGGTGGACTATGTTTGTGAGATGACTCTCCAACAGAATGGCGTGTACAGTGGTCCCAGCCCACCAGTCTTCATTACAACGTCAACTATACTCAGTGAGCCATACTACGATACCATATATTGTTATATATTGTTATATATATAATATCGAACGGTGCTTAATTCTTAGGGTCGTTCTGATCACTACTCCTCTGTTAATCGGCACTGCCAACGCGCATCGTCGTACTCCACTGATGTTTCACTATGTATGGGTTGTTAAGAGCATGTTTTTGTGCCTAACATACACTTTTCATATTAATTTTGAATTTCAAATATAAATTTAAATTTCATACCACCCAGACGCTCCCGGCCCAAAAGGTTTAAAAATAGAAAAAAAGAAGAGAGGTACTACTGTACTAAGCTATAGCAAATATCCATTTACATAAGGAATACATGTTAATATCATGTGGACCGGGGGTGGTAGCCTAATCGGTAGAGCGCGGGCCCCGCATGCGGGAGATCAGAGTTCAGTTCCTGGTCGAGTTAAACCAATGACTTACAAAATTGATACTTGTCACGTCTTAACCAAGCGCTCAGCATTAATAATAGAATAGGACAAGGACTGGTTAGCTCATTGTCAGGATAATGTGACTAAGTGGGATATTGGGTCATGGTGCTGGTGACCTGATTTCCCAGTGGGGCAGCACTATAAAGTCGCTATGAGTGCGCACTGTCACATCGTCGGTACACGTCCTGATATGAACTTAGATGTTGCCAGGACGTAAAACTCCAACAACCAAGCTAATATTACGTGACCAGATCTATCTATAATTACACCCCAGACTCACCAGCTTCAGGGCCATCGAACACCAGGGACTACACGCTGGCGCTGACCCTGTACGACTTCCCGGCCGACGACCCAGACTTGACCGGCTCCAGCATGGCCGTCCCCCGCCGCCCGCCCCTCGTGCCTTCCCCGTACGGCGCCTGGCCGGCCGTCCCCGGCACCCCGGCTGCCGACGCCTTCCAGCGCTGGTTCCGGGCGGTGCCCGGGGTGAACCAGGTGCTCGTCGGTAACGTGACCCTGCGGTGGGACGCCGGTACCGGCGCGAACCGGCTCCACCGAGACCCGTGGCACCCGCTCGACGGCCTGGGGTACAAGCAGCAGGGACAGCGCGACTGCACGGCGCAACTCCACAACTTTGGGTAAAGCCGACATTCTGATCACGTGATTTTTTTACAATGTACCACAGATTAGTAGAGGGATAGATGGTTAAGTGACATCATAAAGGCATGATATGATAATTGGCCATTTTGAAAACGTGATAATTGTCCACGTCATTCATATGCCAGCGTTTAAGGCCCTGTTACACCTCACCGGATTGGGGGAAACGGACGAGAACCGGACACTGTCTGGTTGTGTACGGCGATGTTCGGGTACCATCTGGTAACCATCCGGCGGTGCCCGGCGGTGCCCGGCGGTGAACATGCACAAAACTTCTGGACTGAGGTTTCCGGTTGGTGTCCGGTTTGTCCGGTACCATCCGGTACCCATCCGTACATGTCCGCTACCCATCCGTTTGTGTCCGGTTTGTCCGTTTTGTCCGGTACATGTCCGGTAGCCATCATTACGTGTCCGGTTCTCGTCCGGTTCTCATCCAGTACATGTACGGTACATGTACGGTACTTATCCGGTTGTCCGGCGGCAATTAACCCAATTTTACACTCCATTTCGATACATTTCGAAAGATTTCTTCACCGGACAACACCGGACTAGAAAATTCTTTGTCCGGTGCTCAGTCCGGTGAGGTGTGACAATGACTTTACAGATATAGTTCTTTGGTGGTTTTATTTCGTATTAAACCGACATGGTTTATGGTGCCTTAGAAATGCAGCCAGATATGACTGTAACCATCTTTTCTAAAGTGTGACGTTCGAGAGAAGAGCAGAAGGGAGGGAGGGTCTAAACTGTAAACATCATTTTGATAGCTATATAAATTATGTTGTCCCTATCATCGCTCATTATCATGCTTCCAATATGGCAGGAATATTTGTGGATTGCACGCTGGGAGAGTCTTAAACAACCTCGCTTTGTCATCCATATATTTAAAATCCTTGAATGTACTCTGTACATGAATATTTTAGTTTTTACACATAATCTTAAAGTTGCATAGTCCGATGGTTTGGAGTTTCTGCAATTTTCTGTGTAAATACCTTAGATTAAAGGTGCATGACTGATGAAAGCATCAAATTTTCAAAACCAAAACAATTATCTAGATTTGATTGTACGCATCTAAAGGCTCTGTCACACTACGACGTAACGACGTCAGTGTAGGGAGAACATGAAAAACGTCAAACTTCTCGGCGTACTATGCAAATTTGGGCACAAGTTGAACGTGGATGCAGTGTAGTTGACGAGAGCGTAACGTCAGTAAAGCGCAGTGATAGCGTCATTCAACGAGAGAGGACAATGTAATTATGTTCACGGAACGTTATGTACGTTATTCCATCGCCAGAACTATGTTGCATTACGTTACGTGATGTTACATACATCATGACATGGTGGCGAAACGCTGAACGTACGTTGGACATACGTTCGGCGTACGTTCTCCTGACGTTCCCATTACGCCGTGTGGACGTTTCCATTGGCTTTAATATGGGTCAATGTAGTGGAACGTAGTGGAACGTAGTGGAACGTAGTGGAAAGTAGTGAGCGTTTGACTAACATCCGTCTAACATCATTGACGTTTGCCGAACGTGTACAGAATGTATGGTGAACGTAAACCCTTACGTTGGAGTTACGTCTAAAGTTTTGAACAGGTTCAAAACCTTGACGTGCGCCGATGTAACACGATGTAACATGACGTAGCTCGACGTCAGTCTAACATCATTCTGACGTCATCATAACATAACCCAACGAACGTCAACATACTGACGAAATGTGAGCACGTCAGACTTACGTTGGCTCGTTACGTCGTAGTGTGACAGGGGTATAACTTAGATGCTGACACTTATTTGACATTTGTTGCCACATAGAAGGGAACAGTGAGTCAATTTGATAGAATCTATTATTGCAGAAGCCTATGGTGTGCTTGCCAAAATTAATTTTAGATGTTTGCATTTCAAATATCTCAAAAGTTAGCCATTTAAAATAAAAGTTACTTCAAACTAGAGTAAGGCAAATTATAACAATCAATTTAATATATTTATCAAACAAAAATGACAGAAATTCAAAACCATTGGACCATGCTACTTTAATCCTTATAATCTCATAAAAACAAACACTTTAAAAACGAAATACAGTATAACCCCGTTAAACCAAACTTGAAGGGACCCTAGAAATTTGTTTGGATTAACCGATCATTGGTTTAACCGAGCTTTGACTTTGACTTGGCTTTGGCAAAAACGGGCGTGCATTATGAATGTACAATGTATGTGGACACTATGATTATTGTGTTTTATGTATGTACAGTTTAACCCCTTTAAACCAACCTCGGTTAATCCAAACTTTTTTCGGTGACCTGGCAAAATACTACCATATATCATATAAAAAAAAGTCTCAGTTGACGTTAAAACCACATGAAAGTTTGGTTTAACTGTACCGGAAGTGGCCTGGGCCGACAATTTTGTTTGGATTAACCGATACTTTGGATTAAGCAACTTTGGTTTAACCAACTTTTTTATATGATAAATGGTAGTATTTTGCCGGGCCGCCGAAAAAAGTTTGGATTAACCGATCGTTTGGTTTAGCCGAGCTTGGTTTAACGGGGTTGTACTGTATGTGGTTTGTCCAATTGCCGCCAGGTTTACCGGTGCGGTCCGAGCTGGCTTCAAGTTCTCCGGTGTGGGGAACATCACTGCCGGCGGTGGTGAGGAGGTGTGGGTGTACGTCAATAGGGTGCTTGTCCTTGAGGTGACCTCTACATCTGCTAGTTCGACAGCCTGCAAGACGGTGGACATCTCACCCGCCACAGCTGTTGGTGAGTCGGAGTATTTTTGTAAGGTGACCAGATAGAATGGCAAATCTTTAAGACTAAGAGCGCTGGCTGGTTTCCCATGTTGTAGGAAATCAAGCTTTTTTTATATTTAACGACGCCTCTAGAGCACATTGATTTTCAAATCATCAGCTATTGGATGTCATTCTAACATATGTCTATGGAGGAATCCCCCTGCCACCACAGAGGCTGCCCTTTCCAATAAGCAGCAAAGGGTCTTTTATATGCACTTTCCCACACGTTGTACTGCTTGTAGGAAGCTGTGGGTTTGTACCCCGGCCGAGTCAAACCAATAACTAACTAAATTGATGCTTGTCGGTCCTAGCCTGGTGCTTGTCAATAATAAGATAGGGCAAGGACTGGTTTGCTGTAATATAGTTATATGGTGAATATTAATATAACTGAGCACATGTGCATTAAAAAGATGGATGTGATTTTATATGTAATTTTAAATCTAGATCTTTTAGAAAGTTCTGATTCGCATGTATAGATCTAATAACATATTTGGATGAGTCTACAATTAGCCAACAATTGTTGTCCTGGGTACTATGTTTGTCTCAGGAAAATGTTGTTTGTTGTTGTTGTTGGTACATTAGTTGTTTAAGCAGGGGAAATTTCAGTCACAGACGACTGTCTTCCTCATTCCACTGCTCCTTGCCCTATCCTAATAATGCCGAGCGTCTGGCTAGGAACCGACAAGTATCAATTCTTAAGTCATTGGTTTGACTCGACCAGGATTCGAACCCATTGTAAACGTGCCGGCTGGTGGTTGTGGGTGGTGCAAATAGGTCAAATGAAAGCACTACATGTAATGAAGGAAACAGTGTTAGAGTGAAAGTAAGAGAATGAGACTCTTTAGTTTATTGGCTTATATAGGTTCTTCAAGATTCAAGATGGCCGTTGTCACATGATTCCATTCATCAATCACAGTACAATGCAGTGGTCACATGACTCACTCCTCCAATCAGAGTACAATGCAGTGGTCAATGATCATAACAATACCATGTGGGGGGGGAGGGGGCATGTGAGGTGACTCTTCCAAAGACTGTTCTTAGTCAAACTCGGAAGTGACACTCCCTCTAAAGACTATTCAATTATACAAATTCTATACTCAATGAATAATAGTTTACCAATTTCACACATCCCTCATATGCCTTTGGGTTTTTATATTTTAACATTTATCATTATATAGACAGTTTGTAATTTATTATAGTAACTTCACCTCGGTTCACATGTATTATATCGGACAATTTTACACCATGATCTACCAGCATGGGAGACGGATGCTCTAACTCATTCGGCCATCCTGTCTGGTTAGGAATAATGTCTGTAGTTGTATTATGTGCATAGTTAAACATTGCAATCCACAATTACAATTTATTATGAATAGTAATATGTAATATATAATATGATTCTCCATTGTATAATGACTGGAGAAATGTGCTATATCAGGGTTCATGCGGATCCTTAAAAAAGTCTTAAAATGATTAGTCAATTTTCAAGGCCTTGAGAAGTTTTAAATATGGTGACGTTTCTGTGAATTGGATTTGGACACTAAAATATTTTTTCAAGATGTTTTACCAACTATCTTTACAAGGCACAAATGTTGTGGAGCATTTAAGTTGCATAGTCCGATGGTTTTGAGTTTCTGTCATTTTCTGAGATAAATATATTGGGTTGATTGTTATAATCTACCTTACTTTAGTTTCAAGTAACTTTTGGATTGAATGGCTAACTTTGGCGATATTTGACGTTCAAACATGTAAAAGTAATTTTAGCAAGCACACCAAAACTCTGACACCATAGGCTTCAGCAGTAACAAATTATATTAATTAACTCACCATTCCCTTCTATGTGGCAACAAATACGTAATAAGTGCATCAGTATCTAAGTTAGATATGTAGGATCAAATCTAGATGAATGTTTTGGTTTTGAAAATTTGATGCCTTTATCGGACTATGCAGCTTTAATTAGTTCCTGATTTAAACACTGCCAGATGTATGTGGCTTCTCACCTATAAATGTTCAAATAAAAGATCGATTGTACAAGCATGTAGCAAACCCGTTATATCACAGACCAGACTAGCCAGCGAAGTGATCATCGCCATAGAGATCCCTTGATTGGATCACCTCACTCATTTCTGGTCATATTTAATTAAATATGTATGTTACATTCGCCGTGAAAATAGGTGTCAAATTGTTTGAAAATTGGCAGTAAAAAGTCTTTAAAGGGTCTTAAATGTGATTGGCTGATAGGTGCAGGAACCCTATACAGTATAACCCCGTTAAACCAAGCTCAGTTAAACCAAACGATTGGTTAATCCAAACTTTTTTCGGCGGCCCAACAAATACTACCATTTATCATATAAAAAAGTTGGTTAAACCAAAGTTGGTTGATCCAAACTTTCGGTTAATCCAAACAAAATTGTCAGACCCCAGGCCACTTCCAGGACGGTTAAACCAAACTTTCATGTGGTTATAAGGTCATCTGAGACCCTACAAACCTTTTTATATGATAAATGGTAGTATTTTGCAGGGCCACCGAAAAACGTTTGGATTAACCGATCGTTTGGTTTAACCAAGCTTGGTTTAATGTGGTTATACTGTATATACATAAAAAACAATAATCAAAGTGTCCACATACATTGTATATAACATTCATAATGCACCCACGTTTTTCGAAAGCCAAGTCAAAGGCGAAGCCAAAGATCGGTTAATCCAAACAAATTGCTAGGGTACCTTCAAGTTTGGTTTAACGGGGTTATACTGTATATCCTTACAGCTTTAGGTTCTAGGTGTCTTTTTGTTGTTACATGGGTGTAATATTCCGGAATGAAAGTTTATGAATTGAATAATCATTTAAATATACATGATTGTTTAATAATCCAAATGGCCGATTTTCTGATGGAATAGTTTCAAATGGCATGAATCTGAAGGTTGAGACCTTCATATGATATGCCGAATGTCAAGTTATGTCTTTCGACAATGATGCATCCCATGGCAGTGATACTACTTTCTGCCACCAGGTGGAGGCATCCTGACACCTTACTCAGGTGCTGTGACGAATGGAAGATGTGTGGCCACTACTCCAATGATGACAGAGCAGGTTGCGCTGGAACTCCTGGTAAGTAGTATTGCATTAAAGTTGCATAGTCCGATGGTTTTGAGTTTCTGTCATTTGTCTGAGATAAATCTATTACATTGATTAATATAATCTACTTTACTTTCATTTTGAGTAACTTTTACATTAAATTTCGAAGTTTTGAGGTATTTGAAGTGCAAACATGACAAATTAATTTTGGCAAGCATGCCAAAACTCTGACACCATAGGCTTTTGCAGTAACAGTTTCTATTTAAATTGACTCAGTGTTCCCTTCTATGCAGAAACAAATGCTTAATAAGTGTGTCAGTAGCTGTGTTAGATATGTAGAATCAAATCTAGATAATTGTTTAGTTTTGAAAATTTGATGTACTATATCACATTGGAAGTCAAAGTCAGTTGGAGTTTGTTTGTTATTGTTTTACATCCTAGCAACACCCAAGGTCATAGCAGGATGGGTACCGACTTGTGACAGTGCACACTCATGGCGACTTTATAGTGCTACCCCACTGGGATACCAGGCCACTGGCACCATGACCCGATATCCCAGTCACATTATCCGGACACTGCTAACCAGCCCTTGTCCTATCCTATTAATGCCAAGTGCCAGGCTAGGTAGCAGGATGTAAAACTCCAACAACTAACCACCCGGTGAGGCAGCACTATAAAGTCATGATGAGTGCGCATTGTCATATGTCAGTACCTGGTCCTAATATGACCATAGATGTTGCTAGAAAGTAAAACCCCAATAAACAAACAACAAACCAACATTGGTATCTCAGAAGGGAGGTGTTATTTATGCGCATTATTACTTCATGACAAAAGTAACAGTTGATATACAGTAAAACCTCTCTAACCGACCATCTCTGGCCGAATGACATAGAGCGTCCGTCTCCCGTTTTGGTAGACCATGGCATCATGGGTTCGAACCCTGGTCGAGTCAAACGAATGACTTAAAAATTGATACTTGTTGCTTCCTAGCAAGGCGCTCGGCAGTGTTAGGATAGGGCAAGGACTAGTTAGCTCAGTGTCAGGATAATGTGACTGAGTGGGATATCAGGTCATGGTGCTGGTGGCCTGGTCTCCCAGTGGAGCAGCACTATAAAGTCACCATGAGTGCGCGCTGTCACAAGTCGGTACCCGTCCTGATATGACCTTAGGTGTTGCTAGGACGTAAAACAACAAACTAACCGACCATCTCCACAGATCGACCACTCCCTTATATCAATCGCTTTATTTGGGTCCTGAACGATCGCCTTTACAAAATACCATTGTAACAATTTGTTTAAATCCCTAAACCTTCCACCTCCCTAAATGGACCATTTAAAGTGAAAGTCGTTCCCATGGTCGGTCGATTTAGAGAGGTTTTACTGTATATATGAAATCGAGAACTATATTTTGAGTTTCTTTCTCCACAGGTCGGCGACAGTTACCACTTTGACTTCTTCATTGTGGAGCGGAAGTTGTGCACGTCGAGAATGTTCCTGGAGACGCAGGGTATCGCCTTCATCCAGAACGAGGCTACAGAGGAACCCCCCATGGACTACTTCATCACGCTGATGGAGGACTTCAACGTAGACGGCATCGTCGCCCAACTCACACTAACAGACCCGTTCTCGGTGGGCCCCGGATATGACGTCACAACAGTAACAGGTGATGTACATGCGCCAATTGTAATATCAGTTACTATACTCTCCAAGCAGATATATTGATTTTATGCATTGATTTTACTTCAGTGAGTGCCACGCTTAAGAAGGGAGCATTCATTATATTTGGTCGCATTATTAGCTCTAGGAAACCAAGAAGCATAACCGGGTATTCATGTAGCAATTAGATTACATCGAATTAATAGCCTTTATTAAAGTTGCATAGTCCGATGGTTTTGAATTTCTGTCATTTTCTGAGATAGTTGAATAAAAAACAAATAATTCTCGCCGTGAATATGGCCTATGCTGCCGACACGGCGTAAAGAAACCACCAATTAATCAACTTTTCTGAGATAAATATATTACGCTACTAATTTTAATCTACTTTACTTTAGTTTGAAGTAGCTTTGATATAAAATGGCTAAATTTGGAGATATTTGAAGTGCATGCCAAAATTTATTTTGGCATGCTTGTCAAAATTTTGATATCATAGGCTTCAGCAGTAGCAGCTTCTATTACTTAGTATACCTATTTCTGTAGCAACAAATACTTAAAGTTGCATAGTCCGATGGTTTTGCGTTTCTGTAAGTTTTCTGAGATAAATATATTAGGTTGGTCATTATAATCTACCTTACGTTAGTTTGTGGTAACTTTTATTTTAAATGGCTAACTTTTGATATATTTGAAGTGCAAATGTGCTAAATTAATTTGGGCAAGCTTGCCAAAACTCTGACACCATAGGCTTCTGCAGTAACAGATTCTATTAAGCTAACTCAGTATTCCCTTATATGTGATGACAGATGCTTAATAAATGCACTAGTATCTAAGTTAGATATGTAGAATCAAATCTAGATAATTATTTTTGTTTTGAAAATTTGATCTTTTCCTCGGACCATGCAACTTTAATAAGTGCACCTGTATCTAAGTTAGATATATAGGTTTAAATCTACATAGGTGTTTTGCTTTTGAAAATGTGATGATTCCATCGGACTATGCAGCTTTAAATAAGTCTAACAAGGTCCGTACAAGGCCTGGAAAGTCTTTTAAAGTCTTGAACTTTATTTCCCCCATTTCAATGACTTAAAACGCTTTGAATTTAACCTATTTTGGGTAGTTAGTCTTGAAAAGCATTGAATTCCACTAAGCTGTCCCCACTGATCTAAATTAGTCCGAAATCGCCATTCCCCTTTGCTGTTTTTTTTTGTGCAATCCAAATGAAGATAGTCTTGAATTCCTATCAAAAACAGCCTTGAAATAGCCTTGAATTCCATATCTTCCCATGCGTACGGACCGTGGTTTAAGAAACATAATATTGGTGGATTAAACACACAAATATATATTATGATTGCATGCCCTCTTTCACAACAGGGAATGAAGCGCGTCATTTTGAGGTGAAATCTGACACACCAACTAATCGGAATGCGTCTGTCGTCCAACCTGCCCCAGTAGACATCTACACCACGCACACGCTCCACAACGGGACAAACGTCACATTTATTGGTGAGATTCAATCATTTCTCCCCACCCAACCACCCACTCAATCACAGACCCACTCAGGTAAACCTTAGGTCTATCCATCATGGCTCTCAGAGCACATGAAGCAAGGAAGCCCACAGGTGGGAAAACAAGAGTTTATTCAAACCCAGTCGGAAGTTTGGCTCACAGGCCTGTGTGGCGCCAGTGTGGTGAGACGAATAACTTACTGACAGAGGCACAATGTTTGTTTGTTTGTTGTTGATTTACATCCTAGCAACATCTAAGGTCATATCAGAACGAGTACCGACTTGTGACAGTGCGCACTCATGGTGATTTTATAGTGCTTCCCCAATGGGAAATCTGGTCACCAGCACCATGACCCAATATCCCACACAGTCAAATTATCCCAACACTAAGATAACCAGTCCTTGTCCTATCCTATTAATGCCAAGTGCCAGGCTAGGTAGTGACAGGTATCAATTTTATGAGTCATTGGTTTGACTTGACTGGGAATCGAACTCTCGATCTTCCACACGGGAGGCCTGTGCTCTACAGATTCGGTGACCACATCCGGTCAGAGGCACAATATGTCTTGTGCAGGATTGTATATGGGTCATTGTCTAAAACTGGCAACCACATATTTGGTTTCCATGTTACGATAGTGATAATTAATTTGTTCTTTTATTGATAGCAAAGTCAAATAATTATTGTCGCCCCTTTGTGTTCTACCTGATCAGTGGACACATTTGCAGTATTGGACTATTTTCCGTTCTAACCAGTGGTCCACAACTGGTCCATCAAAGGCTGTGGTATGTGCTGTCCTGTCTGTGGGAAAAGTTAATATAAAAGACCCCTTGCTGCTTATCGGAAAGAGTAGCCTATGTGGCAGCAGCAGGTTTCCTCTAAAGAAATGTGTCAGAATGACAATATGTTGGACGTGCAATAGCGGATGATAAAAATCAATGTGCTCTAGAGGCGTCGTTAAATAAAACAAGCTTTTCTTCTTGATTTTGTGCTCAGAGTGTGGTGCCCCGATGCCGCCCATCCCGGAGCCGGTGGTGCCGGGCAGCACCTCGGTGACGACCGGGTCGGGGGTGGCGCTGCTCGTCCTGAAGACGCCCGTCGACTTTGAGGTTGCCACGCGCTATGTGCTTGTCCTGACGGTGGTGGAGACGAATGCCACGCCTGTCAGGAGCGGCCAGATTGTGGTTAGGGTAAGTGCAAAGCGGACCCTTTGTTCTAGAACCTTCTCTTTGCTTTCTTTTGTTTAAAATGATCCCCCTTTACTCCCTCATGTCCTTTCTTCCTGTTCTTTCCCTCTTCCACTTCTTCTTGTTCTTCATCTTGTTTTTGTCCGCATCATTTTTCTTCAAGTTCAATGCTTATTTTAATTTTGTCTTCTTTACCCTCTTTTCTTTTATTCCTCTTTTTCGTCTTTTTCTTTGCTTTTCTTTTCTTGTTTCTTCTTTTCTTCCTTTCTCCTTTTTCTATTTATTTGTCTTCCTCTTCTGATGTTTTTCTTTCCCTTTCTTTCTCTTTTCCTTTCTTTCTTTCTTTCTTTCTTTCTTTTCCCTTCTTCTTTTTCTTCTTCTGAAGTGTATCTCCCTTTCCGAGAGTTACAATAGACAACAAAACCATCTCAACACTTCTAAAGCGTTTCTCCCTTTCCAAGAATTGCAACAAACAAGAATACCATAGCCACACTTCTGAAGTGTCCCCCCCCCCCCATCTCTCTATATTATGATTAAAGTTACATAGTCCGATGGAGTTTCAATTTTTGCTTTGTTTTTAAAAATAAATATATCAAATTGATTACAAATTTGATGAAAACTTGCTAATTTTGCAGCAATTGAGCTGAAAGAACGAGAAATAATTTCGGCAAGCTTTCCAAAACTCCTTTCGCTATTGACATCTCACAATGACCACTTGATGTGGAATGACCTAATTTAAATATAGCTTGGCTGGAATAAGGGCAAGGCTAATGAGGCCTCGAAATTGACCTAATTGGTTAATGGTGTCCCTTCTTAATGCCTGTCTCAAAGCAGGTGTCCAAAGGGATGGGGTGATAAATTGTCTGATTATTCTGTCCATGCTGTCCCAAAACCTTAGCTAATGCACCAGTATCTAAGTTGTATATCACTATAATCAAATGTAGGAAAGTGTTTTGGGTTTTGAACAAAAAAAGTTTCATCGGACCATGCAACTTTAAGACAGCGTTCAAGTAATATAAAGAAAATGACGCTTGCCACTGAGTGTTTATCTGTGATCTGTGTCAATTCAGATCCAGCTCGTTGACGTGAACGACAACTGTCCAGTCTTCGCTAGGAGTAACTGGGACCTCACCCCCAGCCCCGCTCTACAGGCCGCAGCCCTCCTCACCCTCAATGCCTCGGATGCCGACAGCGCCGCCAGTGGCAGCATCTCGTACTACGCATCCTCTTCGACAATCACGTGAGCATGCGCAGAGCTATTAATGTTGCATATTCAAATGATTTTGAGTTTCTATCATTTCCTGAGATAACTATATTAGGTCGATTGTTATAATCTACCTTACTTTAGTTCGAAGTAACTTTTATTTTAAATGGCTAACTTTTGAGATATTTGAAATGCAACCATTCAAAATCAATTTTGGCAAGCACGCCTGGCACCATAGTGTAAAGTCGTCGTCTGGCAGCTGTAGCTGTGTAGGCTGGCTAATAGGAAATCAATACAGGCAAGGAGAGAAAGGAAGAGTATAAAGAGTGAAAATAGAGTGAGAGCTTGCACCCTCAGGTTTATTATTATATAGTGGTACATGGATCTGATATGGAATACCACCTGACCATGCTCTCCAATCAACAACAAGCATTTCTAGGTCCACCAATGAACAGTAAGCATTCTTGTGTCACCATGGCTACTGTGATCTACCCACCACTACCATGCCTTGTGGCTGCTTGGCCTGCACCTGCCCTGTTGTGTGTGTGTGTGGTGATCCGTGACTAACAGTTGGGGGGGGAGGGGGTAGTGAGTGGAGCTCTTGAGCTCCTTTCACACTAACAGTAGTGCCCCTCTCACACTATCTATTTAATACACAATGACTATTGACTACAAGTAAAGAGTCACCAGCAACTACATAAATACATTCATGCACCTGGCCCTATACATCATTTACATTAATAGACCATTTGTACTCCTTTATAGACCATTTCACATTCCCCACCAATGCGTTTTATCGGAATATTTTACAATAGGCTTCTGCAGTGACAGGTTCTAGTAAATTCACTCAGTATTCCCTTCTCTGTGGGGACAAATGTCTAATAATTGCACCAGTATCTAAGTTACATATGTTGAGTTAAATCTAGATAACTGCTTTGGTTTAAAAAATGTTATGCTTTCATCGGATTATACAGCTTTAATAATAAGAGGTGTTGTAGAGGGGAGCGGGGGTGTCATACCCTTACCTTACCAGGTTTAAGGGGCTGTCACACTATGACACTATGATTTTCGACCAACACGTTGGTGTATGTCATCATACGGTATGTATACGTTGGGCATATGTGGGGTACGTTCCGGGTATGTTGTTATACATTGTCTTACGTCTCCATGCGTCGAGGCTCCAAAAAAATGATGTGTATGCTCAAAATGTCCAACGTGTGTCGACGTGTGGCTCGTACGTTGAACATATGCTGCAGGTACGTTCGGGATACGTCGGCGTACGTTGGGAGTATGTTAGGGATACGTTGGAATACGTTGCTGCACGTTAGCCATTAAAGATACTCATTCATTCCCATGGAGATAGACACGGGTAGATTTGATTGTGCCAGGCAGCCTAGGTGGTGTAATGGTTAGGACCCTCGTCCCGGAATTGTATAACTATTTCCATATCGAGCAATGGCTGTTTAATGGCTTCCTGTACAATCGATGACCCGTAAATTATTTGTGATTGCTTCAACGGTGTATTCTATTCAACTGCCAGAAAATTAGAAGTAAATGACAAATTTAACAACTGGATAATTCACTGTGCGCCCCCATCCCCCCTCCCCCCCTTTCCGCTCCCCTCCCTCCTCCCCAGGTCGACTGGACAGAAAAGAGCCTATTGTCTAAAGGTATCGTGGGATCTGTGTGCAGCCTCAGTCAAAATAAAACTTAAGGGTTTTAATTTAGACAAATTTATGCTTACACCGGACTATGCAGTTTGAAGCATTTGGATCTAGTCATCATCATCACCATCATCGCCATCATCAGCATCATCATCAATCTCTTAATAATGAGGGTCGTTGGGGCACCGAAGATGACTTTGCAACCAGTTTTCTCCCATTTGCCCCTTTCTCCACCGCCCTCTGGCACTTGCCGAACTCCAGGCCTGTCCCATTCCCTGATGTTGTCTTCCCACCGCTTCCATTGTGCGCGTGGAGAATGAGGCGCCTGCATGACATCACATACGATGAGTTTTCAGAGTCCCCTTGAAACACCCCCCCCCCAGGTCGTGGTACGCCAGCCTGCTGATGCACCTGTATCACGGCATGTATGCTGAGTTTTCACGGAGTCCCCTTGAAACACCCTGCCCAGGTCTCCTTTGTCGTGGTATGCCAGCCTGCTGCTGCGCCTGTATCATGTCATGTACGCTGAGTTTTCACAGAGTCCCCTTGAAACACCCTGCCCAGGTCTCCTTTGTCGTGGTATGCCAGCCTGCTGCTGTGCCTGTATCACGTCATGTATGCTGAGTTTTCACAGAGTCCCCTTGAAACACCCTGCCCAGATCTCCTTTGTCAGGGTACGCTAGCCTGATGCTGCGCCTGTATCACGTCATGAACACTGAGTTTTCACAGAGTCCCCTTAAAAGACTCCGCCCAGGCCGCCTCTGTCATGGTACGATGTGCACATGGAGAATGCGTTTTCACAGAGTCCCCTTGAAACACCCTGCATAGGTCTCCTTTGTCGTGGTACACCAGCCTGCTGCTGCACCTGTATCACGTCATGTACACCAAGTTTTCACAGAGACCCCTTAAAAGACCCCACCCAGGCCACCTCTGTCGTGGTACGATGTGCACGTGGAGAATGCGTTTTCACAGAGTCCCCTTTGAAACACCCTGCCTCAGTCTCCTTTGTCATGGTACACCAGCCTGCTGCTGCGCCTGTATCACATCATGTACACTGAGTTTTCACAGAGTCCCCTTGAAACACCCTGCCTAGGTCTCCTTTGTCATGGTACGCCAGCCTGTTGCTGCACCTGTATCACGTCATGTACACCGAGTTTTCACAGAGTACCCTTGAAACACCTCGCGCAGGCCTCCTCTGTCACTGCACGCCGGCCTGCTGCTGCGCCTGTATCACCTCATGTACACCGAGTTTTCACAGAGTCCCCTTGAAACACCCCGCACAGGCCTCCTCTGTCCATGCATGCCAGCCTGCTGCTGCGCCTGTATCACGTCATGTACACCGAGTTTTCACGGACTCCCCTTGAAACACCCCGCGCAGGCCTCCTCTGTCCATGCACGCCGGCCTGCTGCTGCACCTGTACGACGTCGTGTACGCCGGGTCCAGCACGCTGCGCGTCCGGGTGCTGGCGCTGGATGCCGGCGTGCCGAGACGCGGCGCGCTGGCTACCGTCAACATCACGCTCAGCAACAGCTGCCTGCTGGACGCCCTGCTCCGGCCGATCGGACACGCCGTCAGCGTCGGGGAGGACACCGGCCGGCTGACGCTGAGGGTGCCCGGCTACTTCATCTACGACTACGGTGAGTGCACGCCGACTTGTAATGGCCCTGTCACATTGCGATGCTTCTCGCCGGCGCACCACCATCGTGCAAAAAAGTTGAGAAACGTCAATCTTTTCAGCACGGTGGGAAAAGGTTTGACGTCAGCGCAACGTGTTGGTAGCGTGCGCCCGACGTTGTGGTAACGTATATCGATGCGTGAGAAAAAAAACTAAAAAAGTTTGCCTCACCATCCTGTTATGACCTTAGATGTTGCTAGGACATAAAACAACAACAAACAAAGCAACAGTTTTGCGCAACGAGCCTCACGCACGCATTGCATGTGCCTAGCATTCGCTTTACATTATTCCAGCGCATTTAACTATCTCGACGCGCCCCTAACGTCACAATAATGTTGGCACCCGCGCGTTGTCGCACATCAAAAGTTTTGTGCAAACACAAAACTTCGCCGATCCCCTGATGCGCGCCACCGACCCTCGCCGTCCATCAACGAATACTAGCACGTGCCTAAAGCACGCACCTAATGCGCGCGTACTGCTTCCTGACGTATCCCGACATCCCGCCAAAAAATCACATATGTCGACACGCGTTGGCAAGAAGCGTCGTAATGTGACAGCACCATAACATGGTTCTGGCAGAGGTTTATAATTATATAGAAGGAGTTTGTTGGAGCTAGATCAGAAGGAGTTTAATATAGTTCTCGATTTTTATTCCATATAATTCCATTGAAACTGATTATTAATAGAAATCTAAAGCTAAGTAAAAAAATACAAATAGGGCCATCATTGCAAACCATTTTTTATTAATGTGAAACTTGTATATTATCAGCATCATCCGCACCCGCAATCCGTCAATGAAATATGGGTTTGGGACGGGCGTTGCGGGAGGGAGTGGGGGGGGGTGATTTGTGGATTAGTTGCTTTCGTTAAAGATGGTAGTCACGATATTGACAAAGTGGGGTTGTTTTTTTAAAGTGGAAAGCAGGGTTGCCAACCCTTATGGTTTCACCGTAAGGTATATGATATTTTATGTCCCCATTATCACCTTACGCCAAATCTTCCGATTTTTCATCTCCCAATGTTGGCATGTTGTCAACCCTGAAATAGCATTAATATAGGAATATTATATAAATCTGTCAGATTATTGTGTCCAAAATTCACCACAGAGCATTTAAAGCCCCAGTCACACCTCACCGGATTGAGGGAAACGGACAGAAACCAAACAAAGTCCGGTTTGTGTCCGTACAAGTTTTGAACATCCACAAAACTACGAATGGATGCCGCCGGACTGACATCTACGGTTATTGTCCGGTTTGAGTCCATTTCATCCGTTTCATCTCCATTTCATGTCCATTCGTCCAGCGGCCTTCGCAACATTTTGACACATTTGAATACATTTTGATACTTATCACCATCGGACTAGACAATTCTGTCCGTTGCTCAATCCGATGAGGTGTGACTGGGCTGTTAGATTTTTAAATTGTTCTGGGGGAGTACCCCCAGACCCTCCAATATAACATCCTTTAAGATGTACCGGTTTGTGGTGTTGTACTTGCAGAGTGTAACCGCGATGCGGGCATGGAAGCTGGCTACATCCTGGACGATAAGGTCTCGGCATCCTCCTTCATCTACGGCTACTGGCCGGGCCGAGGCAGGATTAACTCATCAGGTGCGCATGCGCAAGCCTTCATGGGATATCCCCCACTCCTACCCCCCACCCCACCCCCACCAGTGTCTTTAAGTTCGATATGTAGAATCAAATCTAGATAAGTGTTTTGCTTTCTAAAATGTGATGTTTTCATCGGACTATGCAACTTTAGTTAAAGCTGCATAGTCCGATGAAATATCAAATTTTCAAAAACCAAACCAATTATCTAGATTTGATTTTACATATCTAACTTAGATACTGATGCACTTATTAAGCATTTGTTTCTGCGTAGAAGGCAATACTGAGTCAATTTAACAGAACCTGTTACTGCAGAAGTCTATGGTGTCAGAATTTTGGCAAGCTTGCCAAAACTAATTTTCCATGTTTGCACTCAAAATATCTAAAAAGTTTACCATTTAAAATAAAAGTAACTTTGAACTAATGTAAAGTAGATAGTAGTGATCGATCTAATATATTTATCTCATAAAGAAATACTGAAATTCAAAACCATCGGACTATGCAACTTTAAAGTTGCATAGTCCGATGGTTTTTAGTTTCTGTCATTTTCTTAGATAAGTATATTAAATGTATTATTATCTTACTTTATTGATTGTATTACCTTACTTTGATTTGAAGTAACTTTAATTTTAAATAGCTAACTTTTGAAATAATTGAGGTGCAAACATGTCAAATTAATTTTGACAAGCACGCTAACTTTTGAAATATTTGAGGTGCAAACATGTCAAATTAATTTTGGCAAGCATGCCAAAATTCTGACACCATAGGTTTCTGCAGTAGCAGGTACTATTAAATTGACTCAGAATTCTCTTCTATCTGTAAATAAATGCTTAATAAGTGCAACAGGATCTAAGTTAGATATCTAGAATTAAATGTAGATAAGTGCTTTGGTTATTAAAATGTGATGCTTTCAAGTTTCATGTGGCAACAAATGCCTAATAACTGCAACAGTATCTATGCTAGATATGTAGAATTAAATGTAGATAAGTGTTTTGGTTACTAAAATGTGACGCTTTCAAGTTTCATGTGGCAACAAATGCTTAATAACTGCAACAGTATCTAAGCTAGATATGTAGAATTAAATGTTGATAAGTGTTTTTGTTACTAAAATGTGACGCCTTCAAGTTTCATGTGGCAACAAATGCTTAATAACTGCAACAGTATCTACGCTAGATATGTAGAATTATATGGATATAAGTGTTTTTGTTACTAAAATGTGACGCCTTCAAGTTTCATGTGGCAACAAATGCTTAATAACTGCAACAGTATCTACGCTAGATATGTAGAATTGTAGATAATAAGTGTTTTGGTTACTAAAATGTGACGCTTTCATTTTCAAGTTTCATGTGGCAACAAATGCTTAATAACTGCAACAGTATCTACACTAGATATGTAGAATTAAATGTAGATAAGTGTTTTGGTTACTAAAATGCGACGCTTTCAAGATTCATGTGGCAACAAATGCTTAATAACTGAAACAGTATCTAAGCTAGATATGTAGAATTGTAGATAATAAGTGTTTTGGTTACTAAAATGTGACGCTTTCATTTTCAAGTTTCATGTGGCAACAAATGCTTAATAACTGCAACAGTATCTACACTAGATATGTAGAATTAAATGTAGATAAGTGTTTTGGTTACTAAAATGCGACGCTTTCAAGATTCATGTGGCAACAAATGCTTAATAACTGCAACAGTATCTAAGCTAGATATGTAGAATTGTAGCTAATAAGTGTTTTGGTTACTAAAAAGGCGATGCTTTCATCGGACTATGCAGCTTTAAAGCAGTTACATAAACCACTGAACAGGTTGGATCCCCGCGGTCCAGGACAACTCTCAGTGGATCAGTGTCAATCTGAGCGCCCCCTACCAGTTCCGGTATCTGAAGACGCAGGGTGCTGAGGATGGATGGGTGACGTCATTCCGCATCCTGTACAGTGATGACGGTGTGACGTTCTCAACCTACGTCAACGCCAGTGGCATATCGGTGCGTTGTTCAATTCCTTTGGTTTACTTGTTTCTTTAGACCATATATGTATACAGTAAAACCTCTCTAACCGACCACCTTCACAGATCGACCACTCCCCTATATCGATCGCTTTATTTGGGTCCCAAACGATCACCATTCAATACCATTGTAATGATAAAATGAACTCCCTAAACTGACCACCTCCCTAAATGGACCTTTTAAAGTCGGTCCCATGGTCGGTCGATTTAGAGAGGTTTTACTGTATATGTATGTATATATGTGTACCATATATAAGCCATATATATATCCAAAGACCCTATAATACTAAGACTGCTCATTCAGCCTGTACTGTGTAATCAAAATGATCAAACCCACCACTTGGTGCGCTGGCTGTTCTCTTGGTTAAACAGGTGCTATATTATATGTATAAATGTATATATGAATGTGAAAGATGTGTGATGATGATGATGCTGATGATGATGTGTATTTGTTCATAGCAATTTCATATTGATATGTATTCATACTTACCTGTCTCATGTATAATATAATTGTATGTGTTTACATGTGAAACACCAACCAGCAGCCAGGCTGATCAAACCCACCACAAGGTGGCACTGCGAAATTTACACTACCACGGGAGAGATAGGGAGTGAGCCGTCTTAGTATTATAGGGGTCTTTGATATATCACAGCTGTTTGTTGTTTTGCATCCTAGCAACATCTAAGGTCATATCAGGACGGTATATATCACAGCTATATACATGTATGTGTATGTATATATATATATACACACATATATATGTATATATATTAGATATTTCCCGGCAGTGTGACCAGACGCGGTGACCAAATCGGTAAAGCGCACGCTTCCTGTGCAGAAAGTCGGCGATTCGATCCCGGGTCGAGTCAAACCAATGACATACAAAATTGATACTTGTCGCTTCCTAGCTAGGCACTCAGCATTAATAGGATAGAGCAAGGACTGGTTTAGCTCAGTGTCAGGATAATCTGATTGAGTGGGATATCAGCTCATGGTGCTGGTGGCCTGGTCTCCCAGTGGGGCAGCACTGAGAGCGCACTGTCACAAGTCGGTACCCATCCTGATATGACCTTTGCTGTTGCAAGGGCGTAAAAGTCCAACAACCAACCAATCAATCACATTGGTACTTGTTCTGTATAATTGATTATGTCAAAATAAATAACAAATGTGATCATACATTTTATTTGTTATATGCTATATATACAAATTATACGAGTATAATAACCCGGAATTCCCTACTCGCTCCTCAGCTCCACCCACCAGTGATCGGGTGATGGAGCATGGGGGCTAGTCATCTACTGCTCCAACCTACTCAACCTCAGCTCCGATGGTGGTGCCACCTCCCACCGCTCACTTCTGCTCCTAATCTCATTCACTGTATCGCCGAAATTTTCTCTCAACAATATATATATTGCAGGAGTTCTTTGGGAACGATGACGTGAACACCACAGTCAGCCATGCGCTCAGCCCCCCAATAAGCGGGCAGTACATCCGCATTAATCCCCGCGCATGGTCGACGCGAATCGCCATGAGGGTCGACTTCGTCGGCTGCACACAGGCCGAGAAGACCTATTGTAAGTGACTTCATGGTACTGTAGCGGTGACGGTGCATGGCTTGTAATGGGGGCCTTAGGGAAGCTCAAGTGTAACTGAGATAACCGATCCTCCATTTGTCTACTCTCTCTGTTAGAGGAGACCTCGTGTAAGTGGTGCAAGACTTCCTGGTACTGTAGCGGTGATGGTGCATGGCTTGTAATGGGGACGTTAGCGTAGTCCAAATGTAACTCAGATAACCGATCCTCCATTTGTCTACTCTCTCTGTCAGACGAGACTTTGTGTTAGTGGTGCGAGACTTCCTGGTACTGTAGTGGTGATGGTGCGCGGCTTGTAATGAGGACGTTAGCGTAGTCCACATGTAACTCAGATAACCGATCCTCCATTTGTCTACTCTCTCTGTTAGAGGAGACCTCGTGTGAGCAGTGCAAGACTACATGGTACTGTAGCAGTGATGGTGCGCAGCTTGTAATGGGGGCGTTAGTTTAGCCCAAATGTAACTCAGATAACCGATCCTCCATTTGTCTACTCTCTCTGTCAGATGAGACCTCGTGTGAGCGGTGCAAGACTTCCTGGTACTGTAGCGGTGACGGTGCGCGGCGCTCGTGTGGGCGGTGCATCAACACCGCCAACACCACCTGCACTGCCAACCCAACCGAGCACTCCTTCGGGGTCGCGCAGACATGCGCGGCGTGTCCGCGAGGATGGGTGAGTGGACCTGGACATCGTCCTACCCCGCTTAGTGAATACTATTCTAATGTGTTTATTAAAGCTGCATAGTCCGATGAAGCATCAAATTTTCAAAACCAAAACACTGACCTAGATTTGGTTCTACATATTTATCTTAGATAGTGGTACAGTTATTAAGCCTTTATTGTCACATAGAAAGGCATGGGGGTCAATTAAATAGAACCTGTCACTGCATAGGCCTATGGCATCAGAGTTTTGGCATGCTTGCCAAAATTAATTTGGCATGTTGTCACTTCAAATATCTCCAAAGTTAGCCATTTAAACTAAAAGTTACTTCAACCTAAAGTAAAGTAGCTTATAACAATCTCAGAAAATGACAGAAACTCAAAGCCATCGGACTATGCAACTTTAAAGTTGCGTAGTCCGATGGTTTTGAGTATCTGTCATTTTTCTGAGATAAATATATTAGATTGATCGTTATAATGTAATTTACTTTAGATTGAAGTACCCTTTAGTTTAAATGGGTAACTTTTGGGATATTTGAAGTGTAAACATGTCAAATTAGTTTTGGCAAGCATGCCAAAACTCTGCTACCATAGGCCTTAGCGGTAACAGGTTCTATTAAATTGATTAGTATCCCTTTCTTTGTGGCGACAAATGCTAAATAAGTGCAACAGTATCAAATTTACTTATATAGAATCAACTCTAGATAATTGTTTCGGCTTTGAAAAATTTGATACTCCATCGGACTATGCAGCTTTAACTAAGGAAGCGATTCATTTAGGTATTATGGGCTTTCTTCTTAAAGTCTGGTTTCCAAAAGGAGATGATATAAAATCCTGTATTATTTGCATGTTGGTAAGTAGGTACTCACTCAATCATTCACTCACTCATTCTCAAAATCATTCACTCAACACCAGGATAACGAATGCCAGATTAATGCCTAGTACACACCTACCATATGCGATTCGCGCACTAAAACCCGCGACTCGACCCGACCAGCTTAAAACTGAAAACGGGTCGATTCATTTTTTGAATCGCGAATCGCAATCGTAATCGGCTGGTTTTATGCCTAAAACTGAGGTTTTATGCGTGAATCGCAATCGCTAGGTGTGCGCAGGGAGCGCACACCTAGTGATTTTTGTGTGCGAAACGGGCAGTTTTAGATCGTATATGGTAGGTGGGTGTGCACAAACGGTAGGTGTGTACCAGGCATAATAAGTTGCATAGTCCGATGGTTTTGAGTTTCTGATATTTTCTGAGATAAATATATTAGGTTCATCGCTATAATCTACCTTACTTGAATTTGAAGTAACGTTCATTTTAAATGGCTAACTTTTGAAATATTTGAAGTGTAAGCATGCAAAATTAATTTTGGCAAGCACGCCAAAACTCTGACACCATAGGCTTCTACAGTAAGAAGTTCTATTAAATTGACTCGATCTTCCCTTCTATGTAGCGGCAAATGTTAAATAAATACAGCATTATCTAAGTTAGATATGTAGAATCAAATCTAGATAATTCTTTTGGTTTTGAAAATTTGATGTTTTCATCGAACTATGCAGCTTTAAGTGTCCGTAGTAGCGATCATCGCCGCTGGTGGCGCCAGTGTCGTATTAAGACCATCAACGGTGAGACACATTTTCCCCAACTTTTACATAAGGTTGTAATTCACCTCTGACAGCGTTAGCCTAATTGGTTGTTGGAATTTTACGTCCTGGCAACATCTAAGGTCATATCAGGGCAGGTACCAACTTGTGACAGTACGTACTCATGGTGGCTTTATAGTGCTGTCCAACTGGGAAATCAGGCTACCAGCACAATGACAAAATATCCCACTCAGTCACATTATCCTGCCCTTGCCATATCCTATTGATGCTTAGCGCCAAGCTAGGAAGCAACAAGTATCAATTTTGTAAGTCATTGGTTTGACTCGACCTGGAATCGAACTCCCGATCTCCCGAAGTTGGATGTATACATACCGTATACATAGTGTATGACCAACGTATGGTCAGCATGCCTTCCGGCGAAAAATGCTCGAATTATGCTCACGGTACATTCGTATGTTATTCGATCGCCAGAACTATGCCTCATACGTTACATACATCAAGAAACGTTGGAGAAATGCAAACATACATTAGACGTACGTTATCCATATGTTGTCAGTACGCGGACTGTACGCTCCCACTTCCTTTAACGTAGGTCAACATAGTGAACAACATTTGTCTAACATACACCTAACATACATCGATGTATGCCTAACATATACATAACATACAACCGACGTCAAATCCACACGTTGTCGAATGTTGTCATACGTCGAAAGTTTTGTGCATGCACAAAACTTTGCCGACGTGCGACGCCTATCTCGACAAAGGTCGATGTACATTGATGTATACCAATGAGCGCCTAACGTATGCGTAACGCATAATGACGTATCCCGATGTAGTGGCCAAAAATCACATATGTCGGCGTACGTTGGCGCGATGCGTCGTAATGTGACAGCCCCTTTAGTTCGCTTCATGTAACTTGTAGGTCGGCCTAACGTTGTACGTGTGACCACGGTTTAAGACTGTGTGATCTGTTCCTCCCACAGACGTGCAAAGACGGACACGCAAGACCCTGCCTGACCCACCGTTACTCAACGTGCAATGCCACTTGGTGCCCCGACACCGTGACGTGTATGACGTCATCAGTGAACGGCGTCAGCATTACGTCATGTGACTCCTGCACGCCGTGCGAGTCGGGCCACGCGTGTCAGGGCGGGATACGCGCACTCTGCGGGCCGGGGACGTACTCAGACGGCTACAAGAGTAAGTAGCATCAAAGACAATGTGCGACAAGGCGTTGGGAAGGTTGGCAGTGATTGGTTATGCTTGAAGAGCCAAGGGGAATGCTCGACTGCTGGCATGGGCTCTTTATTTAGTCCAGCTCTGGCCTTTGAACTAACTCAGCCATATATTCTATTTAGTATTGTCAAAGACAATGTATGACAAGACTCAGCGCTTTCATTTAGGAATTTCTTAAATAATCATGTAGTGGCGCTATCCCACGGTAAACAAAGTGCATTGTCTTTGATCAGGTGTAGTAGTAGTTTTCTTACTCAAGCATAATCACAAATTGTATTTATGTATGGCAAAGATTAAAGTGCTTAAAGCATGTTTGAACTTTACTATACTATAATACTGTTTTAATTATTAATATTAGGAGATAATATACTATAATTGTTCTACATTGTCTTTGATGGTACGGCAGTCAGGCTAGGCGACATAACCAATTACCTTGTTTGCTGTATTTCACAGGAAAGCACAGGAAAGCACTGAGTGACACGTACTGTCATACATTGTCTTTGGTAGCACCACCTTAGGCCTTGTATCCATAGACTGCTCCCTTGTGGTGTGTTCCATGGTTCCATGTTTACTTGTGACCTTGTGATGCGCCACACAGACAATGAACATGTTCATTCTCTATGTTCCTGGTCAGTACGTCACATGTGCTGTGCACAAGGTCATACTGTCCTTGGGTCCAACATATGTGAATGGCCACTAAGCGAAACCCAGGTCATTCTCTACATGGTGCGTCACAAGGTCACAAGTGAACACGGAACAATGGAACATGCCACAAGGGAACAGTTTATGGATACATGGCCATAAACAGATCCCGTATAGGCCACTCAAACTGCAGCTGTACTCCTAAAAATGCTCTCCAAGCACATCCTTGCCTCGTTTTTCGGTTTATGCAATCAAATATGTGGAGGGAGAGTGCTGACATCAGTTGCTCTGGCTGTCTCTGTGGCAGAGCTGCTAGACAACCCTATATAGTATAATAAAAGTGTTGGAAGGCTGTATTGTGGAAATAACTGTATAAATTTGCAATGTAATGTGCTAAATGTATAGTTTTAGTGCTTATTTATAATAGCCCGCTTCTTTTAGGGTGAATAATTAATTAATTCATGTAGATTAATAAACTTTAAATGTCAGATCAAGAGCCATCTAGGTTTTGTGTGTGCATTCTTTACCAATGGGCTGCTTCAAAGCAAAAGGGATCGCTTTATTTGGGTACAAAACGATCACCCGTACAATACCATTGTAACGATAAAAAAAAACTCCCTAAACCGACAACCTCCCTAAATGGACCATTTAAAGTCAATCCCATGATCGGTCGATTTAGAGAGGTTTTGCTGTATATATCAACTTGTATGTACAATGACCATGTGGAAATAAATTTGTATTATTATTACTATGATTATTTTTATTATTATGATTATTTTTACACTTGTAGCCACGTGCGCCCTGTGCCAGCCGGGGACCTATCAGAACGGGACGGCAGCGACTGAGTGCCTCAACTGCCCTAAGGGTTACTTCAGTTCGACTAAGAAGGACAAGTGCACGGCCTGCCCCTGGGATGGAATCACCCGGGGCAGCGGCGGGGCGGGCTGCGACACCTGCACCGGGCCCGGCCAGGTATGCCTCCTCCTGGCCGTAGTGACTGTGTGATTAAAGTTGCATAGTCCGATAGTCTTGACTTGACTTCTGGGGTGTTTGTAACCTTATGACGGTTACCGGCTGCAGAACTGCAGCATTATAGAGAGGCACCGATAAATCGGCCCAATCTTTGGTTGAAGAATAATCTTCTGGTGGGCCGGTTGTAGAAGTTGGGGGATGTCTTAACAACTATTAAATTACGAGACGTTAGGGTGGTCCAGAATCACTCCAGTCCGACGGTAGCACAGCACTTGTATCCAGCAGACAGCAGCAAGGGTTTCCGAGGAAGGGATGGGTAAAGATGGGTGTTGCGGTTCCAGCAACGAGAATAAAGCGAGAGAAACGTAAAGGTAAAGGGCCCCACCCAAGGAAACAACTCCCTTGATCAGGGGGAGAAGTAAGCCTGGTAGAAAAAAAAGGGTAGAGTATAGGAAAGAGAAATGATAATTCAGAGTTTCTGTCATTTTTCTGAGATAAATATATTGAATTAATTGTTATAATCTATCTTCCTTTAGTTTGAAGTAACTATTATTTCAAATGGCTATGTTTTGAGATATTTGAAGTGCGAACATGTCAAATTAGTTTTGGCAAGCATGCCAAAACTCTGACACCATAGGTTTCAGCAGTAACAAGTTCTATTAAATTGCCTTGATATTCCCTTCTATTTGGCAACAAATGTTTAATAAGTGCGGGAAGTATCTAAGTTAGATATGTAGAATCAAATTGAGATAATTATTTTGATTTTGAAGATTGAATGTTATCATCAGATTATTCAGCTTTAAAGAAAAATGCTATTTATTTTTCATCTGACCTGCCTAGAGTGGGTCAAGTGGCTGGAGTGTATATCCCAATTTTGTTTGTTTGTTTGTTTGTTGTTGTTTTACGTTCTAGCAACATCTAAGGTCAATTTAGTCGTTTTAAAGCAAAAATACTTTATATTAAAGTAAGGTAGATAATAGCGATCAAACTGAAATATTTATCTCAGAAAATATAACAGAAACTCAAAATCAAATTAAATTCCTTTAAGATAAATAAACCACAGCATTTACATACTTCTGAACTCCAATATATCCATCACTTATTTTTGCGTAAAATAATTTGTCAAGAATGAGATTTGTTTTTAATGTATGGAGAATGGATGAACTGAGCTTCATTATGTGCATTTTAAACATTTATTTTCAAGATGTCTACTGTAGTACTAAGAACTTGTTCTGCTCCCATTGCCGCAGTGCGCCTGTATGGCTACACCGGCCCCCTGCGCCCCGGGCGTGCAGTGTATCAACACGGCAACTGACGGAGTAGCACATGTGTGCGGCACATGCCCGCCAGGCTACACTGGAGACGGACGCAACTGCACGGACATTGACGAGGTGAGTGAGTCTGGAATGACTACTCAGCCATATTGGACCCGATCACTTGCTGTTTGGACACCGCTTCATCCACTCTCAAGCCACCAGCCTCCTCCTGGTTTGATCTCAGAAAATAATACATGGGGGGAGGGGGGGGGGGGTCCGGTTGGCTTTCACCTTCTAACCTCTATCACGTTCTACTCACCGACTTGTCACCACGTAGCTAGGTTTTGATTGATTGGTGGTTGCTTTACGCCATGTCGGCAGCATAGATCATATTCACGGCAAGAAATGTTTGTTTTTTGTTCAAACCATTGCTTTTACATGTAAAAGCAGACAATCAATTATGTGCCAATAGACACTCATTAAATTAGAAAGCTCACAATTATATATTTGTGGTCAAGGGAAACAAATTCCCACAGAGCTAGGAGTCATGACTCTTTGACTCAACTCTCCTCCACCCCTCTTCTCTTTCCTTCAGACTACCTCTCCCCCCCCCCCCCCCCACCCCAACCCCCAAGCTTACCTACTCTTCCCCAGACTAGGGGAGAGTGTTTGCTTGGGCGGGGCCCTTTCTTTCACTGCTGCCTTTTCTTCTTTGCTGGAAACCCCTCTTTCCCTCTCCTCCTCTACTCCCCTATGGCACGCGGACTCAAGTCATCACCATTACCCCTCGACAAAAGTGCTGTCTTTCGATGCCTCCGGATCGATTCATGCCTACAATAATAAACACACTGTCACACTGCAAACTCAATGGCTATGAGCAATCTTCATACAGAAAAAGTGAAATATCTCTAAAACCACACGACCTATACACAAACGGCTTGGAACACATATAGAAAACATATTGAACGAATAGTTTATATATTAAATTTATAAGGTTAGGGTTCTGCATTTCTATTAATTTGGAATAAAATAGACGTTTTGCATTGCGCAGAAAAAGTGAAATATCTCTAAAACCAAACCACCTAGAAGCAAACCGATTGGAACACATATATAAAACATATTCAACGAACAGATTATATTAAATTTTTAAGGTTTGGGTTCTGTATTTCTATTAATTTGGAATAAAATAGACGTTTTGCACTGCGCATACCGGCAAACTCAATGCATTGTCAATGGTGATATCGCCACAATGGCCGCGCATCCGGTTGATGACGTCACAGGAATACCCTCTATTGCAGTGTTCGCTGTTCCACCGGTGTTGGAGTAACCGGTGCCTAAACACCATCCCTGGTTACCAGTGTCTCCACTGCCCTGTTGGCTACACGGGAACATTCGAGGACGCCATCGGACCCAACGCCACACTGAGAGTCTTCCTTGATGTCGGCAATACACAACACGACTCTCTCAACAGACAAGTAACCTCCCATTTTAAACTATTAACTATTAACAATGGCCTATATCGGATCTTTTTAAAGCGGCATAGTCCGATGAAGTATCTAATTTTCAAAAACCAAACTAATTATCTTGATTCTACATATCTAACTTAGATACTGATGCACTTTGTAAACATGTGTTTCTACACAGAGGGGAATAAATACTGAGTCAATTTAATAGAACCTGCTCCTCCACAGGTTTATGGTCTCCGAGTTTCGGCGTGCTTGCCAAAACTAATTTTTCATGTTTGCACTTGAAAAATCTCAAAAGTTTACCATTTAAAATAAAAGTTAGTTCAAACTAAAGTAAAGTAGATTATAATGATCAATCTATTATATTTATCTCAGAAAAATTTCAGAAGCTTAAAACCATCGGACTATGCAACTTTCAGTTTATGGAATTAATTAGTTTGACAAGTTCGAGAATGGGCAGCCATTCGAATATGCTCACTGGGAGGCAAGTTTAATATTGTAAATAATGCGTCATGGCAGTTTTTCACCAATTTGTTGTCATTTTCAGATATGCCATGACGTTGACGAGTGCGCTTCCAGCGAACACGGATGTGACGTCAACTCAGCATGCATCAACACGCCCGTATGTCCTTCTTAGAGTGATTTAAAAAATACTTTTGTAGATTAGTTGATTAAGCCAGGGAAATTTCAATCGCGGACCATTCGTCTTCCTCGTTCCACTACTCCTTGCCCTATCCTAATAACGCCAGCTAGGAAGCAACACATATCAATCTTTAAGTCATTGGTTTGATTCGACCAGGATTCGAACCCACGACCTACCAAAACGGGAGGCGGACGCTCAACTCATTCGGCCATCCCGTCTGACAAACTAAATTCAAGGGGCTGTAACATGACCAAAACAACTTTACTTATTCACAATTATTATGATCGAACATGACTAGCCATAACTAGCTTAAAACAATCTATTCTCTCAGAAATATTTAGGGCTATGGTCTGAGGGTCTCTGTTGTCGAGTTGTGGCTATTACTTATTAGTATCATTCAGCACTAACGTGACTGTCCTCGGTGACGTAGGCAGTGTCATATTACAGACTTGGAAAGTAGTGCAAAGCCTAGCATCACTTAAAGTAAATTTGACGGTGTTTAGAAGAAATTCATTATATTTTTTTATGAGGAAATGTTAATCTATATGTTGAGCGTTAGTACTTTTCCCTCTGGTTTGTTGATAAATAATTGAGTTGGTCCAACTAAGAACAGACATTGCTTGCGCTTAATTGGATCATCTCAACCACGTTTTTATTGTTTTATTTTATTATCCATTCGGCATCTTTATCTACATTTGAAAAAAAAAAACTTTAATTGGGAAAAGGGATGGGAAAGTTCTGTTAAATTTTGGTAAGGAAATGTTAATCTATATATGTTGAGCCGTTAGTACTTTTTCTTCTGGTTTGTTGATAAATAATTGAGTTGGTCCAACTAAGAACAGAAATTGCTCGCACATAATTGGATCATCATAATGACATTTTTATTGTATATTTTATCATAATCTCAATCATGTGTTAATGGTTATATTTTATAATAACCTCAACCACGTTTTTATTGTTTTATTTTATAACCACCTCAATCATGTTTTTATTGTTTTTATTTTATAATCCATTCGGCATCTTATCTTGCAGGGAAGTTATACGTGCGGGTTCTGTAACCATGGTTACATGGGCAGTTCGCTATACGGGTGCTACGTGGAAGACGCCTGTAAGACTGGAAAGCACGACTGTGGTGACGTCACGATGTGTGTTTACGTCGGGCCTGGCGTCTTCCGGTGCGAGGTAGGTCATGTGACTAGGACCAAAGCCAGTGGTGAAAGCTGTGTAGGACAGGGCTTCTTGACTTCTTGTCTTCTTGTCTTCAGAATGTTGGGAATTCTAAACCCGGCCGGGTTAAAGCAATGACTTACTAAATTTATACTTGTCGCCACCTAGCCTGGCGCTCAGCATTACTGGGATAGGACAAGTTAGGACTGGGATAGGACTGGTTAGCTCAATATGAGAATAATGTGACTGAGTCGGAAATTGGGTCACGATACAGGTGGCGTGGTCTCCCAGTGGGGCAACCCTATAAAGTCGCAATGAGTGTCCACTGTCACAAGCTGGTAGCCATCTTGATATGACCTTAGATGTTGCTAGATGCGGTCTGGTCTCCCAGTGGAGCAGCACTATAAAGTCACCATGAGTGTGCCCTGTCACAAGTCGGTAGCAATCCTGATATGACCTTAGATGTTGTTGCCAGGATGTAAAACCCCAATAAACAAAACTAAAAGGCTGCCTGTGGCCTCCATTGCCCACAGTGCCCGATGGGACTTGCAGGAGACGGGAGGATGTGTGGCGCCGACCCGGACATGGACGGCTTCCCCAGCGAGGCCCTGCCTTGCTCCGGCATCGGCTGCAAGAGGGTATGTGGATCATTGTCCTGAAACCGGGTCAAAATTCTGACATAGAGGCTACAAATTCAGAGTGTGAATTTGTTTAAGTTCTTTTTAATGTTCTATTTTATAATGTTCCTTTTAGAAATAAAAGCTTAACATTACAGGACCTTGGTTAATCGTACATTATGCTACAGATCGAAAAGGTTCAGAGACGTGCAACGAAACTAATTGCAGTTATAAAGGACTTACCCTATGAACAAACGCTCAGGAAATTGAAACTTCCTACCCTTTCCTACAGAAGGAAAAGAAGTGACATAATTGAAGTATTTAAAATTATGAAAGGTTTTGATCAAATAGATATGAACCAATTTTTCACCTTGAATAAAAGAGAAGGCAGCCAGGGCCATACTCTCAAACTAGTAAAACCCAGAGCCGTTTCAAAATTAAGGCAACACAGTTTCTCAAACAGGATCATAAATATATGGAATAGTCTCCCACAAAATGCTATTGAAGCCGGCTCAATAAATTCATTCAAGAACAGATTAGAAAAAGCATGGGCTGATGATCCAGGGAAATTTGACCACTTATTCACCAAATGCTACTAATTTATTGCTTGTGTTGCTAATTACTTGCACTCAAGCAAAAATGTGAGTCAAATAAGTGTTCACACTTCCTGTCTACCAATCCCTATATTACCACAAATAAAAAATATATATACCAATCAATGTCTCAAATGTTACAGAAGACACCAGAAGTGCCTGAATCAAGTAGATTGAGGAGCCAATTTTACTCTTGGCTTCATTATTATACAATCTTTTGTACTTAATGAATAAGTGCTTATCACGTCTGATATTTTCTTTTATTGTCGTGGCTTTTAAATGATCTCTATAAAATTATTCTTTAAAGTACATGAAGTATTACACTTTACTTCCCTTACTTTTCCTTTCTTTTGCAATGTAATTTGAAAAAGGTTCCCCCCCCCCATGTTTTCTGTTTGTTGTGCACGGCCGACACCCTGACGTCACCGTGACGTCACGGGAGCACAGATTGTGTCGACCCGTTAAGTTCCAGGTTTAATTTAACCAGGTAAAATGAATTGAGCACCCACTCCCCATTTAGCAGATAATTCACTCAATGAAACAAACAAGAGACACAGAGCATATTTGATATTTAACCAATATTTAATTAGAAATAAGTCTGTGACTTCAGGGAAGTCGTGCTTTCATGTAACGCTTTTCTCTTAGTCGCCGACAGGGCCTAGTCTTAACTAGTACATAACAAGTAATCAACAGTGCGGAGATGAACCGAGAACTTATTACTAGTGCAGAGTAACGATAGCTTAAGTTCTAGGTAACGTAGCAGGTAAGTGAGCCAAAGGTTGGCGGCTGTAATGTCGTTTCATGACTTGTGCTTAGACAGGTTAAATATTATCCAGCGCTCAACCCCAGGGTGGGTGGGTGGGAGAGCAAAGCTACTGGTCTGACGAACGGGTGACAATTGACTGCCTCGTATGTCGTGATGACGTGATCGGTCACCCGATTGCCTCGTCGAGTAAATTACCCATGTTAGCATCGCCAACATAACCCATTAAACAGTTATACTTGTCACTACCCAGATGTCATTAGGCATTGCTAGGGTAGGACGAGGAGCAGTAGCATGAGGAAGACCAATCATCTGTGATTGAATTTTTACTCTGTTTAATCAATGAGTTAATGGATTAAAAAAAAGAAGTTAAACCAACTGAAAAACACTTCGGATGACCGGCTAGGCTGAGCGATCGCTTCTCAGGCTTGAAGTCGTGTGAACAATCCCATGCCGACTTAAACCAAAGATGTAACGAATTGATAACTCATTACCTGGTAAAATCCTAATAAACCAAACTGAATGGAACACTGATTTGTTAAGACTTCAGAGTCACCCATAAAAGACCACATGGTCACCTTCAGAAGTAAAAAAAAAAAAAACACTTCTTGAAATCAGTAAGATTTTTAACAAAGATATGTTGCATAAAGAATAACAAAATGTACTATGCAAAATTCCATATATAATTTCATGCCAATATATTTATCTTAAAAACACTTCTTGAAATCAGTCAGATTTGAGTTTTGTTTTCATGTACTAATATAGAAGCAACAAACTCTTTACAAAATTCCACATAGGATTTCATGTCCATGTGTTTTGATCAAATTCCGTCAAATGTTACGTCATTATGTGTGGGATCAACGCTTGTATTTTCTTTTGAATGGTTATATTTTCGAATAATATAGCATGCAAGAGAAGATCCTGCTGTCCTAAAGAACTATGGACATGTCCGGCCATTACTGAATGAACACACATCGTCGTTTATTTAATCAGCACAATTAATTTAGCCCCCCCTCCAACAACAAAAAAACCCAGTAATTAATCAGCCTTTTGGTTAATTGTATATATGTTAATTTATGGTCAGTGGCACAGCTAAAGGGAGGGCAGGGGAGTGTAATATATGCATAAAAGACATCCAGGCACGAGTGGAGAACAAAGGAATATCTAAATGAGATGATGTTAAAGGGTGCCAGCGGTTCAGGGCCCTGGACGGTGAATAAAGCATTCAGTATCCAGAAGTCAAAGTGTTCAGACGTTGTACTTTCACAGGGAGCACCTGCTTCCCCTGCGCACAGTCTTCAAAAATGGCACCTTTTCAAACAATATTCTAACTGTTTTGCTCAATTGTGCGATACAAGATGTATCTTCCTTGTGTTTTGATTTTACATATAAAATAACAATTTTGTACTTCCATAAAAACTGTGTCTTTCTGGGTGTTTTGATGTTAAATACAAAATAAAAATGTATGATGAATTAAAAGTTATTTGATTTAAGTAGTTATGCCTTTTTCTTTTTAATGTTCTCGTTACATACTAACTTTATAACATGGGTACACCCTGGTTAGACTACATTGAAAATTAAAATGTGCTTGTTTTCAACCCATTAATTCAGGACGAGTGTGAGTTTATCTCGAACTCTGGGCAGGAGGACAACGACCTCGACCATAACTCTGACTTTTGTGACCAGGATGACGATGATGATGTCATATATGACGTCATGGTGAGTGCTGATATTCCAAAATAGACTTGTCACCAATGAGAGAAAGTGAAAGAAGGACCGAGGTTTATAAAGACGAGACACATTTTTACCACAACTCCCACCACCACCAGATTAAAGTTAGGAAATTAAAGCAGTTAAACAAACACCGTGTCACCGGGTACGGTGGCGGAATCGGTAGAGCGCGGGCCTCGCGTGCAAGAAATCGAGAGTTCGGTTCCCGGTCGGGTTAAACCAATGACTCATAAAATTGTTACTTGTCACTTCCTAGCCTGGCACTCGGTAGTAATAAGATAGGGAAAGGACTGGTTAGCTCAGTGTCAGGATAGTGGGACACCGGGTCATAGTGCCAGCGGTCTAATTTCATAATGGGACAGCACTATAAAGTTGCCATGAGTGCGCACTGTCGCAAGTCGTTGCAGAGACAGTGACAGCATACCAGACACGTCCTGATATGCCCTTGGATGTTGCCAGGATGTAAAACTCCAACAACCAACCAAACAACACCTTGTCACCCTAAGGTGGCTTGATTCTCTTGCACCAGTGGAATGTTGACTGACGTCAGCTATGCCTGTGTTGAAACTCATCTGGGGTGTTTCGAGCCTCAAACCCCATATAAATACATCAAGTGTTTAATGTGAACCTTCCGAGTTACTGAACCAGACGGGATGGCCGAATGAGTTAGAGCGTCCGTCTCCCGTGTTGGTAGACCCATGGGATCGTGGGTTCGAACCCTGGTCGAGTAAAACCAATGACTTAAAAAGTGATACTTGTTGCTTCCTAGCCTGGCACTTGGCATTAATAGGATAGGGAAAGGACTGGTTAGCTCAGTGTCAGGATAATGTGACTGAGTGGGATATAAGGTCATGGTGCTGGTGGCCTGGTAGCCCAGTGGGGCAGCACTATAAAGTCGCCATGAGTGCGCACTGTCGCAAGTAGGTACCCGTCCTGATATGACCTTAGATGTTGCTAGGAAGTAAAACAACAACAAGCATTGACATCCGAGTTACTGTCTGCGTCAATACCATCAAAACCATCACCATCATATTAAACTGTACGTTTTAGCAATCCTAGGTAATCTGGTATAATTATATGTGAAAGTACATGTAATTATATATATATATATATATATATATATATATGAGTATAGATGTTGCTACAAAGAATATATGTAATATATATAATATGTATTTAATATATGAGACTGTCTCAAAAGGTGCTAAGCAATATGGGACAACTTTGTCCAATGTAATGATCAACATAATATCTGCTTATGCATTTGCTCTGGATAAACTGATTTGTTTCTTACATGTTGTTTCATAATCCCAATAGAATACATATTGATTTGAAGCAAATGTCCTTGTGTTTTCAGTGTAACCGTTTCTGTGCTGTTTTGTGGCAATCGTTACAATGGACTAAAAACAAAAGAGTTATCACCTTTTGAGAGAGGCTCATATATATATTGGGTGATATATATTACATTAAATATATTATATATAATACATACCGCATATGTCCCAATAGAAACACGCTACCCAATAGAAGCACACACCTCATTTCAAGATTGAAAACACACACAAATTTACGATCATATTCAGACTGAATGCACATAAAATAACACAATCCCACTTTATTTCAGAGGCACGACAGAAACAAATCCATGAAATTCTTTACCTTTGAATAGATGCGCATCCATGTGTCTGCACTCGCGCAGTCCGCGTCTATTGGGACATATACGGTATTCACTATATATTACATTGAAAACATTATATATTGTGTATAATACAGATATGTTATATATATATTACATATATATATATTACATATATATTATATATACCTTAATGCATATAATCCTCCGTTGTGACTGACACTTGTCAACATCCAGTGGAGGTGACGAGTGCTGCAGGTGGCGCCACTGGTACAGTAATAAACCTTACGGAGTATTACAATATTAATAATAATTCCCTTATGTATCTTTATTCTTGCATAATGCGCTATACATCACCTATACATATATCAGGGATGAAAGATCTCCGCGGTTTCGCGGATTTCCAGGATTGTTTATATTCACGGATTAATGTTAAACAAAATTCAAAAGAATTGTATGTATATGACACCAGTTGGGTGGTTCGAATCCCTTTCCTATATGACCTTAGATGTAGCTAGAACATCGAATCTAAACAAGAAAGTGTTTGGTATGGGCGATAATGTAATCACAACAAGGTTAGTTGAAACCTGACTTCCGGTATTTTTCCGTGATTCCCTGACAATGCTAAACCTATGGGAGAATATCGGCATTTCCGCTTTTTTTCCCGGAGACTACTTTCATCCCTGATATATGTGTATGTGTGTATTTCTGGCTGTGTATACAGATGTGTTACTCGTGTGTTCTTGGCCGACTTGGCTGGTGCAGGACAACTGTCAGTACGTGGTGAACTACCAGCAGGCTGACACTGACGCTGACGGTGTGGGTGACGCGTGCGACAACTGCCCGAGCAGCTCGAACCCCGACCAGCTCGACACTGACGGCGATGGCCACGGCGACGTCTGCGACCCAGACGACGACAATGACGGTCAGTGGGTCCGTCAATGGCGGCAACCTTTTTAAAATGTTATACAGTAAAACCTCTCGAAATCGACCGACCTTAGGACCGACTTTAAGTGGTCTATTTAGGGAGGTGGTCGGTTTAGGGAGTTAGAGTATGGTTACAATGGTATCGGTGGGACCGAAATATAGCGATCGATATAGGGGAGTGGTCGATCTGTGACGGTGGTCGGTTAGGGATGTTTACTGTATATATAAACAAAATATTTTAAGAAAAGCTCGTTTTATTTAAATCTAGAGCACATTGATTTTCGCATCATCGTGTAAAAATATACGGATTTTTGGTTCGGAATTATATATTGGCAGAGAGCATTATTATTCTTGGGCGACGGAGTGGGGACAATGTTATGTAATCTAAAAGCAATGGTGCACCACTCACATTATGACATGATATAAGCTATGTGAAATGTTCATACATGATGCCTGAGATTATGAAGAGATGTTCCTATATAAGAGACAGTTCATGTTTGGAGAAAAGGACATTTTTAAAATGGATCTATTTGGAACTGTCTGCAACTACCTGTTACCAGGGTGTCGATGGGCAAGCACACCAGCCTAATCTGCATGCATACATAGACAGCACCTGCAGCTGGGTTGAGTGACAGCCACCCATAATGGGGGGTGTCACCCTCCCAGGCTGTGGGGGGGGGGGGGGTGCCTGATTGGCTGGCTGTGGGATGCCCAGTCACCTACACTCCCTTGGCCACCTGACCACACTAGTCTCACTTTGATTAATTATTCAAGAAACTGCTCCAGACACACTGGAGAGATCACTCTACTCCTGGCTCTTGAGTGAGACACACCTACTCTAGAGCAGGGCCCCAGACACTCTGTCTGATGCTACCAAATTTCATATATCCAAATTGAGCTGTGTGCAACAAACCAGGGGACTCCGGTTCAATGGGCTGTAGGCACTGATTCATAGACATACTGAACAGGTAATGAGACTCTGTGTGGACAGAAGATAATGGGTAAGTGAGGTGATAGGTCGCTAGTGGGTTGACAGGAGTTGATGCCAATAAAGCACAACTTCTTCACTGTCAATCTTGTGTGACTTGTCTTCCTTTCTTCCTTATGAGTTTGTTTAAGAGTGTTTAAGGGAGGCATCAGGTGGGACTGAATGGGGAGAGTTTATGGTATTATCTGGTGCTCTGAGCAGCTGAGCATACAGAAATACTATAATCGGCTATTGGACGGCAAATTTATGTGTATGCATAAATATAATTTTAAAACTACTACCATTTAGATATATTTATATTCAATGGTGGGTTTTAACATATATATTTATATTCAATGATGGGAGTTTAATTTTTGTTATTATATATATATTTTATATATTATATAATATTATTATATATAATATGTATAAATATATACTAAATAAAAAAATGTTTAACTCCCGCCATTGAATATATATCTTCACATGTGTGAGAGCGGGAAGAATCGGAAGCATTTATTTTCCCCTCCGCGGGTTTATACTCGTATAATACTACTATAAGCGTTCACAAATGAGGGTGTACCCACAGGTGTCGCGGATGTCTCGGACAACTGCCCCCTGGTGGTGAACCCTGGGCAGCAGAACGCCGGCGACATCGACACGGTGGGCGACGCCTGTGACAACTGCAGGACGGTGAACAACAACGACCAGACGGACGCCGACCAGAATGGAGTCGGGGACGCCTGCGTCCCACCAGGGGGCACCAATGTAGACGCGTGCGTGGGAATTTCAATTTTTAATATTTTAATTTTAAAATATAATGGGGAAGCTAATTCACGACGAGGCAAGGAGTGGTATAATGGTGCTTTCTGGTCATTGCTATAATTATAATCGCTATAATTGTAAAACTCCAGTAGACTATACCTAATACAGTATAACCCCGTTAAACCAAACTGGAAGAGACCCTAGAAATTTGTTTAGATTAACCGATCATTGGTTTAACCGAGCTTTGACTTTGACTTGGCTTTGGCAAAATGGGTTTGCATTATGAATGTACAATGTATGTGGACACTATGTTTATTGTTTTTTATGTATATACAGTTTAACCCCATTAAACCAACCTCGGTTAAATCAAACGATCGGTTAATCCAAACTTTTTTCGTGACCTAGCAAAATACTACCATTTATCATATAAAAAAGTCTCAGATGACCTTAAAACCACATGAAAGTTTGGTTTAAATGTACCGGAAGTGGTCTGGGGCTGACAATTTTGTTTGGATTAACCAATACTTTTGATTAACCGACTTTGGTTTAACCAACTTTTTTATATTATAAATGGTAGTGTTTTGCCGGGCCGCCAAAAAAAGTTTGGATTAACCGATCGTTTGGTTTAACCGAGCTTGGTTTAACGGGGTTGTACTGCACTGGTTGTCTCCTCTCCATTGCAGTTCTGAAGTCCTAATATAAGTGCAGCACTCACAGTTCAAAGCTGCATGGAGGCATCAAATTTTCAAACCCAAAACACTCATCTAGATTTGATCCTGCAAATCCAACTTAGACACTAGTGTAATTATTAGCATGTATTGCCGCATATTGGTATGCAGGTATTGCAGGTATAGCAATACCTCAGGGAGTTTGACGCCCCTTCCCTGCAGAGTTGTAAACCACTGCCTTGTAGTACAGGTTCTTGACAGAACCGAAGGCTAAGGGAGCAAACCCTAAACAGAAAACCATGTCACTGTGGCAGCATTAAGGGCGGTTGATGTATGGAACTCCCAACATCTCCCGACCAGCCACTGCAGGCACAAATAGTTTTGCGCCTGTCTTGACATGTTCTTGCCGGTGTGAAACCTCTATTTGCTCCCCGAGAGAGTGCCGCTGGTAACTTGCAAAAGCCAGCAGCACTTCAACACATTTGCAGGCAGATTTAATGAAAAATGGCTAAATGGAGAGCGGCAGTCAAGTAATGAAAGCAGTCTTTGTCGCATCGCGACCGACAGCATGATGATGATGATGATTGCCGCATAGAAGGGCACATGGAGTCAATTTACTAGAACCCGTAACTTACTGCTGAAGCTTATGGTGTCGGAATTTCACCAAACACGCCAAAGTAAATTTGTCATGTTTTCACTGTAAACATCTCTGACGGTAACCATTTATAATATAGGTTACTTTAAACTGAAGGAGGGTCAGTTATAACAATCAACCTCATACATTTATCTATTAAAAAATGTCAGAAACTCAAAGCCATCGGACTATGCAACTTTAAATGATTGGTTACTTGTGGGAGTTTTATGTCCTGGCAACATCTAAGGTCATATCAGGATGGGTACTGACTTGTGATAGTGCACACTCATGGCGACTTTATAGTCCTGCCCCACTAGGAAATCAGACCGCCAGCACCATGACCCAATATCCCACTCAGTCACATTTTCCTGACACTGCGCTAACAAGTCCCTGCCCTATCCTATTAATGCCGAGCGTCATCAGAATCAACAAGTATCAATTATATAAGTCATTGATTTGACTCGACCTGGAACCCAACACCCGATCCCCCGCACGCGAGGCCCGGTGCTCTACCGATTCCGCCACCGCGCCCAGTTACTTTAAATGAAGTTTATTTGTTTGTTGTTGTTTTATATCCTAGCAACATCTAAGGTCATATCAGGACGGGCTTTAAATGAAGAGTTACACAATGTAACCTGATGTGTGTTGACTCTTGCAGAGACGGTGACAGTATACCAGACATCATCGACAACTGTCGGATATCGGCGAACGCTGAGCAGGCGGACGTTGATGGCGACGGTGAAGGTGTGTGATTGGTGCAATGGGAGACAAGAGACTGGACGGTTTCTTTTTTATTTTCTTAAATTTTTTTTTTTTACCAGGCGCGGTGGCCGAATTCATAATTCACGGAGGCGGAGACGGAAGTAGTATATAATGGGTCTTTATTCACTTAGATTCATGTAGGTTCAATTCAGTACAGGTCAAGTTGGGGTGCAAGTCTAAATGGTTTGTGTAGTCCCCGAGGATCTCAGTCCGTGATGTTGAGTGGGTCGGAGACCGAACCCTCAACCCCTCCGGCTGTTATTTAGAGGTGTGGTTGGGTGGGTGAAGAAAGGTGGTGAAGTTGTCCGGTCGGCTGCTGGAGGAGTTGTGGCTGTGGAGGCAGTTGGGTTCGAATCCGGTCACGTGATGTTTTTGGTGGGAGTTTCAGTTTCGGCTCCTCCTGTAACCGGGCAGCACAGTTCCACCGCTCCTACTAGGCGGCACCACCGGGTTCAGATAGTTCATTCGTATTACGGTAGGTGGAGTCTGGTCGGCATGTTGCTTTGACCCCCCCCCCCACCCCCCCTGCCCCCACCCCGTGAATTAATCATGTTACATTAACATGCACAATTATTGACAATATCCTCATCACTCCAGGATCTGTCAGTCCTTCATTCAAGTGCCTTAATACTTACTGACTCCACAACTTAACTCGGCAGCTTAGCAACCCTCGCCGTAATGAAGCGTTGCCTGCAGTGCGTTCTAACTTCTAGTTCATACAGACGTGTTGGTTGGTGGTTGGTTGTTGGGAGTTTTACGTCCTGGCAACATCTAAGGTCATATCAGGATGGGCACCGACTTGCGACAGTGTGCACTCATGGCAACTTTATAGTGCTGTCCCACTCTCACCAGCACCATGACCTGATATCCCATGCAGTCACATTATCCTGACACTGAGCCAACCAGTCCTTGCCCTATCCTAATAATGCCGAGCGCCAGGCTAGAAAGCGACAAGTATAAATTTTTACGTCATTGGTTTGACTTGACCAGGGTTTGAACATGTGGGTTCGAATCCCACGATCTACTAAAACGGGAGACGGACGCTCAACTCATTCGGCCATCCTGATTGGTCACATACAGAGATGTACATGGCCTTAGATGTTGCTAGACCGTAAAACAACAATCGAACAAACATGGCTAGGCTGCATTAGGTTGTGTGAGAAGAATGACCGCCCCTTTGTAGAATAAAGAAGACATGGCGGAGGTCCTCTCGTACGTATCGCCACACAGAGTGCATTATCAATACTCTCTAGATGTTTAATACATATTTATATCTATTTTATCAGGCGATGTCTGCGACCCAGATATAGACGGAGACGGCGTTCTAAACGGTGTCGACAATTGTCCATATGTGCCTAACCCAGCACAAATAGATCAGAATGGTAAGTGTCACTACATGTACGTCAGAGTGGTGTCACTACAAATAGATCAGAATGGTAAGTGCCACTACGTGTACGTCAGAGTGGTGTCACTACAAATAGATCAGAATGGTAAGTGTCACTACATGTATGTCAGAGTGGTGTCACTACAAATAGATCAGAATGGTAAGTGCCACTACATGTACATCAGAGTGGTGTCACTACAAATAGATCAGAATTGTAAGTGTCACTACATGTATGTCAGAGTGGTGTCACTACAAATAGATCAGAATGGTAAGTGTCATTATGTATATATCAGAATGGTAAGTGACTACATAAGAAAGGTAAGCATCACTACATGTACATTTGAATGGTGTCACCATTCTAATGGCACCGTGTTATATATATATATACACACAGTAAAACCTCTCTAACCGACCACTTCCACAGATCGACCACTCCCCTATATCGATCGCTTTATTTGAATGCCCAACCATACCATTGTAACCACATTCTAACGCCCTAAACCGACCACCTCCCTAAATGGACCACTTATAGTCGGTGTCAAGGTCGGTCGATTTAGAGAGGTTTTATGGATATATATATTTTTTAATCCCTACATATTTACCATAATCTTTTGCTTGCGTGCAACAGGAAACTAATTTTCGGTGACTGAAATTGCCCCTACTTAATTTTCGACTGTAAACCTCTTTTTTTCTTTTGTATGGAAGTCGTCATATGGTATCATAATGAGTGGAGAAGCACTATAAAGCAACCATAAATGCGGCGCATAGTCACAAGTAGCTCTCCAGTCACTACGAGTTTCAGATAACCTTCGATGTTGCTAGGACGTAAACCTCCTGTTGTTCCATGCACATAGGTGATTCGATTGGCGACGACTGCGCTGTGGACTCTGACGGTGACGGCGTCAGTGACGGGGATGACGTGTGTCCTTACGTCAAGTCGGTGTTGGCGGCCTCCCTCCTGCCCTCCACGTCCGTCACCCTCTACCCGGCCATGCCCAACGCCTCCGACCCGGTCTGGGAGACGAAGCACGGCGGCCGGGAGGTCAGGCAGCTGGCCCTCACGGCCAAGCCCGTCATGCTGATTGGTTAGTTTTGATTTCAATCAATCAATAGGATACAGCTATAATAGGCCTTGGACCTGTTAGCCGCTCTTAATTAATAGAAATGGAGACAGTTCTTCAGATGTGGTGGATCGTAGGAACTGTCACTGGCTCCAAGATATATGTAATGCTTGACCAGTATGCATCCAGTCGGGACTTGAAACAGTTCACCGACTCTGCTGCTATGACACTCTCAGGTAGGTCATTCCACAGGTCAACCACCCTAAAGCCGAAAAAGTTGTGTCGCAGGTCCAGTCTGGAGTACCGCTTCCTCAGCTTCAGGGAGTGCCCTCTGGTCCTGGTATTGGAGTCTCTGATAAGGGGGCTGCCTGTCTTGTAGATACCATGGAGATATTTGGTCACACTTGAATTAAAGCTGCATAGTCCGATGAAAGCATAACATTTTCAAAACCAAAATACTGACCTAGATTTGATTATATATATCTAACTTAGATATTGGTGCACTTATCAAACATTTGTCACCACATAGAACAGAACACCAAGCAAATTTAATATAACCTGTTACTGCAGAAGCCTATGGTGTCAGAGTTTGTGGCTGCTTGCCAAAATTAATTTTGTATGATTGCGCTTCAAATATCTCAAAAGTTAGCCATCTAAAATAAAAGTTACTTCAAACTAAAGTAAGGTAGATTATAACGATCAGCCTAATATATTGATCTCAGAAAATGACGGAAATTCAAAATCATCGGACTATACAACTTTAAATCTATCTAAATAATACAGCCCGTCATGCTGATTGGTAATTGGCTATTTGGTAGCACTTGAATTAAATCTAACTAAAAAACACAGCCCGTCATGCTGATTGGTAATTGGCTATTTGGTAGCACTTGAATTAAATCTAACTAAAAAACACAGCCCGTCATGCTGATTGGTAATTGGCTATTTGGTAGCACTTGAATTAAATGTAACTGAATAACACAGCCCGTCATGCTGATTGGTAATTGACGATCTGGAAGCACTTGAATTAAATCTAACTAAAAAAACACAGCCCGTCATGCTGATTGGTAATTGGCTATTTGGTAGCACTTGAATTAAATCTACCTAACTTACAACAGCATTTCTACTGAAGAAGTTATTTCTTTCTTGTTTCCTCATGTTAATTGCCATTGCTGAAGTAGGCCTAATTGTCAGTGTGAAAGGTTGTGGATGGTGGGCGGCGCAGGGGTTAAGTTTGATCGTTGAAATTGTGTGTGAAAGGTTATGATGGATGGAGGAGGATGTTATGGTTGATTATTGATATTGTGTGTGAAAGGTTGTTGTGGATGGAGAGGTTATGGTTGATCGTTGATATTGTTTGTGAAAGGTTGTCACGGAGGGGGAGGAGGTTACATTTGATTGTTGATATTGTGTGTGAAAGTTTGTCATGGAGTGGGGAGTGGGTTGTATCTGATTGTTGATATTGTGTGTGAAAGGTTGTCATGGAGTGGGGAGGGGGTTGTATTTGATTGTTGATATTGTGTGTGAACGGTTGTCATGGAGTGGGGAGGTGGTTGTATTTGATTGTTGATATTGTGTGTGAACGGTTGTCATGGAGTGGGGAGGGGGTTGTACTTGATTGTTGATATTGTGTGAAGGTGTCATGATGGAGGGTTGATGATTGTGATAGTGTGAAGGTTGTCATGGAGTGGGGAGGTGGTTGTATTTGATTGTTGATATTGTGTGTGAACGGTTGTCATGGAGTGGGGAGGGGGTTGTACTTGATTGTTGATATTGTGTGTGAAAGGTTGTCATGGAGTGGGGAGTGGGTTGTATTTGATTGTTGATATTGTGTGTGAACGGTTGTCATGGAGTGGGAGGAGGTTACATTTGATTGTTGATATTGTGTGTGAACGGTTGTCATGGAGTGGGAGGAGGTTACATTTGATTGTTGATATTGTGTGTGAACGGTTGTCATGGAGTGGGGAGGGGGTTGTACTTGATTGTTGATATTGTGTGTGAAAGGTTTCATGGAGTGGGGAGGGGGTTGTATTGATTGTTGATATTGTGTGAACGTTGTCATGAGTGGGAGGGTACTGATGTTGATATGTGTGAAAGGTTGTCATGGAGTGGGGAGGGGGTTGTACTTGATTGTTGATATTGTATGTGAAAGGTTGTCATGGAGTGGGGAGGGGGTTGTATTTGATTGTTGATATTGTGTGTGAACGGTTGTCATGGAGTGGAGGGGTTACTGATTGTTGTATTGTGTGAAGGTGTCATGGATGGGGAGTTGTATTTGATTGTTGATATTGTGTGTGAACGGTTGTCATGGAGTGGGGAGGGGTTGTACTTGATTGTTGATATTGTGTGTGAAAGGTTGTCATGGAGTGGGGAGGGGGTTGTATTTGATTGTTGATATTGTGTGTGAAAGGTTGTCATGGAGTGGGGAGGGGGTTGTACTTGATTGTTGATATTGTGTGTGAAAGGTTGTCATGGAGTGGGGAGTGGATTGTATTTGATTGTTGATATTGTGTAAAAGGTTATCATGGATGGGGGAGGTGGATGTTGCCAGGATGTAAAACTCCAACAACCATCCAATTAATCTCAGGGGTCACTATAGACAGGTGCTACTGTATTTTAAAATGCACCACACGTACACTAAGTTAGTGTCTGCCATATACAATAAAACCTCCCACCTCTACAGATCGACCACCCCCTTGTATCGATCGTTTATTTGGGTCCCAGCAATACGATTGCAGGGATATTCTAATTCCCTAAACCGACCACCTCCCTAAATGGACCACTAAAGGTCGGTCCCATGGTCGGTCGATTTAGAGAGGTTTGACTGTAATAGTACCTTCCGAACATGTTCCGACACTCTATTCCAGGCCCACAAGCTCTCGGTGCGATCGACTACTATGGGACATGGTTTGTCAACTCAAAACAAGGTCAAGGTTACATCGGGTTTGTGTTTGGTTACCAAAGTAACCACAAGTTCTACGTGGCAATGTGGCGACATGGTAACCTTAACTTCAACGGAAACTACATCGGCGGGGTCAAGGGCATGCAGCTCAAGGTCGGTCAATGAGTGAAGGTCAACTGAATGTCTTTTTTTTTTTTTTGTAAAACAATTTATTCATCAAAACATACATTTTTTTTCAGCGCCGAGGCGCGTATGTACAGGTGCACTTCCGATATTATTTTTGCTGTCATCTGACACAGATTCATCCATTTTGGAATTTGGTGAAACTTTCAACATTGGCTCATAATTTCGAATTGTGGTTGATTCAGCGGAGGAAGCCTGAGACGCTCACATCACCAAGCAGCACATGCGCTGCCCTCCCCTCCTTCCCTCACCCCCGCTTGACCCGCATTCGGGATACAGATTCAAACGTGTATGGTTTTTACCACACCCACCCACCCTCTATTTTACTCCACTACGTGGGGGCCGGCTCCCGGGCCTACCTCCTCGAGCTCCCAGGTCCTCCGCTACGCCATCGGCTGACATAGAACAAGTGGACTGATCTGTGAATGACTTTCTTGTATCATCATCATCATCATGCTGTCGGTCACGATGCGACAAAGACTGCTTTCATTACTTGACTGCCGCTCTCCATTTATCTCTCTGCTGTGAGAGTGATGTCCATGAGTCGGTCTTAATGTCTCTCAGCTCATTTCATGAAAGCTGCCTGCAAAAGTGTTGAAGTGCTGCTGGCTTTTGCAAGTTACAAGCTACACTCTCTCCGGGAGCAAATAGAGGATTTACACCGGCAAGAACATGTCAAGACAGGCGCAAAACTATTTGTCCATGCAGTGGCTGGTCGGGAGATGTTGGGAGTTCCATACATCAACCGCCCTTAATGCTGCCACAGTGACATGGTTTTCTGTTTAGGGTTTGCTCCCTTAGCCTTCGGTTCTGTCAAGAACCGGTACCACAAGGCAGTGGTTTACAACTCTGCAAGGCACGGGGATAAATGTAGTGAATTGTCTCTCTTCAATCCCAATGAAAAGTGTTCAATCTTTATTCCGTACTATTATTATTATTCAACCACTGCTTTTACACAGAATGTAAAAGCACACAATCAATTATAGTTGTTTGTTTTATATCCTGGCAACATCTAAGGTCATATCAGGACATGTGCCAACTTGCGACAGTGCACACTCATGGTGACTTTATAGTACTGTGCCACTGGGATACCAAACTGCTGGCACCATGACGTGATATCCCACTCATTCACATTATCCTGATACTGGGTGAACCTTATCCTAGAAATGTCGAATGCCAGGCAAGGTAGCGACAAGTATACATTTTGTAAATCATTGGTTTGACTTGACCAGGATTCGAACTCCCGATCTTCAGCACGGGAAGTCTGTACTCTATCGATTCGGCCACAGCGTCCAGTCCAATCAATTATAAAACGCATCAAATATCACTTATGATGAAGATAAAAGCTCACAATCCTACAACTTATGGCAAAGGAAATAAAATCCTAGGTGAAATTCAATCGTATCATCGTTAAACTTGCGACATTCTTGGGAAAATTGAGAGCTGATGTTTATTAAATGGAGTTGATGCAATGGGGTTTCCTATATTTCTCAAACAAGTGTTCTTTTTCTTCATATCTCACCTTCCCACGAATCAATTAATCAATCAATCATATTTCAGAATTACAGATTCGGCACATCAAAAGGCAATATTGGCTAATTTGTTGACGGCCAAAGGACAATAATACAGCACCTATTTTAGCCTCAACTTCAAAATAGACTACCTTCTCTTGAGGATGTAGCCATATGAACTCCTATGGCTTTCTTGTAACCCTCAGCATTTAACCTTATGTACACCTGACACTGATTCAATAAACCCCCCGTTTACTCCCACTCCATGTCTCGGGCTTCCTCTGTACGAATCTCTATGTGAATGTGATTAAAGTTGCATGGTCCGATGGTTTTGAATTTCTGTATTTTTACTGAGATAAATATATTACATCGATCACTAGTATCTACTTTACATTAGTTCAAAGTTACTTTCATTTTAAATGGTAAACTTTTGAGATATTTTGAGTGCAAACATGGAAAATTAGTATTGGCAAGCTTGCCAAAACTCTGACCACATAGACTTCTGCAGTAACAGGTTTTGTTAAATTGACCCAGTATTGCCTTCTACACAGAAACAAATGCTTAATAAGTGCATCAGTATCTAATTTAGATATGTAAAATTAAATCTAGATAATTGGTTTGGTTTTGAAAATTTGATACTTCATCGGACTATGCAGCTTTAACAAATCGGAATAGATACCAGTAGCTTTTTGTGGCGAATATGGCCCTTGATGCTGACATGGGATTAAACCATCAGCAATCGATCAAACTTATTTCTTCCTTTCTCTTCTATACTTCACTTCACCTGAGAGATTCCAGGATCGAATAACAGATTAACAACAGATATGAATAAATGTATGAGGAGGTGGTGAATTACACCAGTACATACATTATCAACACACGCTCTTATTGCCATCGAACGGATGGCTGAATGAGTTGAGCGTCCGCCTCCCACTTTGGTAGATCATGGGATTCGAGCCCATGGGTTGGAACCCTGGTCGAGTCAAACCAATGACTTAAAAATTTACACTTGTCGCTTCCTAGCCAGGTGCTCAGCATTAATACTAATAGGATAGAGCAAGGACTGGTTAGCTCAGTGTCAGGATAATGTGACTGAGTGGGATATCGGGTCATGGTGTCAGCGGCCTGATCTCCCAGAGGGGCAGCACTATAAAGTCACCATGAGTGTGCACTGTCAAAAGTCGGTACCCGTCCTGATATGACCTTAAATATTGCCAGGGTGTAAAACTCCAACAACCAACCCCTTTTTGCCCCACTGTTCAGTTGGTCGATGCGAGTGCGGGCCCGGGTCAGAATCTGGCGAACGCGCTGTGGCAGAGTTCAGACACGTCAAACTACGTCACCATCCTGTGGCATGACCCCGCCATGACCCCATGGATTCACAAGACCGCCTACAGGTGGCACCTCCAGCACCGGCCGTCCGTTGGCCTCATAAGGTGAGTGTTGTCATGGCTAATATGTTACTCACATACATGCAAAGATCTATATACACCTAATGTACATTATTTTTACATTTACACAGGTATATGAGACTGTCTCAAAAGGTGCTAAGCAATATGGGACAAAACTTTGTCCATTGTAACGATCAGCATACTATCTGCTTATGCATTTGCTTAGGATAAACTGATTTGTTCTTTACATGGTGTTTCATAATCCCAGTAGAGTACATATTGAGTTGAAGAAAATGTCATTGTGTTTTCAGTGTAACCGTTTCTGTGCTGTTTTGTGTCAATCGTTACAATGGACAAAAATAAGAAGAATTATCACCTTTTGAGTCAGCCTCATATACATATATATATGTATAGTAGTCTTGTGTGCTATATTATATAATTATTGCACACCAGTTACTTTCGAGATTGTGGGGGTTTTATTCACTATTTAACACCAGCAATGCCATATGGAATCATTCTAATATAGTTCCATGTCAAATTATGAACTGATTCGGTAAAGGAAAGAAACGGAGAGAAACTGCGGGTAAATCGAAGGTTTATTGAGAAGAGACAGTAGCGTGCAGGGCCCAGTCCTAAGAGGAGAAACAAAAGCAGTAGAGGAGTGGGCGGGAAAAGAGGGCGCATCATTGGCTTTCTGAGAAGCGAGAAGATGGTGGCAAGCTGGGGACAGCAGCAGTAAAGATCAAACGCTATGCGAACATTGTGTGGCCAACTCATTAGATCTGCACTTAAAACAAGATGCAATATTTTGTCCATTTGATATCAGTCAATCCGCACACAAAGCCGGTTACATATATGGCTATGCAAATATAAAATCATGTCTTTTGACAATGACGCGTCCTCCAGGGAGGCTGGAGAACCATTGTTTTCTTTGTCGAGAAATCCAAGGCTCCGTATATTGAACCTACCCCTGCGTCCCCCCCCCCCCCACACACACACTCAGCATGCCATACAGTGATGTCCTCTGACCTTGACCTTCAGAATCCGCGTGTACCAGGAGCAGGTCCTTCTAATCGACTCCGGTGACCAGTATGACACCACACTATCCGGGGGTCGTGTTGGAGTGTTCGCGTTCGATCAGGAAGCTCCCATCTTCTCCAACATCATCTACCGCTGTGCATCACGGGAGAACTACGCGCTGAGCCTGGATGGAGCCGATGACTTTGTGACGCTTGACACTGTCAGCGATCGAAGCGCGAACGGAAGGTATGCCATTAGTCTGGTCATCTGACACGGTATGCCATCAGCAGTGTGCAATATCGCCTTGCAGTTGCATTCCTATTGCCGTGTACAATAAAACACAGTCATGTCAGGTACAATATATAACATGTGCAATATAGCGAATGATATGGTATACATAACATAATGAATGATTTGTTTGTTTGTTGTTGTTTTACATCCTAGCAACATCTAAGGTCATATCAGTATGGGTACCGACTTGTGACAGTGCACACTCATGGCAACTTTATAGTGCTGTCCCACTGGGAAACCAAGCCACTGGCACCATGACCTGATATCCCACTCAGTCACATTATCCTGACACTGAGCCAACCAGTCCTTGCCATATCCTAATAATGCGGAGCGCCTGGCTAGGAAGTGAGAAGTATCAACTTTTAAGTCATTGGTTTGACTCGACCAGGGTTTGAACCCACGATCTACCAGCACAGGAGACAGTCGCTCTAACCATAATGAATGATATAGTATGTCTAATATAATGGATGATATAGCATATGTAAGCAATGAATGATATAACGTGTAGGCCTATAATATGGTGGATGACATCGCATGTCTAATACTGAATAACATAGCATGTATGTGTATTCAAGCAAAATAATATAGCAGATGTAATATAGCAAATATTACAGCATGTGCAGTGTACTGTATAGCAATACTATGTATGCAATGTAGAAAATAATATAGCATTTGTATAGCATGTTTAGGTTGTGTATCCATAGACTGTTCCCTTGTGGCGTGTTCCCTTGTTCCATGTTCGCTTGTGACCGTGTGATGCGCCACACAGACAATGAACCTGTGTTTTGCTTAGTGGTCGTTCCCATAGGTTCGACCCAAGGACCGTATGGCCTTGTCCAGGGACCATAGAGAATGAACATGTTCATTCTCTGTGTGGTCCTTCACCAGGTCACAAGTGAACACAGAACAGGGGAACACACCATAAGTGAACAGTCTATGGAGTCAAACCAATGACTTAAACAATTGATACAAAAGTTGAATTGATGCTAGCCCTACACATTTTAACAGGTTTCTTTTTAATAAAAAAATTAGTTTAACCAGGGGCGGGTGATTTTTCAGGCACGGGCGGGGACGATCACCATTTTGTTTTTTATTTGGCCTAATGGTGGGTTGAATGGTTGACTTGTTTGTAGTTTCACAGTGGGTGTGTGGATCAATGCGGACATCTCGTACACATCGGGCGTCATGCCCGTCCTCTGTACACTCGATGCCCGACTCTGTCTCTACGTCAACGACTCTTACGTCGCCGGTCGCTATGGCAACGCTGTGGCGCAGGGCTCCACCGTCATTCCCACGGACTACTGGACCCACCTGGTCATGCGTTACGAGGCGGAGAGTAAGTGGTGGGCTATAGATCTATTTCATGTGACGTCAGCATAGGTATTTAGGTCAGTGCGCGCGCAGCTTGGCTGCAGGACAACACAGGGTCACACTGCAACACAGGGTCACACCGAGCAATCTTCATACAGAAAATGTGAAATATATCTAAAACCATACCACTTAGAAACAACCCGCTTGGCACACATATAGAAAACATATTCAACAAAAAGATTATAATAAATTTATACGGTTAAGGTTCTGCATTTCTATTAATTTAAAAAAAAATTGATGTGTTGCACTGTGCGTATCGGCAAACTCAATGCGTTGTCAATGGCCATGAGCAATCTTCATACAGAAAATGTGAAATATCTCTAAAACCACACCACTTAGAAACAAACCACTCGGAACATATATAGAAAACATAATCAATGAACAGATTATATTAAATTTATAAGGTTAGGGTTCTGCATTTCTATTAATTTCGAATAAAATTGATGTTTTGCACTACGCATATCGGCAAACTCAATGCGTTGTCAATGGCCATGAGCAATCTTCATACAGAAAATGTGAAATATCTCTAAAACCACACCACTTAGAAACAAACCACTTCGAACACATATAGAAAACATATTCAACGAACAGATTATATTAAATTTATATACGGTTAGGGTTCTGCTTTCCTATTAATTTTGAATAAGACGGACGTTTTGCACTGCACATATCGGCAAACTCAATGGCAGTGTGCATTCGTTCTGCAGCCAAGCTGCCCGCGCATACACATTGTTTATAAACATTGAAAGGCACCTACCTATATGGTTGGTGTTTATAGACAAAAAAAATTTAATGTCACCAAAGATAATGTACGACAAGACACGCCACTCAGCGCTTTCCTGTCAAATATGGTAAACAAGGCAATTGGACAGGTCCCCTAGCCCAGCCTGACTGCTGTACCATTGAAACAAGGGGACAGGTTCCCTACCCCCACCCTGGCTGCTGTACCATCAAAGACAATGTATGACAATTATTATAGTCAATCACAGTAAATTATTATTCAATTATATAATATATAATTATTTTTCAATTATAGCGGGAGCTATACACTGTGTAAATATAACATTTTAGTTGCCATTTAATGTGCACCGTGTTTGCCATTGGATGGCGCTAATGCATGATTATTTCAGAAATTCCTATCTGAAATTGCTGAGTGGCACGTCTTGTCATACATTATCATTGATGTCTACATCGTATTTTGGAATTGTTTATTAGCAAAGATTTGCTTCTCAATTTAGAAATGCATTACCAATTGCTTATTTCGTTTAGTAATTTAACTATTATTCCACCATGTATGGTGTGTAATCTTACGCAATGCTTTTTACTATTAACTTATATTGCAATCCGTGTATTGAGGTCACACATATTCAGCCAATATGATTGTGGTAAATGAAGCCTTTATAAATTATAGCCACATTTACGTAGATTTAATACATTATCATTTTCCCCTTGTTTTGTAATACTCCGAGACGTGGTGGCAGTGAGTGTGCATTTTCACAAGCCAGTAATCATCTTGATATAACCTTAGATGTTGCTAGGATGTGAAGCGCTATTAATAAAAACTTGTTCCTCACAGCGGAGACACTGACGCTGTTCGTAAATGGGACTTCCGGTGGGTCATATGCGCAGGTCACTGGCGTTCCCCAGGTCACGTGGGTGAGTATTAGTTCTGTGAGTAGGAAAGGAGTGGTGATTCTCATGATATAAATATATATATATATATATATTTTATATATATATATATAATATATATATATGTATATATATATAGTAAAACCTCTCTATACCGACCCATCCACAGATAGACCACTCCCCTATATCGATCGCTTTATTTGGATCCCAACAATACCATTGTGAGGATATTCTAACTCTAAACCGACCAACTCCCTAAATGGACCACTTAAAGGGACCAGCTATAGCTCGCTGGGACACTGCTCGTACTCCGACAAATGCTCTCCAAGCACAATCTTGTTTAGTTTTTATGTTTAAATGAACCAAGGTAATGTGTGGGGAGAGTATGGGACCAGGGCAGTGCTAGTCTGAACTGCAATGGCAGTTTGTTGTCTTCAAAATGGCCGCCCCCATAGGCGGCGGCCATTTGCAATGCAAAAGCTGCGCTGTGATTGGCTGAAATGTGTGCCGGCAACAGGCTCACACAGTAACAAGATTCGCTGGTTCTCAGCAGTGTTAGGGACCGATTACGCCGAAATCTATTGAATGCGATCATATTTAACAGAATTACATACTAAAATAATGAAATTTAATTAAATTAACCTTAAATTCCAAGCGATATTAACGTAGCAGCTCGATCAACGTCGAATCGCCGAGTGTAAACAAAACAGTGGCTCGAGTGACCCGAGTTGAATAATCGATTCGCCGAATATACAAATCGCCGCTGTGATTGGCTGAAATTAAGATTCGCTGGTTCTCAGCTTGTGCCCGGCAGTGTTAGGGACCGATTACGCCGAAATCTATTGAATGCGATCATATTTAACAGAATTACATACTAAAATAATGAAATTTAATTAAATTAACCTTAAATTCCAAGCGATATTAACGTAGCAGCTCGATCAACGTCGAATCGCCGAGTGTAAACAAAACAGTGGCTCGAGTGACCCGAGTTGAATAATCGATTACGCCCGAATATACAAATCGCCGCTGTGATTGGCTGAAATTAAGATTCGCTGGTTCTCAGCTTGTGCCCGGCAGTGTTAGGGACCGATTACGCCGAAATCTATTGAATGCGATCATATTTAACAGAATTACATACTAAAATAATGAAATTTAATTAAATTAACCTTAAATTCCAAGCGATATTAAACGTAGCAGCTCGTTCAGCGTCGAATCGCCGAGTGTTAAACAAAACAAATAGCAGTGATCGCCGCAACGTGCGAAAATCCGCGCATGCGCAGAAGCCACGACAGTGGCTCGAGTGACCCGAGTTGAATAATCGATTACACCCCAATATACAAATCGCCTCCGCCGCCGGCGCATTAGGCGTCGAATCGCCGAGTTCGTTTGTTTTCCACGCGGCAGATAGCTGGCCGCTTTAAAGTGGGTCCCATGGTCGGTCGATTTAGAGGGGTTTTACTTTGTGCGTGTGTGTGTGTGTATATATATATATATGTAGAGTTCAGGCGAATATTGAGGTAAACATTGGAGTTGAACCTTCAAAACGTTAATTTATTTGCTTTCCTAGTTTTTTGTTCATTTCTCCCTAATCATTTCTTCACAACCAACGTCATAATGTGACTGAATGTGATATTGGGTCATGGTTCTGACAATCAGGTCTCTTTGTGGGACAACACTATAGGCTACAATCACTGTGAGTGTGCAGTCACAAGTCGATACCCGTCCTGATATGACATAGGTATATTGCTATAACGTAAATTCCCAACAACCAAGGTTAACTTTGATAATTTAATGAGAACCAGTGTTTCCAGTGTGATATTGGCTACTAGATTGACGTACGTTGAAAAAGGTTAGAGTCTAACTAATTAAACATTGAATGGCTCGACCTTAGCAGTTGACCTTTGATTTGTTACTGACTTGTTTATATGTATTCTCCACAGAACGGCAAGAGCAAAGCAGAAAGCCTGTATGTGGGTAGGGACAGCTCACAGTTCTTCAAGGGACTCATAGATGAGGTAATTAATTAAGTTATGCACCACGACAAGGATAACCCTTCATTGGATCACTTAGGGCTATTGTACAGACATCGCCGTCTTTGTTAAAGTTGCATGGTCCGATGACGTTCGAATTTTTGCATAATTCTTTAGATAAATAAATGAGGTTGACTATTATGACCTACTATTCAGTATTCCAGAGTGATTCTGGAGCCATTTGAGCTGAAAGAACCTAAAATCATTTTGGTAAGCTTGTCAAAAGTCTTCTTGTTGTGGCCTAAATTCACATCTCACAATGGTCACGTGATGAGGAATGACCTATTAATGTGTAGGTAGTCAGGAACCTGACTAATGCCATATATGGCAATGGGAATGAGGTCAAGAATAATAAGGTCATGAGATTGACCTAATTGGTTCGTGGCCTCCCTGCCTAATGGCTGTCTCAAAGTAGGTGCCCAAAGGCATAGGGTAATAAATTCACTGATTATTATGCATGAGGTGTCACAAAACCTTAGCTAATACACCATTACCTAAGTTGGATATATAGGTAAGTGTTTTGGTTTTGAAAAAAAATAGGTTTCATCGGACCATGCAACTTTAACTATCAACTGTTAAATTCATAAACAGTGTCAGTAACGGTCTTTATATTATATCAGTACATAGACCTACTGTATTCTGGGAATACAGTAGTATCTGTCTTTGTTGACCCCTGTGGTCAGCGAATCCCTGCCAAATTTTTCAATGTACAAACTGTAATTTGTCTCATTTGACTGGCCTTCCTGTGACAGGGCATCTGCTTTGTCAGGACAACATTAGTCTGGATGCAGTGTTACTTCTGCAGACCTGTATCATGGACAAAGCTGCTAAGCAACCCTATAGAACTATTAAGTGTCTGAATGCACTGGACACAGTGGCCGAATCGGTAGAGCACAGGCTTCCCATGTGGAAGGTCGGGAGTTTGATTCCCAACTGAATCAAACCAATGACTTAGCAAATTTATACTTGTCGCTTCCTAACCAGGCACTCGACATTTTTAGGATAGAGCAAGGACTGGTTGGCTCAGCATCAGGATAATGTGACTGAGTAGGATATCAGGTCATGGTGCTGGTGGCCTGGTCTCCCAGTGGGGCAGCACTATAAAGTTGCCATGGGTGCGCACTGTCACAAGTCGGTACCCATCCTGATATGACCTTAGATGTTGCCAGAACATAAAAATCCAACAAACAATCTACCATATGTCGCAAGTAAAATAACCCATATAATCTCAGTCTTGCTTTTTCTAATACAAATTACAACCCCCAATCCCCTTGCTGCAGGTACGGTTGTACAGTATCTGGCTGTCGGACGTTGAGGTCGACACCCACTTAGCCGACACTGGCCTCTACTGGTCACGTGAGGAGCAGTACCTGACTTTACACCTCAGCATGAACGACTGGGCAAACAGCTCGCAGGTCACTGATACCGGCGTGCATGTGCGGAACGGGGCGACCAGCGGAGGAGCCGCGTACGTCCAGGTCAGCCATCTTGTCTGTGTTTGAATGCATTGTCCAGCTCAGCCATCTTGTTTGTGTTTGAATGCATTGATCAGAGAAGGTCGGCAGGGGATAGATTTTAAAAGATTCACCCTGTAAGGCTAGATAAAAGATTCACCCCGTACTTCCAGTACAGGGGTGAATGACAACATAGTGTAAATACGGGCAAAAATAGCTTTAGTATGGAAAAGGAAGTAGAATGCCTGCCTCCAGTATCAAATGGATACTTATATAGGCACAGAGTTGGTGAAATGGGAGAGAATGCAAAAAGACAAGATGGTAGCCATAAAACGCCGTCGATTTCACTCTTAAATTGCATTAAAGTATATGTTTTATTATATTTTCCAACTCAAAAGTAGCGGGTAAATATGAAGACATACATAAAGAATATATTGTGCTTCTTAAATTAAGAATTTACCAGCTCAGTTAATTTCCCCAGCATGTCGAAATTCTTCGCCAGTTTTTCTAATGGGTCGGTTTTCACCTCTGTACTGGACCTATGGGTGAATCTTTTATCTACCTGTAGGACTACTTGCAGTAGCGGTGAAAAGCTACCCATTATAAAAAGTGGCGAAAATCTGGGTAAATGAAATGAGCAGATAAATTCTTAATTTAAGAAGCAAAATATATTCTTTATATGTCTTGATATTTACTGGCTATTTTTTAGTTGAAAGATATATAAAACATAGTTTAATGAACTTTAAAAGTCAAATCGATGGCATTCTATGGTCGCCATCTTGTCTTTTTCCATTCTCTCCCATTTCACCAACTGTGCGCCAATATAACTTATAAGTAGCCATTTGATACTGGAACCAGGAATTTCACTTCCTGTTCCAAACTAAAGCAATTTTCGCCCGTATTTAGACTATGTTGTCATTCACCCCTACTGCAAGTACAGGATGAATCTTTTCTAGGCAGGGGGCTGACAGCTAGTGCTTTGTAGATGCAATGACTAGAATGCACTATATATGCATAACTTAGTTTTTTAATTTAAATGGTTTTTTATAAATGGATTTAAATTCTAGTTTTTATTATAACACAAACATAGAAAATGTGTATATAATACATATATTGTATACTATATATAGTACTGACGTAAATTGTATATGTGCCATTACCTAGCCTATGTTTTACATTACTAGGATAGAGCAAGGAGCATGGAAAGGAGAATGACCAATTGTCCCAGTTTAACCAATGAATGATAACAAACAATATATATTACCCCGGTATATAAATCAATTTGAATTAAGTTTCTCACATGAAGCGCAGTAAGACTTGTTCAACGGATATTTGCTGATTCAAAATAAGAATATTCAGCAGGACAGTAACAAATGTTTCTAGTTGTAAATAATGTTTTTATCAACGTAAACAGTTACTGCCTAGAGAAAATGGCTTTCAAATGGGCAAGTATTCAAAAGGAAAATGCAACAGTTTTCCTAATATGTTCTCTATAACAGCAGAGGTTTGGTTGACAGTGCCCTTCTATGACTCAATTAGCCTAAATATGCTAATATTAGAAAATCCTGAGCGTGTCTGGCTTTGGGATATTTTGTTGACAGAAAGATAATGGGGAGAGGTTGTCATCAACAGCCCCCAAGGACCTTCTTACCACTTATGTGAAAATAAATGCAGATTATAAATTGGCACATTTGATCAGAATACTTGTCAATTTAAAGAGAGGTTGGTTATTCTACTACATTTTTCCTCTTTTCAGAGTACCTTGGACTATGGTCGCTATCAAGTATCGTATCCGAATGCCCGACGTTAAAAATGTTGAATTTGTGGTCGGAATATATATATATTCGTTTTAAGAAAGCAATTTTAATTTTTTTTTTTTTTAATGGGGGGGGGGGGGGGGGGAGAGAGAACAGCATATGTCTATGGATATTTCTATGGACATCTGTATATATATATTGTTAGTAAAACTAACTAATAAGGTATAGAATCCTGTGATATTCAAGGTATATTGGCTTAATCGATTTTGGGTGTTAGTCTTTTTGGTGATAACTGTTCGTACAAGTAAATTGAACGTAACAACCGAAGTTGAAATAAAAGCATTTGATATATAATATTTAGATGGTTCTGCTCTTACTTTATGCAACTTTTGAAGAGGGTTATGTGGAATGGAATATGAATGGCAGTACTGTGCTAATAGCTGAATAGAATATTAGTGACACAGTATATTGTGGTAATAGCTAAATGGCATATACTGTGGTGATAGCTACATGGAATATTAGTGACACAGTACTATGGTAATACGCCCCTGCCCTGCAGAGTTGTAAACCACTGCCTTGTGGTACAGGTTCTTGGCAGAACCGAAGCCTAATTAAGGGAGCAAACCCTGAACAGAAAACCATGTCACTGTGGCAGCATCAAGGGCGGTTGATGTATGGAACTCCCAACATCTCCTGACCAGCCACTGCAGGGACAAATAGTTTTACACCTGTCTGGACATGTTCTTGCCAGTGTGAAACCTCTATTTGCTCCCCGAGAGAGTGCTGCTGGTAACTTGCAAAAGCCAGCAGCACTTCAACACTTTTGCAGGCAGCTTTCATGAAATGTACAACCGCACAATAAATGGAGAGCGGCAGTCAAGTAATGAAAGCAGTCTTTGTCGCATCGTGACTGACAGCATGATGATGACTATGGTAATAGCTGAATGAATATTAGTGACACAGTACTGTGGTAATAGCTGAATGGATTATTAGTGACAGTACTGTGGTAATAACTAAATGAAATATTAGTGACACAGTACTGTGGTTATTGCTGAATGGAATATTTGTGCCACAGTACTGGATATATATGGTCAGAACTGTCAGTTTTGTAATTGTATTTCATCATGTCATCTGCAACATGTGATAATTATTATTTATATTACACCGGTGTCATGGTTTAAATTCTCCGTGGGTTTACATTCTACACGGGGGTTCTGCTCATGCGTCAAAATCGAGCCACCAAAAACTAACAATAACAACTATGGCTTGGCCTTAGATTGGCACCATCCCAATCAACAAATCAAATCATTTTTCAAACAATTACCCAACTGACACCCGAGCAGTTGACCCTAATTAGTTATCATATAATTTTTCTCACTCTATTAACATTTATTGTACAGTTATACCTATATAATGTATATGTTAGCTCTGTTTTTGCTTATTCAATGTTACCTCGATCATGTTCCATCTCCCCTCATCACAATTCACATTCTCATTCCCCCTCCCATTAATACCATGACCTTCACTCGACTGCTTCCTTTCTGACATCCAATCATGATCAATGTATATGCCGCCTGGTGGGCTGTGCCTGAATAAAAGTCTGGTTTTACCCATCTCAGCCGGTCTACTGTGTCCGTGAGCAATGGTCCCAAATTATCTAAAACGTATAGAAAATCGAATTTGACAAAAATGAGGGGGGGGGGGGAAATTGGTAGTAATGGAAATTGGAAAATTCAAAAAATCTAAGTCACCCCAAATTGTCTAAAATATTAATTAAAAATTGTTAAATGAAAAAGGAGAAATTTGGAAATTATTGGAATTCCATTGGCATCCCTGTCCAAAGTACTTACGCTACTTGGCTACAATTGAATGAGAAATCACGAAATATTTATTTTTCAGCCCAAAACGGACACGCTCAGTCATATTCGACATGTCCATGCCTATTCTCACATGTCCCGGACAAACTCTTATTTCGAATGCTGCACAAGTTATGCATTCAAGAATCCTTGATAGCAAACAATACAAAATGAAAGCAGGAAATTCAACAACGCATGTGTATCCTTTTTTAAATTTGTTTTAAAGGTTTATTCTTTAAATATATTAAATCAACTGTAAACCATTTCTTCCCGTACATTCGTAGCGCCTACATATCTGATCCATAACTTATGTACAACCAACCACTTGGAGTCTCTCAAAGATACCATTTAAATTGTGCAAGGATGCTTTGCTCTCGTCATCTCAACTAGCAAAGACTTAGTGATGCAATCCAGGGGCGTAATCGATTAATCAACTCGGGTCACCCAAGCCACTTTTTGGCGCATGCGCACATCCTACAGACTCGGGTCGAATAATCAAATACGCTTCTCCATGCTCGGAAAAAATGGTTTAATCTAAAACCTTTTGTTCTTTTTTAATAACCGATAAAACTACAGCAAAATAGGATTTGAAGTATTTTAGGATGGAATAGTTTAGTTATATTTCCATTTAATTAATCCAGGTTATTAAAAAAACTAAACATGTATGACTGGTACTGGTTGCTGTTATCCTGCAGGACGGTACCAGCACAAATGTGACGTCATCGCTAGTATCCAACCCCAGCCAAGAGGTGGGTTACTGGGGTCGGATCGTTTTGCACACGGCACGTGTATTTGTCGACCCTACTCGCGGTGTTCGATTTGAAATTCTGACGACTCGGGTGACCAGAGTCACCCGGGTCGTGTTAATCGATTACGGCCCTCGTGTTCAGAGTTCCACTGGTCCCTCTGGCTGTGACCCACCATGCCGGGTCACAGCTTCAGCTTACAAGCGGGTTAGTTGGGGTTGGTGCCACTCCCAATAGACCCTATAGTCAACATCGATTAATCACCTCGGATCATCCCAACCATGTTTTTTGCCCATGCACAGACCATACAAACTTGGCTTGCATAAACGAATTACCTGCAGATCAATTAGCATAGGATATGCAGTGTACTTGCAGATAATTAAAGCACGAAAACACGTAACAGTACAGGCTGACACTACAGGTACCAGCACAAATGTGACATCATCGCTCCTAACACCTCCAGCCAAGACGTGGGGCATTATTTTCCACACGGCCCATGTTTTTTTTAAAGGTACACCTCAAGGTGTCCTATTTGGAATTCTGACGACCGGAATGGTCCGAACCCTCATAATCGATGACGGTCTATATGTTCGAGTCACTTTGCACCCCTATCCACATGCTTCCTGATGACCAATGTTGATAGGATTATTGCCATACATTCGAATGTAAATTGCAGTGAACTTGTACTAGCAAATATTTTACATTAGATAAAATACCATACTCCATAGCCGTGTTTACACGGGCAATTGTGAAGCGAATTAGCCAAATCGATTTATATGAAGCGACGAATTTGAAACTGTGTCCGCGACCGGGAACCAGCAGCCTTAGTGGTGAGCCTGTAGCCGGCGAGCACCGCTATTTGACACTATCGTCGCCCGGGGACCAGCAGCCTTAGTGGTGAGCCTGTAGCCGGTGAGCACTGCTATTTGTTTAGTTTACATTCGTCGATTCACAATATGAATAACGACGCCGATGTAGCGGCTACGTCAATATCGCTTGGAATTTAGGGTTAATTTAATTAAATTTCATTATTTGAGTATGTAATTCTGTTAAATATGATCGCATTCAATAGATTTCGGCCTAATCGGTCCCTAACACTGCCGGGCACCAGTGTATAGTTACAGCTGAGCCTGTAGCCGGCGAGCACCGCTATTTTACACTATCGCCGCCCGGGAACCAGCTGTATCGCTTCATCTATACTACCTCACAAGGTAGTTTACATCTACCGATTTATATGAATCGATTCAGCCCTAAAACGCCACAGTGTCGCGTTTACACAGCAAATATAAATCGATCTAGGCAAGTGGTTTTATATGAAGTGTTTTAACTCGCCCGTGTAAACACGGCTCATGTATCATGGTGCGTGTTCATTCACCATCTCCACACACCTTCCAGCATGTAAGCTATAATTACAACCGGGTATGATTTGTTGGTTGATGGGAGTTTTACGTCCTGGCAACATCTAAGGTCATATCAGGAAGGAACCCGGTATGATGGTCGCAGCAAGTCCTTCCTGAGTGACCAGCGAAACACAGAACACACGCACTGTGTAGTCTACATCTACGCTTACCTTAATTACAATTAGAACAGCCACCGACAGGGTCGGTGGAAGAAATAACAAGCTCTCCGATGTTTTCTTATCAAACCTCACTTCTATCAATAAAATAGCAGTACTTCCAACCTGTTAAAAAAATGTAGTTTAAAAAATCCCTCATTCATACTAAATGAAATATCTTGCTTATATATTATATATACAAATACGTGGACATAAGGACGACAGAAACATGGTGGGTATAGGTATAGTGGTCCGGTTAGAATGGAACATCACGTGACTAGAGATGAACCAATCAGTAGCCACCTGGAGGTGGATGTATACACGTGGCATAGGGCAAGTGTTCATTAACCAATACAATACTCCCCTTGTATCTACACACCCCGGGAATGGTTAACCTCTCAAATACACACCAGTAATAAATAGTCTACACCTCGTATTAACAGCAAACAACACTGTGACAGGCAGCCACGCCCCAGGAGACACATGACTCGCAACAAACCCAAAATGTGTGGTAATCAGGGAATGTTCTGCATGAAAATAATGTTCCTGGCGGATGCACACACAAAAAAACACCACCCCCACAAAAACCAAGAAAAATAGGTAATTACCATGGTTTGTTTATGACGGCTTTCGTAATGGACCATCATTCACGATGCGAGTGAATGCAAGGATGATTGTGGTTTCAAGCACAAAAGAAAAGCAGAAATCGAGCCGAGATTATTATCCCGACGGCAAATTTCCATTTACACATGTATCAAAAATGTCCCAGACTGTGAAAAACCCCGGAAATCCGCTTTAAAACGGAACAATCATCCCTGGAATGGTGATTTAATGTTATCCCCAGGGCGAGAATTGAGTCAAATTGTAAAATATTCCGATATTCAGCATAGGGGGGAATGCAAATGTTCTATTACTGATCAGTGTATGTGACCAGGCGCATGTATGGGTTGGTGGTGCCTGAGTGGGATGTAAAGGGACATAATGGTGCTGGCAGGTCTGGGTGTGATTGCACTCGGGGTCTACCCCCTCTGCTGGGATAGGGATCACCACACTCAAAGGTCAAGGTTGGTGGTGGCCATGGGGCCATAGAGCTTGTGGTGGTGGGCAGACTACTGGTATCCATGGGGACCAGGAATGCTGGATCCCTATTGGTAGGGCCAAGAATGCTTGTTTCCCATTGGGGAAAGGGGTGGGGTGATACTCTACAATGAACCCATGTAACCATATAAATAATAAACCAGAGGGCTGGACTCTCTCTTCTTCTTTACACTTTATACTCTTCCTTTCTCTTTGTATGTATTAATTTCACCATAGCCTGCCTGCACAGCCACAGATTCGAGCATTGGACTTTACAAAATGTTTTTTTTTAAAGAAGCCTACACACATCAGGGATGTTAATAAATTTTGCTTAGACCCTTCCTAATAATAATAATAATAATACATTCTTTTAAAGAATCTATGTGACAATGAGAAAATTCACTGTGTTGCGCTGCTTAACTAACCAGCTACTAGTTAATAGGGAGACACCACCGTTTTGATTTCATTACAAGCTGGTATGGTTGGGACGTTATGTACATATGGGGTGGCAACATTCAGTACTAAATATAATACACAAAGGCTACCAAGCATCACCTGGTAGCACCCGCGTTAACAGGAATGGGGACACCGTGCACAAGATTGGTCAGTGCAGACACGATAAATACCAGCAGTCGACTTCTACACTGGCCAGTGCAGACACGATAAATACCAGCAGTCGACTTCTACACTGGTCAGTGCAGACACGATAAATATCAGCGGTCTACTTCTATACCGGTGAGTGGAGACACGATAAATACCCGCGGTTGACTTCTATACTGGTCAGTGCAGACACGATAAATACCAGCAGTCGACTTCTACACTGGTCATTGCAGACACGATAAATACCATCAGTCGACTTCTACACTGGTCAGTACAGACACGATAAATATCAATGGTCAATAACACTGGTCAGTGCAGACACGATAAATACCAGCGGTCTACTTCTATCAGTGGTCGACTTCTACACTGGTCAGTACGGTCACGATAATTATCAGCGGTCTACTTCTACACTGGTCAGTGCAGACATGATAAATACCAGCAGTCGACTTCTACACTGGTCAGTGCATACACGATAAACCAGCGGTCGACTTCTACACTGGTCAGTGCAGACACGATAAATACCAGCAGTCGACTTCTACACTGGTCATTGCAGACACGATAAATACCATCAGTCGACTTCTACACTGGTCAGTACAGACACGATAAATATCAATGGTCAATAACACTGGTCAGTGCAGACACGATAAATACCAGCGGTCTACTTCTATCAGTGGTCGACTTCTACACTGGTCAGTACGGTCACGATAATTATCAGCGGTCTACTTCTACACTGGTCAGTGCAGACATGATAAATACCAGCAGTCGACTTCTACACTGGTCAGTGCATACACGATAAACCAGCGGTCGACTTCTACACTGGTCAGTGCAGACATGATAAATACCAGCGGTCTACTTCCACACTGGTCAGTGCAAACACTACAAATAGCAGTGGAATTTTGTGTCATAGTACGTCTCTTCTGACATAGTCTCCACAAATATTTAATGGGGGAATAAAGATGTGACATGGCACTGGGAATAGCGTGATATCTTCCCCAGCACTGCAGGCTCAATATTCTACTCTCACTTTGAACCCATAAACACATGGGTCCTGATGACCAAATTTCGTCAAGGTCTTTGATGTGGATAGTGGATGAAATTGCCAGCCTAAATTCGACATTAGCTAAAATACTACTTCCTGCATGCCCCTAAACATAGTATGGCCAGGAACCTGGGCCACGTTCAGGGTACCTCTCTGAGATGACTCCGAGACGCCTTTTGGCTTATTTCCGTTCAGCGTACGCCTCCGAGTCGTCTCGGAGACGTCTCCCATTTCAGAGTAGAGACAAAAAGTGCCTAGAAAATGGCCACCATATTCAGGGGTTTCAGCCAACCAGAGCTCTTCTTTTCCATTGCAATGGCTGCCCCCTATGGGGGTGACCATTTTCGAAGCGACCGACTGCTTTTGCCGTTCAGACTAGCATGACATCAGGAATTTCTCCGAGATGACTCGGAGGCGTACCCTGAACGTGGCCCAGATTTGGACTGGGTGGAGACCAACTTTGGTATCTTGGAACTGACCCATTCTGAAACATACCTTCTACATTACCACAAAAATAATATACACCCAAAACATAACTAGATGAAATAATTCCCGACGTGAACCTTCTTTTCCGTGGCCCAGCTTCACTTGAAACCACGTCTTCTTCAGCGCCTTTCTCATTATCTTTGTTCCTTCTTACTTCGTGTTTTGAATAGAGTTCGCCAACCTGGAAGGAAAATTAGGGAGAGGGGTAGAGGGAAGGGGTAAATCAGATTAATTAGCTAAAATCACAACTGATACAAAATACTAATCACTCACTTACAGTTCATTCTTCTACCGTGGGGCATCCAGATAAATAATAGGCCACATAATATATTAACTGCTTCCTCCATTGCAACACCGCATTGGAAATCTAGTAGTTTCTAAATTATTACAAACAACTTCTTAGTTATCCATCCCAGCATAACGATACTTAATTTAAATGACAGACTCCCCAAAGTCCAACAAACTAGTTGGTTGCAACTAAGGGCCCTAGCCCTTTAGTATTATCCTTACTTGGGAAGATGGGCGTGACCTACTTGGCAGGTCACTTGGTGCAGCCTTGATGCTTATAACCCTTCCCTGTGTTCATCAATCATGGTTGCCATAAGTACCACATGTTGTGTCCATTACGAAGCACTGATGAGATAGTTGCTATGGTAACTGATTTGAAAATAACTAGACCTGACAGTTTTAACTGCTTGGATTGGAATTGTACACAACTAGAAGCTGTAAATATTAGGGAATATAATACTCACATATTAATATATAGTAATAAACAAACGGACCTGACATAAATATGATTAGACATAATTCTAGTGTAGTTTTTCATATATAAAGGTAGATGCAACACAGACATGATGTAAACTTAATGACTACAGTATCACATATTTACAACTTGGCTACAAATGTTACAAGAGGCATGAATTTCATTTACCAGGTAAAATGAAATAAAAAAAGGCACATTTTCCTAGTTTTACCTCCAGTGGCAACTGATTGATGAAATGGAGCAGACTATCCAAAAGGCACACCCGCCATCTGACTTGAGTCGACTCAAGACGGGAAGTTAGGGAGGTGGGGAGGGGGGGTGCGAAAGAAACCTAATGATACCCGACTAGATGATCTGAGAGTTTAGGGTGAATGTATGATGAATAGGGTTTGAAAGTGCGGGGCGAGTAAACAGACCGCTGCCGAAGCTCAAGGAGTACCAAGACCAAAGGCAGTCAGGGAAAATAACTATATGTACCCAAACAATTAACCAATTGTAGAACTAACAGACTCACAGAGGGTACGGGGAGATGTGAAAGAATGCTTACAAACAGAGAAAGAATGCATGCAGTAGATAGCTACACAACAACTGAAAGTAATACAATAAGGGGAACCACAAGACTATTAATGTCTCGCGACAAAAACAAGTCATTAGACTTATCTGTTATGGGCAGCATAAATACACCATCACCAAAAAAAGGAAAAAATTAGGTACATGCACTCACCACTCCATTGCCTCATCCAGACCTTCGCCTTTGATGGCTGACGTCTTGAAGATCTGGTACTTCCTATTCTTGAGGGCCGACAGACCGAGTGCATTGGCGACTTCTGTGACGGACATGGCACCTTCGATGTCTTGTTTGTTGGCAAACACCACCAGGATCGCCTTCCTCAGCTCATCCTCCTACAAAGGAACATTGGCACAGCAATTATAACGCCGACCTGAAAGCGGCACAGTAAAAGCTCACCAGCTGGACGATTTATTATGTGATAAAAGTGGTCTCCGCCAAAAAACTGAAATCAAACCAACATTAATACACCGACTTTAGACGAAAACGCAGATAGGCTTTAAAAAAGTACAGCAATGATTTTCCATTTTCCAGGATTTATATATATATATATATATATATATATATATATATATATATATATGAACATATAGTTATCCTTCAACTATACCCAGGTAAGTCTCGTCTAACTTAACCTATGTGTGTGTGTATATATATATATATATATATATATATATATATATATATATATATATATATATATGTGTATATATATATACACACACACACACACACATATAGGTTAAGTTAGACGAGACTTACCTGGGTATAGTTGAAGGATAACTTCTGTTTTACCAAGGGCTGTGCCCCTTGGTAGTCGCAGTACAGGGAGATGAAGCAGTTCCGGTCTCAAGTCAATTTTTACATAATTTGGAGGGTTAAATATGAGCTAATTGTCTATCTAGCTGTCTTACCTGAAACTAATTTTTCTTTGTAAGCTTATTTAATTTTTCATTAATTCGCAAATGAATTCTTCTGTATCGCAAGGAGCGGGTTGGGTGGGCCCTGTACTGCGACTACCAAGGGGCACAGCCCTCGGTAAAACAGAAGTTATCCTTCAACTATACCCAGGTAAGTCTGGTCAAACTTAACCTATTTTACCTCGGGCTGTTGCCACCAAGGCATTCACAGCCCAGGGAGATTTTTACGTACCGAGTATTTAACCCGACTACTAATTTAATTCCCTTCTCATAAAAGAACCATGATCGACATTGTAATAGCTTGCGCTTAACCTTTCTTTATTGAGTTTATAACCAGAGTAACTCTGAACGATGTTTACAAGTTTACCAATAAATTGTTACACATTACTTGTAATATTTGTCGTCGTATTACTTCATACAGACTAAACTCGCTTGTTTTTAGCGTTGTCCAACAACCTTTTGGCTACTTTGTTATGTTTCTCCACCTTCTTGTTATAGTGGAGAGCAAAAGATCTGGCCGTCTTCCAGCCTGCATGTTTTAGGATAGTGTTAACTGAAATTCCCAATGCTCTAGCCTTTGAAGCTGCCGCCCCTCGAGTTGAGTGCGGCCTAAACTCTTTTGTATTAACACCTGCCATGTCAAGTAATTGAACAGTCCAACGTGCCAAAGTGTCCCTTGATATTGGCGCATGGGGTCTTATGTAGCTAACTAAAAGTTGCTTCCCTATCCTAATGTCTTTTGTACGCCCTAAGTACGCTTTAAGAGCTCTAACAACACATATACGTGGACACTCATCGTATGCATACAAAGATATTGACGACAATGGATCTCCGAGTCTATTTGACTTAAGTAATTTTTTCAGATGAAAAGTCACTTCTTTCTTCTGTTCCTCCAACCCCTCAATGGAGAGAGCAACAATGGTTTGTCCTCTGTGTCCAGTTACCAATAGTAACAGGATGACCAATTTTAACGTGAGTTCCTTGAGATTCAAATTCCTGTTTCCCGGCCAATTTTGTAGTAATTCAAACACTTTATTCACATCCCAAAACCTGAAGTACCTTGGTTTTGGTGGATTTTTTGCATACACTGACCGCATAAGCCAATGCACCAGCTGATGCTTGCCAATTGTTTGTCCATCCTCCCTGGGTAAAACCACTGACAAAGCACACCTTGTTGTGTTAATTGCACCAAACCCCAGCCCTTCCTCTGCTAGAGTCCTTAGGAACCGGCAAACTTGTGCCACTGAAGGTGCTAACGGTTTAACACCTTTCGTAATGCAAAACAGTCCCCACTTTCTTAACGCATTTGCATAAAGCTTAACTGTCCCTTCACGCCAAGTCGATGACACAATGAATTCCATCGTCGTTGGGTCTAACCCAAACGGTTGAAGATATCTTCTTAAAAACGGAATACCGCCAAGGGGGTTGTTGACACGTCTCCCTTTTTCTCCAGTGGCCCCTGTGGGGCCAGATTGTTTAGTGCTCGAGGCAGAAATCGCTGTTCTCGACTCCACATGTTGAGTGCAGCAAACCATGGTTGGCTTGGCCAATGCGGCGTTACTAGGATAGCAGTGGCTTCCTCTATCCAGTTTCCGGGCGACTCTTGCAATCATGCTGAATGGTGGAAACACATAGAAGAAATGATGTGACCATCCAAAGGTAAATGCATCTACCCTCCAAGACTCAGGTTCTGGTTTCCACGACACATATTTAGGAATTTTGAAATTTGTTCGCGAGGCAAACAAGTCTACCTCTGGTTTTCCCCAGAACCCACAAATTTTCTTGAAGATTTTTGGAGACAGTGCCCATTCAAGATGGTCCTTAAACTCCCGACTGTGCTTATCTGCTAAGACATTAAGCGAACCTGGGATGTAGGCCGCTGTGAGCCAAATCCGTTTCGCCTCCGCCCAATGCCAAATTAGCTGGGCCACTGCATTACATTCTGGAGACCTTGTGCCTCCCATTCTGTTTATATACGCCAACGTAGTCGTGTTGTCTGTATAAATATGAATGTGTACTTCCTTTTCTGTTATCAAACTTTGCAATCCCAGCCATACGGCCCTTAATTCCAACACATTAATATGCGCGTTTAATTCAACTTGCAACCATCTACCTCCTGTGGCTGTGTCTCCCCTGTGAGCGCCCCAGCCTTGGAGTGAGGCATCCGTTGTAATTTTGATCGATGGGTTGTCTAACCTAATTGGAGATGGGGAAATTCCCACTGCTTCCTCCCACCAACGGATGTTCTTCCACCCCTCTTCTGAAATGTTCATGGACCTTTCAAAGTTTCCCTTACTCAATTTTAATGCTTTATTTTTATTTATTTCTAATCCCTTAACATGAGCCTGCCCATAAAGCACAGCTGGTGTGTAAGCCATCATGAGTCCCAGCATTGCTGCTACTCTTCTTATTTTTAATTTCTTTCCTTTTCCCAAATTTCCGACAAAAGTGTAAAATTTATTAATCTTGTCGGGTGTTAAGGAAACCTGCATTTTTACGGTATCCATTTGGAACCCCAGAAACTTAATCATTTGAGTAGGTGTCTTTACCGATTTCATCTCGTGGATGTGAAACCCCACCTCAGTCAGGATAGAGCACAGGTCATTTACCGCTTTTTTGCATTTGTCATAGCTGCCAGCAATGATAAACGAATCATCTATGTAAGGAAAAAGTACATGCCCTCTAGTTGCTAACTCAGCGAAAATCGGCTTAATTATGCGTGTAAACATGCATGGGGCTGGTGATAACCCATTGGGGAGACAGGTGTATTCAAACAGCTGCCTCTGCCATAAGAACCTCAGGAATTTCCTATGTTCTTGTGCTATCGGTATAGTATAATAAGCGTCTTTAAGGTCTATGCTGGCCATAAATGCCCCTGGTGTAATTAGGTCAATAGCCGTATTAAGTGAAAACATTTTGAAGTGTTGATATTCTACTAATTTATTTAAAGTTGTTAAATCTAAAATAATTCTGAATGACCCATCTGGCTTCGGCCTCAGAAAAACATTAGAAATAAATTCTCCCTGCGTGTGTGTTGCCTTCACCACCACCCCTTTTTCACACAGTTTAACAACTTCTTTTGTTAACTGCAACCTCTCCTCTTCAGAAAATCTGAACGGGAACGGAGTCCTTGTTTGAACAGGGAATTCCAGAAAGGGTAGAAACACTCCTTCTATAGCCGACAAGACCCAACGACAATTTGTTAACCTTTTCCAAACCTTAGTATGATTCATTACATTGCCAGCCAATTTATGAACAGTTACCCTATCCAAATCTGAGGGGGTTTCTTGAGCAGATGAAGTAAGGCGCACTACTTCATTCCCCCTCTGTGGAAACCCTGATGTTTCTGTCCGTTGGGTGTCTGCTGACGGTTCTGCGGGGTACGGTTGTAATCGTTCCAGTTGGTAGTGGCTCTGCCTACTCCCCTACCCCTGAAAGAGGGCGAGAAGTGTCTGGCCCCTCTAAATGCCTGCCTTTTCCTGAAGTCATTTCTGCCTCGCTTACCGCGTCCAAAGCCCAGGCTGTCACTTCTGCGCGTAGCTGGTGCCATCTGTCTTCCGCATTTACTTCCCGATTCTACCCTCTTCAGTAGTTGTGGTATCTGGCCCCCAAACATCTTGCTTTTGTCAAAGGCTTTGCCCTTAATCGCTTTCGGGGCGAGGAAGAGTGTGAACTCTTTCCCGTTCTTATCTTTAACCTTCTTCGAACGTGTTATTTCCTTGCCTGCCTCTGTTGTGACCGCCTTGAACACATTCTCGTACCTTCTGTACGTCAAGAAAGTACTGGCTGCAGCCAGTAGCTCAATCGCCTTGTTAAGGTCTGAGGCAAGTGAAGTGAAAACCTTCTCCTTCAGCATACAGTTGGCCACCGGAAGAATAGCCATCAGAGCTGCTAACACGGCCCTCTGGCTTGTGTACATCACATTCTCTATTTTCTTTTTCTCCTCCGACATTGGGACTTCACTGTCCATTTCTTTAGGGCAAGACGCCTCGATGCCCTTGACGCCTGTGAATTTCTCCGCCCCTCTGAGTATCACCTCAGCTGGCTTGAAGGTGTGGAAGTGACCTTCCAACGCCCTCCTCAACAAAGTGCACAGTCTCACTTTCTTGTCCGGTTTCGTTGGCCTATTCTTAGCCGCCAGATCAAACTCTTTTGCCAGTGCTCCCGTGTGATTAGTGTCAGAATCAGAATCCTCTGATGACGAAGAGCTGGAGCTTGAGGAAGAAGACGAGGATACGCGCTTCCTCTTTTTCTTGCCCTTTTTTGTCTTCTTATCCTTCCTTTTTCCCCACATTAGCTCTTTTTCTGGCCTTATTATACTCGTCACCCTCCGACACCTCAGAGTTTACTTTCTCCACTGATTTAGCGTGTCTACTACTCAGAGAAGACTCTGACTCACTAGTGCCTGGTGACAACTCATCCCGCCACATGGACTCATCTTCTGACTGTAAGTCTTGCGAGCCTGTCTGATCTCCCCAATTGGTCGACGGTTCTGCCAGTCTTTTCTCCAACAGAGAAGTGAGCCTGTCTTCCAGACTGGCAAGCTGGGCAGCATCAACAAAATGATTCACCAATTGGTCCTGGGCCGTCTGAGTCTGCGATGTAGAAGGGCCCGGATTCTCACTCGGGCCATGCACCGCAATGTTATTACTGTCCGAATTACCAGACTGCCCCTGCCCAGACTCAGTGACGGCAGCGCCCTGCTGCGCTCTTCGCGAACTCTGTCTCGCCGCCATCTACAATATACAAGCGTAGAACCAAATCAGCGCTAATTGTGACGGTAACGGCAACTGCAACCACCTACACTCATACAATTACCTCTCTAATGCAGTGCCCGGCGACACGATGTGTGACACCAATCGAGAACTTCAGTGGTCTTGAAGTTTTTTGGGTAAATAGTTTCCTATAAACCACCCGAACCATCCCAGTCAAACAACCATGCCGACCTAGTCGAACACGCACATTGACAATGGAAGTCGAGCCAACTCGATCAATAAGCCTGGAGGTGACCATTGGGTCCCCTAACCTCTATTCCGTCAGCCGAAAATGAATTTCATAGTCGCACTTAAAGAGTGTAGGTATAACCAAGACTAAGTTCAGAGAACTCCCCAAACCGCCGTCATTCAGCCGTACGCTAAACATGCGAACCCACCAAAACAGCGGCCATATAACCTACATAATTAACTAGGTCATAACGCTAACGTTTTACGGGTGCAGCGCGCTAAATCCTCCGGCGCTATTTTTAAAATACCCACTCATAACCTCCGGATCGGTATAACCATGTAATTACAACATCCCGTTAATCTATAACCCTTAATAAAGTTATATAACACTTTTTGGGGTTTAAGACCAACTTAAACTCCCATAAAAAGATAAAAACGTACCTTGAAACAACTCAGCGTAATGTCTGAGTCTGTTGAACTTATGCTAATTGTCTTGAGACCGGAACTGCTTCATCTCCCTGGGCTGTGAATGCCTTGGTGGCAACAGCCCGAGGTAAAATATATATATATATATATATATATATATATATAGATTAGTTAGACGAATCTTACCTGGGTATAGATGATGGATAACTATTGTTTTACCGAGGTAGGAGCCTCGGATAGACGTGGGCGAGGGAGAAGGAAGCACATCCGGGTCCAGCAATCTTTACCTACTAATTCAGGATAAAAATGATTCTAATAAACAAAAACTAAAGTCATCTGACCTAGTCTTGGTACAAGTGATTGAATAGACGTGGAAGGGCGTGGTGGGTGGGCCCTCGCCCACGTCTATCCGAGGCTCCTACCTCGGTAAAACAATAGTTATCCATCATCTATACCCAGGTAAGATTCGTCTAACTAATCTATTTTACCTCGGTATACCGCCTCTGGCTAGCCGCAGGCTAGGGAGACCTTTACGGAATATCATTTTTATCCTGATATTCCTGTTTGTTATTTATTCTATTATTAAGTGTTATTCATGTATGTGGTGTACAATTGGTATGACAATAAAGCGAAAAGTTGACTTTGTCTCACCTTTGTCTTTTAATTGGTGAGTAGCCTCTGTGCGATAGGTTGAGGCTTCTCTAGTCGCTTGTGATAATGTTTTGCAAACGATCTAGCGGTTTTCCATCCTGCGTGAGCCAGGATACGTTTCACGGAGATGCCTAGTAATCTGGCCTTAGAGACCATCGCCCCACGTGTAGAGTGCGATGTATATCTGGTTGTGTTGACTCCTGATAGTTTCAACACAGTCATGGTCCATCTGGCGAGGGTGTCCCTCGAAATACCCTTGTGTGGCTTAATAAAGCTCACCAAAAGCTGCCTAGAGTTTCTTAATGTTCTTGTCTTGGATATATATGTCCGTATTGCGGAGACTACACATAATTTTTGATCCTCTGTGAAACTAGTGACACTGATTGTCGACAGGGGATCACCTAAACGATTTGACTTCAACAAAGTTGTTAAATCAAACGTTGCTTCCTTGTTAACGATTTCAAGACCATTGAGCGACAGGGCGACTATAGTTTGGCCCCTGTGTCCTGTAACCAGCAGAAGAAGCAATGCTACTTTGAATCCTAATAGTTTAACGTCCAGGAACTTATTCTCTGGCCATTCTTTGAAGAGTTTAAAAACAAGAGATACATCCCAAAACCTATTATATCTGGGTTTGGGAGGGTTCCTCTGATAAATTGATCGTACGATCCAGCAAATAACATGGTGTTTACCCATTGTTTCTCCATTAATCCTAGGTAGGATTATTGACAGCGCACATCTGGCTGCATTGATAGCGCCATAACCTAAACCTTCATCTTCTAAGAAATGTAGGAATCGTCCTACCTGGGATATTGTCGGGTTCATTGGCTTAACTTTCTTAAGTAAGCAATATATGCCCCATTTCTTTAAATAGGTTGTATACATTTTCACTGTTCCTTTCCTCCACGCGTGAGATACCAACCGTTGTTGTGTTATCTTGTCCAAGCCGAATTGTTCCAAGTACTTATTTAAAAAAGGAATGCTACCAAAGGAGTCGTCGACACGTTTCCGTGGCGCGCTAATGGTCCCTGATGTTTCAGGTTTCCTCGGTATCTTGGGAAGCGTAGGCTGCTTTTGGCCGTCGAGACTAGTCTGGCTAGCCACAGTTGAGTGTCTGTCCCATTCGAGGACGATGAGGATGGCGTGTGTTTTGTCCATTTGTATCTTTCTGGCGACCTTGCTAATAATGGTAAAAGGGGGGAAAATGTAAAAGAAATGATCTTGCCAATTTAGCGAGAAGGCATCTATGTGCCAAGCATTTGGTTCGGGGTGCCACGAAACATATTTGTCCAGTTTAAAGTTATTACGTGAAGCAAATAAATCTATATCCGGCAAGCCCCATGTGTTACAGATTTCTTTGAAAATTGATCGGTTTAGTGACCACTCTAAGTGGTCATGGAAATGGCGACTCATCTTGTCTGCAAGAAAATTCTGCGTACCGGGTATGTGTGTTATTGTTAACCAAACCTCAAACTTTTGAGCCCAATTCCAAATGAGTAGTGCCATTTCGTTACACTGTATTGATTTTGTACCTCCCATATTTCTGACATAAGCCATCGCCGTGGTGTTATCCGTAAGGATACGTACATTATGTTTCGGTACTTTAACAAGGCTTGTTAAACCTAAGTAAATGGCTCTTAATTCTAAAACATTAATATGATCGGAAAATTCAGATTCTAGCCATCTTCCTCCTGTTGCTACATCATTGCGATGTGCCCCCCAACCTTGCAGTGACGCGTCAGTTGTAACTGTAGTGTTGGGTTCACCCATTCTAATGGGATTGGGAGACTTATCAAAGTGACTTTGCCACCAAGAAATGTCGGCTAGTCCGTTCTCAGAAATAAACATTTTCTTTTCAAAATTACCCTTTGCTCGGGCCAAAGCTAGATTTTTTATCAATTTCCAGGGACTTAACGTGTGCGCCGCCATATAAAATAGCAGGGCTGTACGAAATCATTATACCGATTAACACTGTGACCTCTCTTATCTTTGGCCTAGAAGTGTCTAACAGCTGTATCGCTGTATCCCGAAACTTATCTTTCTTTTGTTGTGTAAGTGACACGGTCATAGCCGTTGTGTTTAAAATGAAACCTAGACACTTAAGCTCCTTAGTAGGAGAAAAAACGGATTTCTTATCATGTATGAAGAAACCCAAGTTTGAGAAAAGTTGACATAAATCTTGAACGGCGAGCTCGCATTGTGTGAAAGATTGTCCCATAATGAAAGAATCATCAATGTATGGAAACATACAATGACCAAGTTTTGCCATTTTTGAAAAAACTGGTTTCAACAACTTAGTAAAAAGGCGCGGTGCACACGCCAAACCATTTGGTAGGCAGGTAAATTCAAAAAGCTGCCCATTCCAGACAAATCTTAAATATTTGCGATCTACGTCCTGAATAGGTACGGTATAGTACGCATCTCTTAAATATACACTCGCTAGCCAACACTCTGGGGTAATCAAATCGCGAGCTGTTTCTAAGGAAAACATTTTGAAATGTTGGTATTCAATGATTTCATTTAATTTAGTTAAATCTAAGATCATTCTTATGGTCCCATCGGGTTTAGGAGTGGAGAAAATATTTGAAATGAATTCACCTTTAGTATGTTTTACTCTTTTGATAATGCCTTTGGCTTCAAAAATCATTACCTGTTCATTCAGTTTAAATCTTTCTTCCGAATTGAATTTATATGGAAAAGGTGCTCTTTTCTGGACAGGTAATTCTGTGAAAGGAATTTTAATGCCTTTAATAATACTAAGAACCTCTGGGTTTGTGGTTAATTGTTGCCATTGATGTAAATAATGAGCAATGTTGCCAGCTTGAAACTTGCTTACGTCAGTTTGTGTTTCCTCTGTGACCATTTCAGGGCCAGGAAATGTTTGTGTGGCGTTTTCTACTTGTTCCCTGGTTTGGGGAACTGTGGTTTGGGAACAAAATCCCTTCTGTAACCGCGGTTGTCGTTCCAGTTTGAGGGTTGTCTGTCGCCTCGACCTCTTCCCCTCTGGCTGTATCCGAAGGATGGTCCGCCCCTGAACGGCCTTCCTCCTCGTCGGAAGCGAAAATCCGTCCTGCTTCGCCTGAAACCGAGGGGATTCTGGAATTTACGGCCCTTTTGTTCGGTGTTCTTGGCACTCTTATTGTCCACTTCTACTTGCTTGTAAAGTTAGGCGAGCTGACCCCCGAACATTTTGGACTTGTCCAGAGGTTTGCCTTTGATGGGGGTAGGTCCCGAATACACTGTGTATTCCTTGCCGTCATTATCCGTCATTTTCTTTGACCGGGCAACTTCTTTGCCAGCGTCTGTAGTGACGGATTTGAACACGTTTTCGAACCTGCGATGTGTCATGTAGTTACTCGCTGCAGCGAGCAATGCAATGCCCCTGTCCATTACACGAGCCAAGGACGAGAATTTATTCTCGGTTTGCATGCGGTTAGCGACCGGGATAATGGAAGTCAAGGACCCCAAAACTGCCTTATGGATTAAACATAGGGCAGTTTCATAGCGGCGACGTTCGTCTGACAGATGGATGCCAGCATCCATCTCCTTACAGACCGAAGCGGGGATACCTTTGATCCCGGAGATCTGTTCGGTCAATTTGTTAATGACCTCAGCTGGTTTGAAGTTGGTAAAGTGGCCATTTACCGTTTTCCTCATCATGGTTGTAGTACGAACCTTCTTTGCCTTCTTTTTTATAATTTTCTTACCGACCGTAGCGCCGATTTTGGCGTAAACCCCAGCGCGTTCCGTATCGGAATCCGACTCTGTGGATGAGGAGTCCTCTGACGAGTCTTTCTTTTTCTTCGATTTCTTAGATCGTTTAGCGTTAGCCTCCTTGGTGAACTCATCACCCGAGCTGCTCACTGTGCGGCGTTTCTTGCTGCGCGCTTTCGGTTTCGTAACCTCAGTGGCCGAAAGCGTATCTTCCTCGTCGTCGGAAAAATCTTCCCAATCCTCATCACGGATTTGGGAAGGGCCCGCAAAGGAAAGAGCGTGGAATTGGCGCATCTTTTCCTCCATCATTGTTGCCATCTTTGCCTCCCAATCTTTGGGTTGAGGTGGCTGGTCACTGTCCCGGTCGGACGTCTGGGCCCCGGGCTGTGGGGACGGCGGAGCCGTAGCAGCTGGTGACGAATCGTAATCCGGAGGGGCAATGCCCACGGCTGCCGCGGGCGGCTTATTCCGCCGAGTGGCCATCGGTTTCTGTAACGACAAAAAGAGTTACTTAAACCGGAATCATCTCAACTACACAAAGTGTAAACCAGTAAACTGGGTTGAGGTAACAGGTACAGAGTTACGTGTATTACAACGTTTCAGTACAGGCGTGAAGCTAAAGTTTGCCGTAGGTGCATGGTAACGAAACCAACCAAACGGGGGGAGTCGATCCTTAGATCGCCCACTCTCTCTGTTCCGTACACTTCTCCCACCCGCGGCTACGACGCCAGCAAGTTGGAGAAAATATTACGAAACTCGGAGGTTCGCCTTAAAACCGGTCTGGGGTGTCTATAAAAAACACCCAGAAGCATCCCCAACAACATCCTCTATTAGGATCCGGGAGAATTTTCTTAGGAAATGAGCAACTCGGGTTACCATTTCTCCCTGTCTCAAAAACAGGTGTCGATAGAACAAAGGACTATCGGTTTCGTTCGTGCCCGCGGCACCCAGTGTTCTATCCTCAAGTAAAAAACATGTACAAAGTCCAAAAGGGACCTGAGAAAGTTCTGAACTTTCATAATGTGATGCTATAATGCATCATAAACCATTTAAACTAAGTTTCCATTACTTACTTTGTGAATAAGTAGTCTTAGTAGATAAATCCTGTTGGAGCAACTCACAAACGTCCTCCCGTTGTGAGTCACTTATGCTAATTGCTGGACCCGGATGTGCTTCCTTCTCCTAGCCTGCGGCTAGCCAGAGGTGGTATACCGAGGTAAAATATATATATATAATTATGTGAGAATAATTATGTGAGACTTACCTGGGTATAGTTGACACATAATTGTTGTTTTACCGAGTCCTAGGCCTCAGCTTGTTATAGGTCAGGGAGAGGAAGCGCTACCCAACGAACCGCTCTTTACCTAGCTAATTTTGTAATATTTATTTTGGTAATTTTCAATTGACTCGATCAGAGTTCGAACCCACAACCTCCCGCATGGGACTCCAGTCAGTGCCATATCTCTTAAGTTGAGCACTGGACATGATGGGAACTGATTGGTTTCCTACTTTTTGGGTACGGGAGGGCGGGCCCTGACCTATAACAAGCCGAGGCCTAGGAATCGGTAAAACAACAATTATGTGTCAACTATACCAAGGTAAGTCTCACATAATTATTCTATATTTCCGCCCACCACAGCACCCACCATAAAGTGAGCCGCCCCCTAACTCGCTAGGTCCCACATCGCCTCTATAGGTGGGGGATGGAGAGGTGGGTGCTAGCCACACCCTGTAGAGGGCAGTCCAGTCAGGGCACTGCCTGGTGGCTAGCGTGCCGCCACCTAGCGCTGTGTAACTGCATAGCGGTGCGGTGTAGTCTTTGCAGCTACCGCATGGTAGTGGAGCTCATGTACAGACTACTACACTTATATAAAAGAAAAAAGTGGCGATCCTAATCTCTGCAGTCTGCTTCATCCCGAGAAGAGCACAGTCAGCAGCCTGTTTAACGATGGGTGGCCAGCGACTTTGCTTTCTGAGGCCTTTAAAAATATAAATGTTTAATTGGTGATCGTCCTTTTGCTCATACATGACCTCCAATAGCCGATGCTTACGTTTTGTGCCGGGGGGTCGTTAAACAAACAAACAAATTTTGATGATATAAATCAGGATCGGACAGGTGTGTTTTTAAAAAAATAGTTTTTTCCCCCTGGCATATGACGTTTGACGTAATACGTATCCTGACGCGATAGCCGAATGAGTTGAGCGCCCGCCTCCTGTTTTGGTAGGTCGTGACTTAAAAATTGATGCAAAAGTTTAATTGCTGCTAGCCCAACGCATTCTTAACAGTTTTAAAACAAATTTAAAAAAAAATGTAATCAGGGGTTGGCGTTTTTTTCAGACAAGGGCAGGGACGACCACAAATATATTTTTTATTTTTGGCCTAATATTGGAAGACACACATCTAGCCGAAACTACGCGACATACCTCGAGCATAGAGACGAGTTCCTGCTTGGAGATGCCGATCCTGTCGCGGTCCATACTGTCAACCACATAGATGATGGCGTCTGTGTTCGAGAAGTAGCACCGCCAGTATGGCCTGTGTGAAACAACATCACAGACCACTTTTAACCTACCATTCTGATATATCAAAACCAAAACCAAAACACAAAATGTAGGTTTTTATGACAAGGTTGGCAGTTTCCTCCGCTTGCCGGTTTCTGCCGGCAGGGGAGAAATATGTTTGAGCCATCATTTGGGTAGAAAGTCATATAGACCATGTATTTTATACAAAAATTGACAGTTACTTACTTATTATATTGGCTGTTCTGCTTGGTCAGCCTCTACCTCCTAGCATCCCTCAAAGGACAGGCCTTTGAAGATCATCAAAGGGAAGCCCCCTCAAAGTTGACGTTATAGCATATGGTGAATGAATATTAACTAAATAAACTTTTTCAAATCAGTTGCTTCTGCCAATTTCTCTGTTCTTGAAATCCTAATAAATTCTCAAATAGCAATCCTTAAGAAGCATCCCACAATCTATTATAAATTCATAACTTCAATTGCTGAGCCGTTGTTCTTGGAATTTAACGTCCTGACAACGTCTAAGGTCATATCAGGATGGATACCGACTTGTGACAGTACACACTCATGGCGACTTTATAGTACTTCCCCACTGGCAGACCAGGCCCTGACATCCCACTCACATTATCCTGACACTGAGCCAACCAGTCCTTGCCCTATCCTAATAATGCCAAGCGCCAGGCTAGGAACCGACAAGTACAAATTGTGTAAGTCATCGGTTTGACTCGACCAGGAATCGAACTCCAAATCTCCCGCGCGGGGGGAAAGGGGCTGCGCTCTACCGATTTGGCCACTGCACCCGGTACAAATTGCTGAGCCAGTGGTATTGTCATTTCTACCGACAGAAAGCTAGTTTCTGCTGACATAAAGTGTTTTCTATGACTTTCTGTCTGCCGTGCGGCAGAAATAGCTTTCTGCCGACAGAAGCCCAACCTTGCTTTATATATATATCTGCTCATCGGTTCATCCAAATTCAGTTCAATCAACATGCATCCGGTTGAGTGGGGTTATATATCCTAGCAACACCTAAGGTAATACCAACACGGGGAATCAGAACAGAAGCCCAATCCAAAAAGTGATAACCTATTATCAAATGAAATAAGAGAAAAGACAATATCACGATTATCTGGCCAGCAGATTCCAGGATACACCCAGCTAACGCCAACAGATTCAAACTCATTACTGCACATGATAAACCTGAACAGAGCATCCTCACCACATGTGGTGGGCCCTGGTGGTGGAGTCTCCAAGTTGGCCTAAGCATACAGCTCAAACACTTTAATTTAATCTCACTCATTAATAGAAAATTAACAAAAAACGGAAGGCCTAAGAAAAAAAGAAGTGTTTCTGGTTGTGTGACCAACCTTGCTAAACGATCCCGAACGTAATTTATTTTCTGATGAAATGAATTAATGTTTTAGAAATATAACCGTCTCAGACCACCACAGATATTTGGTGATAGAATTCCTTGCTTCAATAAAGGATTTCCGACAAATGACATGGGCTGCACCTTTTGTGTCTCAAAGTACATCACGGTCAAGGAATTTATGGTAGAAAATATATATATATATTCAAAAAGTCCCTACATAACTTTCTTTTTTGCTTGCCTACAATTGGAAACACCTTTTTTTTGGAAAGGCCTAATCAATTTAGGACGAAATGGTAAACAAAAGGCCGGGAGAAGAGGTAGCATGAATCACTTCTCTTTTTCCTTCAATTAATTAAAAATTTACCTGATACTCGTCTGTCCTCCAAGATCCCATACTTGGAATTTCAAATTTTTGTACGTGACCGTTTCGACGTTGAATCCAATAGCTGAAATAAAAATAGACACACACAATCTTAAATTAAATAATAGTTAATACCACAGAATTATATGGAAGGTAATTTATTATTGGCATTTCTGCAACACAAATACAGCTCACCAGCAACCACACGAGCTTCCTTTCCTGCGAGATATATATACAACAATATACATACTTTAGGACTATTTTAAAATCAACAAAGTTTGTTTATTGTTTTACGTTCTAGCAACATTTAAGATCATATCAGGACGGGCACCGACTTCTGACAGTGCACACTCATGACGACTTTATAGTGCTGCCCCACTGGGAGACCAGGCCACCAGCACCATTACCTGATATTCCATTCAGTCACATTATCCTGACACTGAGCAGACCAGTCCTTGCTCTATCCTAATAATGCCGAGCTCCTGACTAGGAAGCAACAAGTATCAATTTGACTCGACCAAGGTTCGAACCCACGATCTACCATCACTCAACATAAAGTTGATTAAAAACTATCCTTGTTTGTGACTAGGATAGTTGTCCAGAAACATAAGTTGATAGAATTACCAGAAAAGAGAATGATTACGAATAAAGGTGCAGGAAAACTTGAAGGATATTTTTTGTTGTTGATATTTTAAAAATATGCATGATTTTGTAATGGTGACATTTTCTCACGCTTGGTAAATGAAAATAGTTTTCCTTTCACGGAGGTGGTCGGTTTAGGGAGTTTTTCATTTGTTACAATGGTATTGTATGGGCGATTGTTTGGGACCCAAATAAAACGATTGATATAGGGGAGTGGTCGATTTGTGGAGGTGGATGGTTAGAGAGGTTTTACGTAAATGAAAGTCCAAAAAACTTACTTGGAATGGTCGTGACAACCTCGCCAACCTGGAGTCGGTACAGAATTGTCGTTTTCCCAGCCCCGTCCAGACCTAGGATCAGGATCCGCCGCTCTTTTGATCCGAACAAGCTCGAGAAGTAACTCAGCAACCCTCCTGATGGAAACACACACGAAGCAGGAACTTAGCAGAAGGCTAAAAGAATGCTACATATAATTATATCGTCTCCATATTATTACAGTGATAGAAACAAACAACATTTTTCACTTGTCCAACAGGCAAGTCTGGTATGGTTCTCACTTGTCCGTCAGAATGTTCACTTGTCCCGGACAAGTTCTTATTTTGAATGCTGTATTATTATTATTATTATTATTCCTACCACGAACTGAGTTAGATCCAATAATGAGTAGAAATTATAGTGGAACCAGTGTTGATTCCGCAGAAACATCCATTTTTCCTTTTTGTCATTGCTTAAAGCTGCATAGTCCGATGAAGCATCACATTTTCTAAATAAAAACAATTATCTAGATTTGATTCTACATATCTAACTTAGATACTGATGCACTTATTAAGTATTTTTTGCCACATAGAAGGGAATACTGATTCAATTTAATAGAACCTGTTACTGCAGAAGCCTCTGGTATCAGAGTGTTGGCGTGCTTGCCAAAATTATTTTCACATGTTTGAATTTCAAATATCTCAAAAGGTAGCCATTTCAATTAAAAGTTACTTCAAACTAAAGTAAGGTAGATTATAATTTATAATGATCAATTTAATATACTTATCTCATAAAAATGTCAGAAACTCAAAACCATCGGACTATGCAACTTTAAGTTAAAGTTGCAGTCTGATAGTTTTGAGGTTCTGTGATTTCTGACGTACATATATTAGATCGGTTGTTATGCCCTACTTTACTTTAGTTTGAAGTAACTTTGATTTAGAATGACTAACTTAGGAGATATTTGAAGTATAAACATGAAATCTACGTGAATTCTATACCTGATAATTCTTTTGAGTTGTGTACACAGAGACAAAGCATAAGTTAACTCACTAGATAAGGCTGCAATACAGACCCGGGAGAATTCCTGGGTCACTACTGAATGAATTCTATAACTCATCGAGTTGTGTACACACACAATTAAGGCATAAGCAGACCTGACTACCCCAAATTTCCTATTTGGGTACTCCATTGAAAAAATAATTGTGTTATTTAAACAAATGTTTTGGCACATTCAATTTCAATTTTGCATATTGGTGTACTGCGGCTTAAAACTGTGTACACAATACACAAAAAGTTGTATGGGTAAGCAAAGACCCAATAACACTAAGACAGCTCACTCCCTATCTCTCCCATGGTAATGTAAATTTTGCAGTGCCACCTTGTGGTGGGTTTGATCAGCCCAGCTGCTGGTTGGTGTTTCACATGTAAAACATACAATTATATTATACATGATATAGGTAAGTATGAATACACATCAATATGAAATTGCTATGAATAAATACGCATCATCAGCATCTTCACACATCTTTCACATTTATACATATAATATAGCAACTGTGTAATCAAGAGAACAACCAGTGCACCAGGTGGTGGGTTTGACCATTTTGATTACACAGTACAGGCTGAGTGAGCCGTCGTAGTGTTATAGGGTCTTTGGGTAAGGCAGGTCTGCATGAAGGGTCATCCAAAGTTTTCAACATTTTCACATTCGTACAATGCGCAGTACTATTAAACAATAAAAGTCGTACTTGATTCACCCCTCACCCCTCCCTCGTATGCTTTGTCCAACCCTGAAAATGTTGCACATTTTGAATGACCCCTAAGGCTTAGCCTAAGCTAAAGTCACTAGAGAATGTATAGCCCGTTCATACACGCCCTTTAAGTCGGCTCAGCTAGTTCGCCTCACATTCGCCGTGTGGACGCGACGCGGAAGCGGATTAGGGCTGAGTCGATGCATCTAGTTCGCTTCAAGTAAACCACGGCGCGAGGTAGTATATATGAAGCGAACTAGCTTAAGTCGGCCCATCTTGCTTGTGTGGACGATAGCGGTTTACTTTGAGGCGGCTTAAGCACGTCAGATGCATGCGCAGTCGAGACCTGACTTTGTTGATTTTCCGGTCGATCAAAAGTGCATATTATATAATTTGGTCTATGAAACCGCTAGCTGTGGACAGATATTTTTTTTCATCATTTATTTATAGGTTTTCACTGCCCAGCAGAAGTTTTGACCGTTCCAAAACAATACGACTCTATACATATCTAGGTCGAACCCACACTCTCCCGTGGCGACGTCGACTAACCGAAAGTGGCGCTGGTTAGTATGGACTTGCTCATGCGCAGATATCGATTTCCGGCTTAAACCGCCCCAAGCACTGGATGTGTGGATACGACACACTTTCATGCCTAGTTCGCCTGATCTAGTTCGGCCTAAAGTTGTGCTGTATGAACGGGGCTTTATAGCGCAGGCCCGGGAGAATTCTTCAGTCACTACTGACTACTGGAGACAGTGTGGTGGTGTACAATACTTTGCACTCATTGATTGATCGAATTTACTTATTTCCATTCCATTGAAGAATACAAATTACCTCGGATACTTATCAGCTAAGCACCCAAAATATCTTAGTAACTACGGCATAGAAGACGTAGATAAGGCTCGGGCTTGGATGGGGGAACACGATATATGACAATACACATAATTTTAATGATTTTTGCCAATGTTGTTTTCACACATCCCTAGACCATGAGTCATGAGATGGGTTACAGAATTCAACTGGTTTTCCATTGAAACAATGGACCAAAATTATCCATAACAAAAACGCTTTATAAAGTGTCACAACTTCCTTGATTAGTTGTCACAGGGATGAATGATTTAGGTATCATTAGAATAGGACTTTCCAATACCTTTTGGCTGCTGATACTATTTTATGTTGGATTCTGTTTTTGACTCTTGATTTATTTATTATGATCACATACCTACTGAACCGGTAAGCACCACTACTCAGGCCACTGCAGGCCTACTGCGCAATTGCCTACAAAGGCCTGCTCCTCCGTGCAGCGGAATGGAGCTATGGCGTGTTATCGTCCGTCTGCCGAGTCTCGCTTCGAGGCGATCGGCGGCATTCTCACATAGCTAATCTAAGGCAACTAATGTCTAATCTAGTAATAGACGAAAATAGTATTCTACAACGAGCTCCGGGCTATGGATCGTAACGTTTACGTTCCATACGGAGGTGCGTCATACCACGCCCACTACACTAACGTTAGATAAAACCAACTAAAACCAGTTAACTATCAAACAATATGTTAAGGACAAAAATGCGATCATGTTACTATTGTTAGAGACAGTGTCGAGTGTGTGAGTATTGATACCCGGTAACTGTGTGCGTTGTGACACGCTCTGCTACGTTACTTTGGGCTTGTAACTGTGTCTGTGTTGATATTCCCAATAGAGAAGCGGTGCGCCGCGGCGCACTCAGCAGCTACGACAAAACGAACGCACTCACTCTACCACTACCAGTCCAACTGTGAACTGATGTATCGGTTCAATAACGAAGTCTGGATTTTAAGTACATTTCTTTTACCAGTAGCTTCTCTTAGCATAGAATCCATGACGGATAAAAACTGGGTGTATATATAGGTAACTCACGGCCCACACAACATTAAATGCACACGTACCCATTTTTAAAGGTAGTTGTTCCCTTCCTGTCTGCAGTGAAAACGTGTACAGTCCCACTGCTCATGCGTGGAACTAAATATGACTCATAGCTAGCATTGTTTGCGCATTCAAACCCTTTGCATTAAACTCACGAAAGAAAACGATAAACCAATATCGCTGAATACCAAACTAATAAAACTTTGACCTGGAATTTTAACAACACAATACGCTCAAAAAATAGATGCACGAGTTTAAATCTATGAATCCAATTACTCACACTGTGATATCAATTTTGCTTTACAATTGATTACACGCCCTGCTGAGGCGCTAGGATTGAATTTTCCGTCTGCAAAATGTCTAGACGGGAGGGACAGCTATTTGTCGGGCGTTTGAGCAAAAATGCAAGAACTAGGGACATAGAAGAACTATTTGAACATTATGGACGGCTCGCGAGATGTGAGATCAAATACGGTTAAATCGGTAATTGAATTGCTCGGTATTTTTCTCAACAAGTAGATTAGTTGTATAGTGTTTCACGGTGGTTTACTTTTGAGTATTTCATTCTCTTTTGGATATACGACTTCCGTCGTTATCACGGTTATGAATATGATTTTTTGTTTGGCCGCGGCTAGTCGTAGCGGACCGTATCAATATCCAAATCGCTTTTTAGTCACATGACTAGCTTTGACCGAATCATGATGAAACAACCCTAACCTAAAGCCGTGTTTACACGGGCGAGTTAAAACGCTTCATATTAAAACCACTTGCCTAGATCGATTTTAACTTTCAGCCGTGTTAACGCGTACTCGTGGCGTTTTTAGCTGCAAAGGCTGAATTCGCTTACATATAAATACCGCGTCAGATGTAAACCACCTTGCGACCCTGGTATGTATAGATGAAGCGATCTAGCTTAAGCGCCGTCACACGGCAATGCGCAGTCCGACGCACCCTAGTTTTGCTAGACTTTTCCGGTCGAGACTAAAAAACGCCGCATATTATATCGAATTTAGTCTATGAAACGACGTCTAGCTGTACCGCTAGCTGTGCACAGATATTTATTTTCATCATTTATTTGTTAGGGTTTCAACTTGCCCAGCAGAAAGAGTTTTGAGCCGGTCAACAACGCAATACAATTCATGTCCATACAGATCTAGGTCGTAACCCGACTCAACTCTCTACCTGGCGACGACTTCTATACTAACCAAAACACTGGGCGCTGGTTCGTAATGCGACTTGCTCATAGGCGCAACTATATCGAATTTCCGCCTTCAAACTCTGGTCGGTGTAAACGCGGCGTCTACAATCGCTTCATTATAAATCGATTTGTCTAAATAAACGGTATTAGCGAATTGCCCCGTGTAAACACGGAGCTTAATGACTGTAGTGTATTAGTAGGTTATCACCAAGTGACATTTTATGTATGTGTTCGGAGTTTTGATATAAATGACTTCCATCTGTTAGTTATATGCAAATTCGAAACACCTAATGATAAACTCTCATTCTGTCAAAATCGGTCCAGGTACCTAAGGCAAATTACAGCCTTTCTTCAAATTTTTACTAAACCCTACTTCGAAATCCTGGTCACAGCAGCTGCAAAGTCTAAAAATAAAGTCTAAAGATCAGCATCCTTGGATGGTCTCCAAAATTTAAAGGGTATCCTCTCCAGCTTGCTTCACAAGGCAGCGGCTAAGAGTCCCCGGTCTGTACACAGTTTACAAGGGGCATGGGGTGGGCTAGTTTAAAAAATAAATTAGAACCTTCAACTCTTGGTAAAAATAGCAGTTTCCTTGAATTCACCCATTTGTGGAAATTAGGCCCCTAGAGGCACTTTTTCTCGACGTTGCGCTGGTGGTAAATCGATTGGCCACCCCAAATTGATATTCTTTTTTAATCTATCCCGGCGCCTACTGGGGTAGTGCTAGTAAACTCTTTATGTTTTGTTTTCAAGGCCCCCAATCCGTGCGGATCCATTAAAGAATAAATAGGCTGAAAAACACACCCTGAGGAGCCAGTTTTGGCAGGGGCTAAAAATTTAGGTTGAAAACAATCTGGCATTATTTGGAAAAGTTTGAAAACATTCACAGAACAAGCAAAGCTGTATCAATGTGAATTGCGGATGAATTATTTCACGGTTGCTATTCTTCCTTAATCAAACTTCAGATACAACCATAACAACATCCCATCAATACATCCATAACAACAGTACATTACAAAACAGTTAATATTTTCTAAGTGAGGAGAAGAGATGCCCATTTTAAACCAAAATCATGTGAGAAAAATGTCGTAGCTTTGAAAAAATCGCAGGAAAAAAACCCCTTCAACCAGAATTGCATGGGAAACTTTCAGGTAGCCTTACTTCTTTATCACGTTTAGACTTTAGATAGAGTGCCCCCATTTTAAGTGTTTTACTAACACTATTTAGGGTTTTTGATATTTTTATACGAAACTTTTGCAAAATAATATTTTTTTTATATCATTCTCCTGTGAGGTTTAACCGCACTCCAATGCCTCTGACATCTCACTCTTGGACTTCAATCACCTGACCTAAATGAAGAATTCTTCCATCATAAGCTCACAGCAACCCACACACGTTGGTTTGAAAATTTGTAATCTTACTATCAACTTCAGTGATTGCGCTCCTCGCGCAGCTGAACTCACACACCCCATTCCAGTGTGTTCAGGCCGACATCTCTAGATTTATCCCTCAACCTCCACTTTTTTCACCTGACACTCAATTTGAGTCACCAGATTCACCAGAAATCGTGTCACTGTTTATTGGAGCCTTATTTCCTTTTTATTTTGGGTCGGGACGAGGTGGAAGCTTGAAGTTAGGAGTCAGTTCTACGTAGATGAGGGAGGCACTAGGCGCGACCTGCACCTTCTCAGTAACAAAAAACACATGAAATCAATCTTTCAATTTAGTCTATAGTTTTGGAATCACCAACAAGACTAATCTTGGATCCTGTTGTGGCCAAGTACCTTAGTGCAGTAGCCCAATATCTGCATGGAGAATTGCTTTCACTAGTCTTGCTCTCAATCTTGACACCAGGACAAAACAGTGAGACATCTGTTTATTTTCTGCTGGTCATGGAATTTGTATACACCTCTTCTAGATCTTTTTTACTACTGGAGTTGAAAGTGAACCATTTTTTTCCCCCATGATTCAGAGGGAGCCATTTTCAACAGGTTATCTGCATGCCGTGTGTGGGGTACCTAGTGAATAAGTTACTACTACCACATAGGTATCCCAAGTGTTTTAAAAAAAGCAGGTTTTGAGCTTGACATTTTAATGGATTTTCACTGTTTAGGATATTGGAATTATTGCATTTGAAGAAGAAAAATGACATTTCATCTTGAGTCAAAATTTGATCCAATATTAAGGAAGATATGGTCGTGTTTTTTAGGTTGTTCCTCTATCGGTTCTGCCTCAAAGGTAATGAAAGCTCAAAAAAACAAAAATAAAGCTCACCAAAGAACTTAAAAACTAGGGAAATGTGCAAGTGGATAATGAGGAACGAACCAGTTCCTCTCTGCTCTAAACTACTAATGTACCCAAAAAACAAATTTTAGAAAAAAAAAAGTGTTTTAAAAAAAACAACCACCATTTTTTGTCATTAAAAAATCCGTCGTGCGCATGTGCGCGCATAGGTTCGCATGAGCGCATGATAATTATGATTGGACAGGAAATTAAATTCTCCTTTAATTCATTACCAACTTTTAATGGTTTTAAAATATTACTAATTTTCAGTAGAAAAATAGCACTTAAAATGGAAATTTTTGTAACTTCAAATTTCAGATCTATTTTTTTGCCATTTTCTCTGAAATTAAAACATATGCAGTTTTATATGAATGGAAATGCTTGTAGAATCCTCACCTATTTCTAGGGGTATTAGTACCTTTTTCCCTGGGTTTACTTTGATCAACTAAATGGCGTTGTTGCCAACAAATTGTGATGTAAAACCACTAGCTAATTCTGACTCTAGGGATACCATGACACCTCTCCACCTGGGAATTTAACATGGTTTGAGAGTGGAAAATGGGAAGCTGTGGTGGTAGTTTTTATTTAGCTCATATCCGAGGTTATTTAGTTGATATAATTACATATGAATCCAAGACAGGTTAAAGGCTAAAGAGATAGAAAGCTTGTTACTTCATGCTCGTAATACACTTTGTAAAAATCCTTTGTGTTAGTGTTTTGCCAAGGTGTTGAAGTGGAGCATTTTTTGACAGAATTTGGCATATTCAACAAGTAATCAGCCTGGGTTTGGGGTACCTAGTATTAGTACTAACCCTTTAAGTTTTAACCCTTAATTTTTAGGCCTTATGCTTATCCTAACCTACCGTCCTGATATGACCTTAGATGTTGCTAGGATGTAAAACAACAACAAACAAGGTTATCCTAACCCTAACCTAGGCTAAGGTGACGAGGATATGACAGGATATAATGTGATAAAGGTAAAAAAAAAAGGAGTGCCATACTAATAAGTGTGAATGTACGACGTCTGAACACTTTGACTTCTGGATACTGAATGGTTTATTCATGGCCTAGGGCTCGCTTGACCCGCCGGCTAAACTTTCCATGATGTCATCTCATTAGCATATTCCTTTGTCTCAAACTCTGCATCTCGTTAACATATATTAGCCACACACCTATCCGTCTATTACGCATATATCACATCCCCCCTCAAAGTATTTCTGAAACATGAAATATTTCAAAATAACAATGCCAATAACACAACATAGTAGTCAGACGAATGCACAACAACATATATGCGTACTTAACTTAAACACAAGTCCTTGCAACGTCTGAGCGCTCAATGCACTTAAGTCCTCAATGTCCGGCCGTAAGCCTGACGTCATAAATTGTCCATCACATATCATACAAGATTATCATAGCTGAAAACACAACTTAAACCTACATGCACATCCTATACGTGTACACACTCAAGCTACACTGACCCACTACAGGTCTAACCTGCTTGCTGGCCTTATCAGCCGACCTGACCTACTTAGATTAGCCGCACTGTTTACATTCGGCACTGACGCTGACCCAGTTTGCGTCTGCCCGACCATTTCGGGTCGCGCCCCAACAGGCGCCATAATAATCTGCACCCGGTTACGATATAACATATTACCGCGTTCAAATTGAAATCCTCCCAGAAACCCATCGTCCCAAAATGACCCTTTTGCCATTCCCAGCATGTCTTTGGACTTTATCTATCTCCGATTTCATGGTCTGTGCGGCTTACCCACTCGGTCAAAAAGTTCTGACTTGCTGCCGTTTGCTGTCTGGCATTTCGGATTGCGTTTCTGGCCCGCCTAGGCAATCGCCCTCACCTCCTGCTCATGAGCAACTGCGCCGGAGATGCATTTAGGACGGGCAACGGAGTATTAGGATAATTGAGCAAAGCTAACTGAAAATCAGACCCAGTCTTCTCGCACTTCTTTAACATGTCCTTGACTGTCTGCACAAACCGTTCTACCTGCCCATTGCTACGAGGATACTGTGGACTGGAATACACGGCCTTGAACCCATAGTGTAATGCAAACTCCCTATACTCATGGCTCTTAACCTGTGGACCATTGTCTGAAACGACCTGACTAGGAATACCGTGCCTTGCAAAATTATCTTTCAACGCGTCAATAACAGTGACGGACGACGTATTGCCCAACAGCGTCACCTCTGGATACTTTGTGTAGTAATCTACAGTTATCAGGTAACTTTTATGATCTAATTCAAACAAATCAGCACCAACTTTTTCATACGGTTGACAGGCGATCGGGTGCTTTATTAAGGGCTCGTTATGCAAATTTTTCAGGTTATTCTGGCAAGTGTCACACCAACTGACCTTATCTTCAATTTGCTTATTCATATTCGGCCAAAACATACAGTCACGCGCCAACTGTTTGGACTTTGTCACACCTAGGTGTGTCTCATGTAACGCCTCTATCATTTCACCACGAAGACCCGGAGGAACCACCACCCGATTGCCGTTCATTACAAGATTGTTTTCTATTGTTAAGTCGTGTTTGTATGGGATGTATTGTCTCAGACACGGTGGTGTCTGTATTCGAGTAGTGTCCCACCCATCTTCAATGTGTGATATCAACATGGACATGGATACATCCTTCTCATACTCATTGACAATCTTACTCAACAAACTCGACGACTGCAGGTCCACTGCGGCAACACAGAACGTGTCATTGAACAGGCTATCATGACCTACTTTGATGCTATGCGCCCTGGATAACGTCGCTGCAAAAAACATCAAAGAACCCTTCACATGACATAACTGAATATTGTAATTTTGCAATCGCATCCACATTCTCTGCATTTTAGCCGAAAGTTTATGAATTGGCTTCTGCATTATCGCCACCAACTGCTTGGGGTCCGTTTGAATTTGAACTTCTTTGCCAAAGATATACTCATGAAACCTCTGGCATCCGAAACATATGGCGAGCATCTCTTTTTCTATAGTGGCATAACCACACTGCGCTGAGTTAAGTGCACGAGAAGCGAGTGCGATCGGCTTGTCATCCTGCATCAACACAGCACCTAAACCTGACTGACAAGCATCTACCTGAATAACAATGGGTTTCTGAACGTTGTAATTAATACGCTAACACAGGAGCAGTTCTTAACTTCTCCTTCAACTTATCAAACGCGCCCTGCTGTTCGGTCTGCCAGTGCCACGCGACGTCCTTAGCGAGGAGCGTGCGTAGTGGATTAGCTATCTCAGACATGTTGGGTATGAACTTGTGTACATATCCAACCATGCCCAGGAACCTTTGGATGCCTTGTTTGTCACGCGGCTCTGGCATGTCAACTATTGCTTGTATTCTGTCTGGATCAGGCTTCACACCCTGCTGGGTAAGTTGATGACCTACATATTTCACTGTCGTTTTACATAGCAACGACTTAGCATCGTTTAATTTCAGATTAACCGACCTAGCTCGGTCCGACACAGCTCGGAGCTGCTCGTTGTGCTCCTCAACCGTTGACCCATATACCAAAATATCGTCCGTGACTATCCCGATACCGGGTGTATCGCCCATGACACGGTGCATTTCCTGAATAAAAATGTCACCGGCTGTTTTGATGCCAAAAGGCAAGCGGGTATACCTGTACCGGCCCCACGGAGTATTGAACGTGCACAAACGTGAACTTTCGTCATCTAACTCTATCTGCCAATACCCTGTCTTTGCATCTAAAACTGAAAAATACTTTGCATGTGCCGTTTTGGCAATAATTTCGTCAATCGTTTTGGTAGGAAAAGGCCCTCTCTTTATTGCCTTGTTCAACTTAGTCGGATCCAGACAAATCCTGATCTTGTTTGGTTTTTCTACGATAGTTATAGAATTAACCCACTCGGTAGGTTCATCCTGTTCAACTATAACACCTAACTCAACCATGCGATCAACTTCACTTCGTACCTTACTCTGAATGGCAAACGGAATCCGTCTAGGCGGATCAATGACAGGTTGAATAGATTTATCAACATGAATGACAGCATTTGCCTTGATCAAACCCAAACCCTGAAACACATCTTTGTATTCGCTTACCAGCTTCTCCGCCCGAGTGCTGGGACTGTTCGTCAGCTCGGAAATGCACCTCATCCACACGCACCAGCAGGTTCAAAGTCACACAAGCCTGCTTGCCCAAAATAGGCTGACAATCCGGTACCACTTGGAATTTGAGCACTCTGTCGTTGACGTCCAGCAGCGGCTCCCCCTCAGGAGTGATCCGGTGACCGGAGAACGTCACCAACGAACACCTGGTGTTCGTCAGCCACCCCGGAGCAACTCTGTCGAAGAGGTACCTCGGCAGTACGTTCGCCTCTGAACCGGTGTCGAGCTTGAACTTGACAGGACAACCGTTCACCAGAACGATCGCATGCCACAGCTCGGCATCCTGACCGGCACCACGGTCAACGGCACCGATGAAGAGATCCGTTGCCAGCACTTTGACCTCCGCCGGATCCGGGTCTTGCTCAGCATTGTGAGGGTCGGGCTCTTCCATGGTCAGCTCGTTGACCCTGCCCAGCCTGCTCCTGCAGACCTTACCGAAGTGCCCGATCTTCTTACAGGATATGCAAGCCTTCCCTTTCGCTGGGCAGACTCCCCGGCGGTGTTCATATCCACAGTTCTGGCAGCGGATCTTGAACTCTCCAGCACCGGCGGCGATTTCCAAGATGGCGTCGCCGATGACCGAACCGCCGGTGCACCGGTACACGCATTAGCATAGTTCCGAATGAAATCAATCTCCTTACTTTCCACGTCTGATTTGGTGTCCTCCAACAGATCTGAACTAAATTCACTCATTTCACACATACTAACACACTTTCCCAACGTTAACTCCGTAGTTTGAAGCAGTTTGTTCCGTAAGTTCACACTTTTTACGCCAGCCACAATCCGATCACGCAACAGCGACTCCTCCACTGTACCATATTCACAATCCTTCACCTTGTCTCTCAACGCCGTGATATATGTAGCCATATTTTCCGTAGCCTGATTATGTGAATTAAACTTATATCGTGTGATAATGCGACTGCATTTACCGATACAGTAAATCCGAAACGCCTCCGTAAGCGGCACGATCTTATCTTGATCAGCGAGAGCGATATCCATATTGGCGAAAACCTTTTGAGCCTCCTCGCCAGCAACGTGAAGAAAGATGCAGCATTGCACTCGTTCCGTCTTCAATACGACACCTGCCGCAGTAGCGTAAATATCATATGCTCTGATCCATGTTTTCCAGTTCGATCTCGCGTTGTGGCTGAGGACAAGCTGACCAGGCGGCTGCAAACCCGGCAACGTATTAGCGGGCGGCATTCTTCCTCATCTGACACCATGTGAAAGTATGACGTCTGAACACTGACTTCTGGATACTGAATGGTTTATTCACGGCCTAGGGCTCGCTTGACCCGCCGGCTAAACTTTCCATGATGTCATCTCATTAGCATATTCCTTTGTCTCAAACTCTGCATCTCGTTAACATATATTAGCCACACACCTATCCGTCTATTACGCATATATCACAATAAGTGCTCTGGGCCTAGCTATTGATACGGTCCCGTACGAATAGCCACTTTTTTAAATATATTTTTTTGACATTAGATGATTAGTAGTTTAGATGATTAGTTGATTAAGCAGGGGAAATTTCAATCATAGACAATTGGGCTTCCTCATTCCACTGTACCTTGCCCTATCCTAATAATGTCGAGCGCCTGGATAGGAAGCGACAAGTCACAAGTATCAATTTTTAAGCCATTGGATGATTGGTTTGACTCGACCAGGGTTCGAATCCGTGAGTTCGAATCCCACTACCTACCAAAACGGGAGACGGACGCTAACTAATATTAATAATAGTAATGACTCCCACATTATAAATAATATTTTCCCCATATTAATAACAACATAAGTATAAAAGAAATAACAACAAAATCCCTTTGAAGGTATCACCTTTTCAATGATAAGCCGAGATGGACGAGTGATTAGACCTGCGCCGAGGGTAATCCTGTTCCATCAGGCATCACCAGCAAGGTCCTTCTATTTTTCTATCATCCTATGTACTAATGACAATGTACCTATGTGCGATTTTAAAGCAAATGTGTTTTTTTTTTTTAAATCTCATTGGAACATATAATGATATAGGCCTACCAATGGGGGAAAATTGAACTTAAATCATATCATTGTTGTTATGTAAGAATCATGTCTAATTGTGGCCTCTTTGTTCTATAATTTTAACAAACCCAGCCAAAACCGGTAACCCAAAATCCAAGGGAAGTGAGAGGTGAGCAAGCAGAGGAGAGGATGGGCTGATCAGAGCTGACGTGTACTTTTGGGAAAGGAAAAACATAATGAAAGAATCGATAGATTTCCTCCAAATTCAGCACATACATCTCAAATAGATTGAACAACTTAGTATTCCCTTCTAAACTTCTTCTGTACCTGTAGGATTAAATCTAGATAAGTGTTTTGATTTCGTAATTTGATGATTTCATTGGACTATACAGCTTTAATCAACTCTGCATTTCAAATGTAGCAGGCTATGATAGATAGATAAGTATTTAAACAACATATTTGGCATATTCGATTGAGAATTAATGTGGTTGTGTCCATAACCCAGCTATCCGATACTTCTTCTTTAGGGTTGTTCAACAATCCTGTCACTAAACAGGGCTGTGGTAGTTACATCTACAGCCCTCTGACAGGGCTGCTAAAATAAACAGATAGAAAGGGTGTTGGGAGGCTGCATTATGGACATATATATAACCACATGAATTTGTAATCTAATAGTAATATGCTAAATATATTGTTCAACTGCTTATCTATCATAGCCTACTACTTTTGGAGTGGAAAAGTCGAATTGAGAGCATCCACTGGCTGCCATCTTGTTTTTTGGGGGGTTTTGGCTTTTGCAATCTCTCCGATTCAACAACTCCGTCAAAATAGTACAAAGTATTATAGATAAGCATGGAACCAAGTCCTCCACAGGTTGTTTACAATTGATTCCGACCAGAGCCATTTTTATTATTTCGGCAGCTGGCTCCGTTTTCTGTGTCAAGCTATCAATAAAACGTGCCTTAATATTCTCTTGTCACCGCCACTGGGAATAAATACGTACTTTTCTCATTATTTTCGTTTTTATTCATTTAACATTCATTTATTTTTCTTTTACATTTTGTGATGGTAGTAGCTGAAGAAAGTATTATTTATATCACTGTAGTGTGTCAGATTCAATAGGAACATCATCCAAGCAAACAGTTCATGGAACAGTTTGAACTTTTCCTTATAATTGTGGATTTCATCTTCAGTGCAATGTGTTGTAGGTGACCAACATAGCTTTTGCTTTTCCCATGTAAGCAAGATTATCTTATTCCTTTTCTTTTCAAACAGATAATAGTCGACTTATTGTAATGCAGAAATGCAGACAATTCCACTGCATGCTATTTCTAATTCCCGATTTAGAATGCAACGCAATTTCTTTCTTTTTTTGTTGTTGAAGAAAATCTAATTTCTATGTTTTATGTCCTCCCTGATTTAGGTGCAGAAATGGGTGAGACTACCTTAACGTTCTTTAAAACCCTAATTGATTGATCTGTATTGTCAAACCTATTGAAATAATGCCGTTAGTTATCTGTTCAAATGGCTTAGTTCATTGTACTTATGTAAAAGTGGTAATTGTGAGGTAACTAGATATTAATTGAACAACAATGAATTTGTCAATGTTGGACATGTAGTAAATAACAAGTTCACTTAGTATCTTACATACTGTTCCAGAATTTGTATATTAGTATTTCTGTTAAAGGGGCTTAGTTCATTGTACTTACGTAAAAGTGACATTTGTGAGGTAACCTGATATTAATTGAACAACAATGAATTTGTCGATGTTGAACATGTAGTAAATAAAAAGTTCACTTAGTATCTTACGTACATAATTTGTATATTAGTATTTTAATCACAACTAAGCATTATTTTTAAGTAAAGTTGTAGAATACCGGGTTACCTTATCATTGGCAAAAGCTACGGATGAAGCAGTGTTGCAAACGCCATTTCAGCATATGCTTTCGTGGACTATGAAGATAGGCGAGATGCAGAAGTATGTATTAATGTCAAATATTCATTTGCAATTGTGTTGTTTCAGTCCTATTTTAGAAGATAAGGCAATTGTATAATTTGTAAGGTATCATGAGAAATGTCATTATTTGAAATATGCATCTGTCTTTATTTATGTACATTGAAAAATATCCGACCTGTTAAAATAATTATGGCACTAGTATATATATGTATGTTAACGTAATCATACTGCATTATTATGCATAGTATGTTGTATTATTTTCATGGTGTCAATTTATGCATGTATAGCACTCTTCACTTTGCGAATTAGACATAATTTCAATGTTCGACTGAAATCGTGACAGTGGTGATTAACAAATTAATCGACACAAATATTCTCCCCCAATTCAACTGACAATTTCTAAATGTGATATATGTGATCGTAACTTAGAAATAATGTTTAGCTAATATCCAGGCTGGCGAATATCCAGGCTGGCAATCATGGAGAAACAAATTAACCCTTTCGTTCAACAGTCTTGTGCTGTTTTCGAGTCGGTTGTAATATTGGTCGTAATGCTTGCATTATGGTTGATTCGCGGTAGGAGAAGACACTTCCCACCCTTCCCGCTGCCGCTGACACCTGGCAGCTCACACCCCTGCCCTGACACCTGACCGCCTCTGCTCACCCCCATTCTGCCTAATACCTCCCCGCTGGTCACCCCTGGGGCTTTCTCGCCTCCCCTCTCTCTCCCCCTTATAACCCCGGCCGTTCTGCTTCCTGCTGCACGTCTCTTCTTTCTTGGCCTTCAACTACCAGACCTCTCCATGCCGCCTCCGCAATCATCATGCCTTTCACCCTCAGCAGAAGGGCGCCTGGGTGTACCGCCGAATACGCCTCCATGATGCCCGTCTCTGCCTCGCCCCAGCGGAAGCCGCGGAGCGATGGGCCGACTCCACCTCAGCGTCACTCGACTCCCACGACCGCATGCTCGATCGGCTCGGGAGCCTTATGGAGAACCTCATCCTCACCTATACGCCGGCCACCCCGCTGTACCATCTGGGGCCTACACCCACCTCCCGCCGCCCACGATGGCGTACCCTCCACAGACGGCCGCCACCCTTCACCCCGAGTATCGCTGCCACGTCAGAAACTCGACGCCTGCGGGGGGACGCCCTCCACCACCTGACAACCCACATGCCCGCTGCCGACGCATCCGAGAGATCCTCGCTTCCGCCGAGGCCCATCACAGCATCACCCAGAAAGGTATCCATAGCAATTATATATTTCCCCACGATCTCGTAGAGCGAGGACCCGAGGGTAAGCCTGTGAAGAAGGGCGAGGCGACCAAGGACTCGGATACCATTTTCACCTGGATAGCGGACAGAAGGCTGTCCCTCGGATGGCACAATCCCGTTGCCATCAACACCCACCTCCTCGAGACAATCACCATCAGCACCACCTCGAGAACCGGCCCACGCCAAGCCCCCCGGCGGCACCGCATCTCGTGCCGCCAGGGCAAGACACAGCCTCGCTGCCGGCGGCACCGCCCCCATCGGACTGCCAGGATGATGCGCAACGATACTCCCAGCACCCCAGTGACGTCACAGCCGGCGACGTCTTCACCCAAACACTGGCCTGCGATCGGGCCCGCTCCCAGGAGACCGCCAGTCGACACCCCCGCACCTCGGACAGCCATCGGGCGCGGTATGCTTCACCCCCGCACCTCGGACATCCATCAGGCGCTGTCCGCTTCACCCCCGCATTCACCCTGGCGCGACTCACCCGCCTCCGAAGATACCGCCGACCTCACCCACTTCCCCGACCTCAGCTCATACACCATCAGCGACGACGACCACCACCCAGCAGGCCTCAACACTCACCTGGCCGCCACCCCCGGACCTCATCACACACTCGTCGTCCACAACGACCGCAGGGAACCCCTGGCCGACGTGGTCGACCCCGTCATCCAGGACACCCTCCCCGCCTGCAGCCCACCCCTGAGGAATACCACCCCACCCTCCTCTCCATTTGGCCACACACCTCCGGCGAGGCGTGGGCGGCCTACCCTGGCTTCGTCGACACCTACAAAATCCTCCGGGATGCGGGCCTCCCTAATTTTTTGGCCGCCTGCATCCCCCTCCTCTCCGGCCTCAATGTTCCTGAGTGGCGAGCACGCCTCCGAGACTACCCGGACCACGAGCTCGCCGACTTCCGAGACTTCCGATTCCCCGCCAACTACTCGGCGGAGACCCCTCCAGTCGCGACCCACAACAACCACCGGGAAGCCCGCGAGCATGAGGCCCACCTCCGGGAATTCATCACCACTGAGCTGGCCCACAGCGCCCTCGCGGGGCCCTTCCACGTGCCCCTGCTCAGGTATCCCCCATGATGACCCGGCCCAAGTCTGACCCGGGCAAACGGAGGGTCATCATTGACCTCTCCCATCCTCCGGGCCGGAGCGTCAATGCCAGGATACCTTGCCACGAGTTCCTCGGACGGCCGACATCTCCAGCGCCTAACGGCAGCTTCGTGCCGACCGTCTGGCCTGCCCTCTGTACTGCATAACCCTAGATGGAGCCGTCTATGTACACCTCGTCCTGCCCTTCGTATGCCGCTCCTTGGGGCGGCCTGTGTCCGAGTCACGACCGCCCTCGCCTGGATCCTCCGGCGCGAAGGTTACCATACCCTTGTCTACATAGACGACTACATCGGTTGCGAGCGCACATACCTAAAGGCTTGTCAGGCCTTCGACGCCTTCATTGCCCTCGCAGCTATCCTTGGCCTCGACGTGGCTCCAGTGAATTGCCACCCCCGCTGTCCACCTCACCTGGCTCGGCTTCGCCCTTGACAGCAAGGCGATGACGGTCCGGATTGCCCCAGACAAGATCGAAGCTCTCATCACCGATTGTGAAGCCCGGGTAACCCACCGGACCCTTGGGCGCCGCAATCTACAAAGCATCCTCGGATGCCTTAATCATGTCAGTAGTTGCATGCTCCTGGCCTGTACGTTCATGGCCCGGCTCCTGGCCGCCCTCCGGAGCTGCTACAGCCCGGGCTCTCTTACCCTCGAGGAAGAGGCCTGCTGTGACCTGTGGTGGTACGCCTTCTATGGGCGCACTTCCAACGGTCTCTACCTGCTCCGCGAGCCCGAGGTCAGGAGCTTCGTGATCGAGTGCAACTCCTGACTCACCGGGGGCGGGGCCTTCTCCCCCGAGGCGTACTTCTCCCGGGCCTACAGTCACAGCTTCCGGGCAGGCTTCCCAAAAATCCACAAGCTTGAGGCTTTCAACCTCGTGGTAGCCCTCCGGGCCCTCCTCCCGAACGACATCACAGGCACCATGGTGGTGGTCAACACCGGCAACATGGCCGCGGCCCTGGAGTCCGGCCGTGCCAGCGACCCTACCCTCGGGACCTGCGCTTGAGAGCTGGATCCTCGCAGCAAGCAACTCCTTCACCCTCTCCATCATCCACAAGCCCGGTGCCTCCCTCGTCCTGGCCGACGCCCTCAGCCAGGCCCACCTCCCGAGCCCATGGGCGGAGGTAGCCCGCGCCCTGGTGGCCCGCCTCGGTCTAGCCCGTCTCGAGTTCCCCTACAACCCTGGTCTCTAATTCCAGGATTCTCCCCTGCCGAGGTTGCCGCCGTCGACAGTCGCTGCCCTCGCGCCCTCCACCTGGCGCAACCGGAGGCGCCAGGCCCTCGCTGTCGTCAACTTCATGGTGGCGCGCGATACTATACACTGCCTCTGGCCTCCGGGTCGCCACCTGGATCCTCACACCCTCGCCAGACTCCTTCGCCCTCCACAGCCTTTGACACGGAGCAGCACAGGCTTGCCAGTGTGCCAGCGTCCCCCTCGCGGACATAAGGGCGCAGGGAACTTGGACGTCAGATGCAGTATATGCCTACATACCTCGCCTCGCCCCTGATGGAGCCTTCGAGCCCTCTCCTCTCTTTTGGTGGAGGGCTCTTCCGGGCTCTCTCCCCCTAGCCTCTTTCTCAGACATTCATTTCCCCTCAATTCGATAACTAATCTGTCCACCCCCCGCCTTGCAAGTTATGCCTGAGTGATATTGTGAGTTATTTATGAGTGATATTGTTCTCTTCCTGCCTAAACATTTTGTTCTTCTTGTAATAAAGTGTTTTCTTCCACCCCCGCCTCCTCGTTCTTCTTCCATTGCATAACGGTCGTAATGCTTGCATTACGGTTGATTCGCAGTGGGAGAAAACCCTTCCCGCTGCCGCTGACACCCCTGCCCTGATACCTGACTGCCTCTGCTCATCCCTGGTCGCCCCTGGGGCTTTTTCGTCTCCCCTCTTTCTCCCCCTCATAACCCCATTCCACCTTCTGCTCCACGTCTCTTCTTTCCACCCACCCACCCTTTTCTTCTCTCCTTTTCTCCCTAAGGTGGAGGGCTCTTCCGGGCTCTCTCTCCCCTAGCCTCTCTTTCGGACATTAATTTCCCTAACTTCGATATATATAACCTGTTCCACCCCCCTTGCAGTGTGAGTTATGCCTGAGTGATATTATGAGTGATTTATGAGTGATATTGATCTCTTCCTGCCTAAACATTTTGTTCTTCCTGTAATAAAGTGTTTTCTTCCACCCCCGCCTCCTCGTTCTTCTTGCGTTGTGTAACAATTAAATGAACTTAGGTAAGAACAAGAAAACAGCCCTCTTGTGAATATAACAGACTTCCCTCACGCCATGCTACTCAAATATATGAATCTAAATGGTAGGCATCACATGTTATGTGTGAACAAGTAAGGACTATATTTCTATTTGATTTTTAATCGGGTATTGTATCTGTCTATAGACTTTCCACCATTGTATTTTATGTCTGGTTCAAGTCAACACGTCCATTTTATCTGTTGCATTGAATTTGTCAATTTAAATAATATTGAGCTTATGTACTGAACGACTCAAGATTTAACTTGTAAGTTTAAATAGTATTCCATCTTAACAGGCAAAAGAAAATTCATATTCTTTTTGTTTTGCAGTAACTATTCTCAAGTGGTCTAACTAGACATCAATATATAATAATCTTGCTTCGCATACATACAATAACGATTTATTTCTCTTTGTCGATGTTAAATGTGCATTTAATGTTTACAAGGAAATACATTTAATCTAAATGCCTAATGATTAGAAATAAAATAATTACTAATGCGGGCATATTGGAAGGTTTACACTTTTCTTTTTTTGTCTCTCTTTCGCTTATTTACCTTGTAATATAACTTGTGTGTAACTTGCTGCACATTACTTATTACATGTTTAAACATGTTCACATGTTGAACCCCAAACAGTCCTCCTGTGGCCATGGTTTCCACGTCGATCCTCGTGCCCATGCCAACGACCCAGGCGCCAACGCCGACCGTTACCATAGTCACACCATGCCAGTCCCCGTAGCAACCATGCCAGTTGAACACATTTATGACATCCCCCATCTCCTGACCATGTGACATACCAGATCATGTGACCTGGGACAGACCTGGCAGCAGCGCCATGGCAACCAACCGTGTCCATAGCAACCGGTGCTGAGGTTCCAGTATGTCTAGGCTTGAAGCCATTTTGTTGTTGTCGTCTTGGTCTACCTCTATGCTGTGTATGTTTTTAATTTACTGTTCGGTGTTGTTATTTTAAATTATTATTTTTCTGTAAAAAATCTCCACGTAGTAGACTCGGAAATATATTATAGTTGCCGTAGCGAGTAATCTTTACGAGGATCAGTTAACCTTCTTTAGTAGGTTTTATATTAATAAATGTAATAACTCAATTAGTGCGAGTAACAGTTATTGGATTATATAACTAGGCTAGGCATACTCTAAATTAGAAAGCCAATTTGTTTTGTATTTTTACTTGGTTTGCGTTGCTTTTTTCTTTCTGAATAAAATCAAGAGAAAAGGTATATGTAATGTATGTAAAGGGACTTGAAGGCCAAATACTGATAACTTCATGGCAGGAGCACACTGGTTTGGTTTTCGATTACCAAGCAAGGTGTCTGTTGGTGACGGTTTTATTTATTTATGTAAAATATATATATATAATGTATAATGCATAATGCCTTATGCAAGTATAAAGATATGTAAGGGAATTATTATTAATATTGTTATGCTCCGTAAGACCCCTCACTCTACCAGTGGTGCCACCTGAGGCTGTCCTCACCTCCATCGGATGTTGACAAGTGTCAGTCGCATCGGAGGATATATATATATAATATATATAAGAAGTGACTTTCGAACATTTGCGACCAGTCCACAAAAGAATATATGTATATTTCTCTTCCTCTAATAACAGGATGAAACCCCTTATTGCTTTGCACACTGTTGCCAATTACCCAAAGAAAGCGTTTTGCAACTATAGTTAGGGGGGATGTAATTAGTCAAATACTTAAAATAGTGTCTTATCCGATCGAAATTTTGTAACTAATCTGTCTGTCGACAAAGTTGTTATTCATAGGATAATAAAGAAATTTAGTTGCTATTTTAGCTATGTGTATATATAATATATCTGTGTGTGTAACTATGTGTATACATGCATGCATATAAATACATATATATAGGTCCTCGAAACATTTTTGAAAGCATATCATTGACATGCTAAATCTTGTAGTATGTAATCCATTAAACTAATACAATGACAAGCTAAAGGTAAATTTCGCGGTTATTGCCTGTACTTGCTCCTTCTTCTGGGAGTGTTGTGTGACACGACTCATTGGTTTTTAGGATGCTGTGCGCAAAGCCAATGGCAAGGACGTATGTGGGTCGAGTATCGTTGTCGAGTGGGCGAAAGGAAATCCTCGCCAGCCATTGGTAGGCAAATGGATCACTCAGTTCTAATGTGCACATTTCTTAGTCCGAGAACCAGTGGTATTTTTTCATATTAAATATGTAAATCTTTCTTCTGTTGAACATATCATTTGTCAACACTGGGGCACTGGTCTTCCAGCCGTTGATATTGAGTTATTTACACGAATATTTGTTACTGGATGTTGCATTGAAAATATATGAATAATTTGCATGGCTTTAAATTCTTTTTATTTATTTATTTATTATATATATTTATATAATATTGAATTAGAACAAATCAAACTACTTATGATTGAATAAGGATACCTAAGAAGGGTTTTAAATGTGTATCTTATTTTTGGCTAACTTTTGAGATATTTGAAGTGCAAACTTGTCAAATTAGTTCACCATAACCTTCAGCAGTAACATGTTTTATTAAATTCACTCAGTATGCCCTTTTATATGGCAGCCCATGCTTATGATAAGTGCATCAATATTTAAGTTAGATATGCAGAATCAAATCTAGATAATTTTGTTTGTTTAACAAATTTGATGCTCCATCGGACTATGCAGCTTTAAGCACAAATAAGTATATACATAGTGTAGTAATCCAGACGTGAGCTCCACTACCATACGGTGGCAGCAAGGACTGCTCCGTCACCATCGCAGTTCATAGCGATAGGTTGCTGTACGGTAGACCCCGGGCAGTGCCGCGACAGGGCTGCCATCTACTGCATGTGGCTAGCGTAACCTCCCCCGGAAGTTGATGTGGGACTTGGCAGGGCAGAGGTGGGTCACTTGATCGCGGATGCCACAGTGAGTGGAGATTAAAGACGAAATAAGCATACATACTTGTTCTCCTGCTTGCTTGGGGGCGGGTCTACAGCGTGAGGGTCAAGTTCCGGGCGGCCGAGAAAGGGCCCCCATCACAATACCCTTTTGTAGAGATTGGAATGAGGGTGAGATATAACCCATCACTGCACAGCCATATTACAGTAACAAGTGTGTAATTACTACAGAGTTACGACGAGTGTTACAAGTGTCACCGCACGGGACACTGGGCACGTGACTGCCCCGATGATCCCCATGGATACCGCAGGAGGACGCCCTCGCCCAGGAGGAGGTAAGTTAATTACCCATTGTTATCCTTGGCCTTCCCTCTCTCCCCTTCCCCCCTCACCCTCCCCTTCCCTCCCCCTCCCTCTCCTCTCCTCCCATCCCCTCCCCTCCCCTCCCGTCCCCTCCTCTCCCAATGACAACTGTATATAAAGCAATTACCAAATAATTAGTAAACTTGTATGCTCCATGTATTTCTGAACATTTAGTATGTACAAACAGCTGTGTGGTTGGATATGATAACTTGCCTGATGGCTATAAATCATGGTTGTATACTGTTTCAATCCAAATAACGAAAACTTAGAGCTATTTTCTGATATTTGACCATACATGGTCAGAAACCACATGGTGTCGCTCATAAAGTGTCCTGATAGGTAGAAACAGGATGGCTATAAATGTCAACTCTGCAGCCAGCACCATGTGACCTTCTGAAGTAGGACACCGCCTGCAAATAAGGGGGGGGGGGGGGGGGCTTAATTGGCAACGGACCGGTTATACCTACCACTGTGAGTCCAGCCTTTAAATTCTATGATTTTACTGTAGCTCGTTTCGAGAAAGACGGAGTTCAAAAAGAAGTAGGTCACGGTCCAGGTCCAGGGTGAGGTCATCCAATCGCCGCCGCCGGTCGTTGTCGAGAAGTAGGTCACGTAGCTTGCCTTACAAGCGGCCATCGAGACGGTCCGAAAAGCAGTCGAGGTCATCCTCTGGGGACAGGTCAAGGTCACACAGGTCTCGCTCAAGGTCAAGGAATTCATCCAAATGCTAACATGGTTCATAGAGAGTAATTGAAATCTTAACGGTCGCTGATGGTTTAACTAGTAAAGAAAAGGAAAAAAACTTATGCTCACTATGCCATTGACCTCCAGCCATGGACACTTATGACTTATCAACATATCAATATGAATATCATTGCACATGTGTTACTTTGATACAAGCATACTTTCTGCTCTACCAAATGAGACTGGTAGTACCGAGGGTTCATGCAGCTATTCAGCAACCAAATTTAAAGCCTTTTTATGGCTTTTTCAGGTAAGAAATTCATTTTTTAAGGCCGAAAAAATATGATATACTGATTATAATGCATGTCAACTCTTTATGGTCTTACTTCACCAGGTTTCTGTGTCCTATTTTTATCAAGCAAAAGAAACAACTAGGGAATTAACATATTTATCATACTTAACAATTGTCCTAGATTAGTTAATACGCCACACACCTAGCCATTAAAAACACTTTTCAATCAAATTTGTCCTCTCTCCTCTCCCCAAAATTCAATGTTTTTTTGATACATTTGGTCAATTTTCAAGGCCTTTTCAGGGTATTTTCAAATTTAAGGCCTTTTCAAGAGACACCTTCAAATTCAAGACCTTTTCAAGATTGTGCGAACCCTGGTACCATATGAAATCACTATAATATGATTACATAGCAAAGTGCTGCTATTCACGTGCAATTAAAGAATGAAAGACGTGATTTTGTGTACATCGAAGCACCAGAATATTCCTCACAGGTGGACGCGGTACTTTCAAATGGGCCTTTGGCTTTGACCCTTTTGGAATCATTCCTCCTCCGAACCATTCATACTATTACAAATGCTTGCATATACAAACTTGTGTATCGGTTATAATAGTGAAGCAAACCTGGTTATTCAGGCCCAAAACCTGGCACTGCAAATATATAATACGACCTGCTGAACGACCCATTGACTTCGCCCTCTCTCATGCCTGCTCTCTCCCTGCGTGTCCGCGCCCCCTACCCATGAACCCCTCCCCCCCCCCCATCCACATTTGACAAAACAACTATTATAACTCAATGACTCGAGAATCACTACCCCATCTTTAGACCCATTACCACCACTACATAACTACATCTTCAACCAGCAATGCACACAATATAAACCACTATACATGCACAACATGGCACTATTTAAAGACTAACCGTTATTAAAACCAAATCTAACTGATATACACACACAGCATATGATTTAACCACTAGTGTACATTACTGCACACTCTATCTTGATGCATATAGATACCTTGCACTATGTTCAGTACATATGCTGTACACTATGCAGCATAGGCTGCTCCCCCACTTTCTTTTATGTTCAGAATGGGTTGTGCTGCACACAATGCAACATATTCCACTTCCACTATGTACAGATGAAATGCGACCACTCCGACGGCTGGAAGACCAGTGCCCCGGCGCTGACAAAACATGTATTCAGATGAATAAAAATATTTACCAAAAAAAAAAATATCCTGCTTTGGAGATGGCAACTACTCTATGAAGTGAAACCTTCTGAGATAGGTTTTAAAGAGAGACAGTCATTACAAGTGTTTGAGAGTATGCCTGTTGGTGAAAGGCTTAATTTTCTAAATAGGTTTCTTTTAAGATTATCAAGTGTTTTTTTTGTTATATTTCCTCAGCGTTGATGGATGTAATTGAAATGTAGTATTGTGAACAAGTATAGAAGTGGTTGAAAACGGAAAGTGAATTGTATCTGGCTATAGTTTTTAGGTGGTTTGTGTCACTGGGTTCGTCTTGGCGTGACTTTTCTGTCTCATGGCACTCAACGAGCTAACCGTCCTGATATGACCGTAAATGTTGCTAGGATGTAAACCTACAACAAACAAAGGAAAATCGTCGCAACTGTAGTGATGCATGATTAAATGTTATAGCTGCATAGTCCAATGGTTTTGATTTTCTGCGATATGTTTTTTAGTTAAATATTTAAATCTGTTGAACCTTATGATCTACCTTACTTTACTTTGAAGTAACTTTTATAATAATTGACGAACTTTGGCGATATATGAAGAGAAAAGGTGCGAAATTAATGTTGGTGTACATGTCGAAATGATGGATATCATAGGCAGTAATAGTTTCTATTAAATTGACTTAATATCCCCTTCTATGCAGCAATAAATGTTTAAGTAGTGCACAAATATCTGTTGGATATCTGAGATCAAATCTAAGTAACTGTTTTGGTTTAGAACATTTGATACTTTCATCGGACTATGCAGCTTTTAAATAGTTCTAACTGTATCGGTTTCTTAATCCTTGTTGATTTTATTAAATCCATCCAATTTTCACCGTTGTAATACACATCGAGGAATGGCAGAAATCGTCACTATTTCATTGATATCCCATCGGTGTTATTTGTTCCTTGCTAGGGCGCCCTTTGTAGTAGGTTCTGAAAGGTTATCCTTGTTAACTGTATTTTATGTTATTTATTTATATATGTCTGTTTATATCCTAGAAGTCTTATTTATGTTTCAAAGATAATTGGACATCTCATATTAATGATTTAAATTGAATTCACGAAAAGAATGGTGAAATATATTATTGGTATATGCTCATCTTCAATGAAGAATGGTGAAATACATTATTAGTATATGCTCATCTTCAATGGTGCGTTGGGTGATATTTGATGGCAATTACGGGGGAGATAGTATTGTGACACTGCTATGGTTATTGTCATAGCAAAACTCAAATATATAGCACATCTGATTCTGACTGTTTCTGTATTTATTTGCTTTATTGTTAGTTATTAAATCTTGTTTAAGTTTACTTGATATTTGGTAAATAGATATGGTTTTGAAGGTTGAGCTCGCGCTTAATTCTCTTAAACCATATAGAGAACATTTTCCCAAGTGGGAATGCGGGTTTAATTCCGAGGACGGCAGTGGTGTATCTTAGGACTCGGTAATAATGAATCGGATGGAAAGCAGCTATTGTATTGTTTAGGTGGCCTTAAAAAAATTGTTAAAATAAAATTCATGACTTAAAAGGTGCATATCATGTGTTGTCTATTTCGTGATAAATAACCATATTGTATTTCCGAATAACATTGCATTTGTTATTCTGGAAGTTATGCGGAACTGGAAGCCATTTGAAAGTTATAGTTATTTTTATTATTAGTTGAACTCACGATTCATGTCCTCATAGACGAGACCAATAACCATAGATTGATTGACATGTAATGCCTGTAATTTCTATTTAGAACATGATATACCATAGGCACTTAAACAAGCAGCCAACAGTAACAAGAATTACACAAAAACATTGTCATGTAGAGAACTGAATGTTAACAGTTATGTCACATTCTATGAACATTGTATTCAATAATATAGTTTTAAAATATGTGTATATTTGTGATTCAAAACTGAAAAAAAATAATTAAGGAAAGCTACCTAGTGTTAAATATGTTCTATGTAGGGAATAACGTGATAGAGTAATTTAGGAAACAGTAAAAAAAACATTTAATTATTCTAAAGGCATACATTATTTTGTTTCTAATGGATCAGTTGTTAATACATGAATGCCAGGTGATCTATGTGTATCTAAACCTTTCAAAAAGTAGATCTTAAAGGCAGGACTCATACTATTTTGAAACTACTGTCTCTGTAACGGCAACTGTATATAAAGCAATTAACCAAATAATTAGCAAGCCTTTATGCTCCATGTATTTCTGAACATTTAGTATGTACAAATAGCGATACTATCATGTAGTGTTTATTAAAGTTGCATAGTCCGATGGTTTTGAATTTCTGTATTTTGTCTGAGATAAATATATTAGATCGATCACTCGTATCTACTTTACATTAGTTCAAAGTTACTTTTATTTTAAATGGTAAACCTTTGAGATATTTTGAGTGCAAACATGGAAAATTAGTTTTGGCAAGCTTGCCAAAACTCTGACACCATAGACTTCTGTAGTAACAGGTTCTGTTAAATTGACTCGGTATTCCCTTCTACACAGAAACAACTGCTTAATAAGTGGATCAGTATCTAAGTTAGATATGTCAAATCAGACCTAGATAATTGGTTTGGTTTTGAAAATTTGATATTTCATCGGACTATGCAGCTTTAATAACCAGACATGGTGCCGCTCAGTAAGTGTCCTGGTAGGCAGACACAGGGGATTGCTATAAACAAACTCTGACATTGCACCTGCATGCACACACATGTTATGTTGTTACTAAGAAAGTACTTACAAAATCACAACTGAACACAACAGAATTTCTTTTAAATTATTATTTACCGCAGATTGAGGGTACAGAAGATAGACGAACATTTTGTTTTCTAGAGTTAAGACTTATCCCAAGATAGTACACTTTATGAAGGGGAAAAACACTAATTATATATAACAATAATCAAAATTATCAATGGCACAAAGAATGTCCCCTCAAGGATCGTAGCACATGCTGCTAAATTCTGTAAAGCAGATCAACATATATATTCAACTCGCATACATCATTTACTCATTCACAAACTGACACCGGGTGACGTCATGTGATCAGGAGTAAACCAATCAGCTTTAAGTCTGTCCGTCATAATTACGCCATCAATGCTAGTTCATGACTACACTCCCATACAATTTTGATTAATTTTGCAAACCTTGCAATTTCATCATACCATGTAAGAAATCTAGACATTATATGTAGGCCTACTATAGAGCTACCATACCGGTGTAGTAGTATAAAACTGCCCCCTTGAGCCCCCCACCCTCGCGGGCAATAATATACGGGAGTAAACCATCCCCTGGCAATACCGGAATAAAGCTACCTTTGGGTAAATATGTCAGTATTCTACTGCCCCCTTTGTTTACTAGACCCAAATGTTCTCCAGCACAACTTGGCTTTAAAAAAATTCTGTTTATATAACCTAATAGATGCATGGGGAGTGTTAGGGGAGCAAACATGCCCTCATCCTCATTCAGGGATGAAAGATCTCCGCGATTTCGCGGATTTCCGGGATTTTTCCTGTAGCTATAAGTGTATACTAATACATTGCGCCCTTCCTGATATGACCTTAGATGTTGCCAGGACGTAAAATTCCAACAACCAACCAACCAATACGGTATTTCATGCTGCAGCACCATCAGCATATACTGATATGTGGTGCAAATGCCGCAGCACTAGCAGTGTATACTCCTAATGCCTTCAAACGCCGCAGCAGGGTCAGAGTATACCGATATGTGGTGCAAACGCCGCAGCACTAGCAGCTTATACTACTAATACATGCTTCAAATGGCGCAGCACTATCAGCGTATATCAATATGTATGAAACCCAACTTTCGGGAATTTTCAGCAATTCCCTGACAATGCTAAGCCTATGGGAGAATATCAGCATTTCCACTTTTTTTCCCGGAGACCACTTTCATCCCTGCTCATTGTAAACATGGTGTACAATCCCAATCACAGCTTACACACATACATTACAAACGAGACATGCTGCAGCAATGTGAGTATTTGTATGCTATGCATTGTATACCTGGCATTCATTGGGGCCATTATTTTCTGGTATATTGCAGCAATCAGGGATGAAAGTGGTCTCTGGCCAAAAAAAGCGGAAACGCAGATATTCTCCCATAGGCTTATCACTGTCAAGGAAGTCAGGTTTCATACATATTGTGATACGCTGATAGTGCTGCGGCATTTTCACCACGCATTAGTAAGCGCTGATAGTGCTGCATCGTTTGAATAATGTATTAGTATATGCTGATCGTGTTGCGGGATTGCAGTACAGTAAAAATCGCGGAAATCCGGGAAATCGCCGAGATCTTTCATCCCTGATTGTTGGAGCGGGGATGGTAAGGCAGGCGGGGGTCAAAATGATTCCGGCGGGGAGAGGCAATATCCCTTGACATCGTACTAGTTTATCTAGAAATGTTTGATTTTCTTCGCGTCAGCCAATAAAAAGCAAATCATAGTGAATAGTTATTATGTTTTGCTCTGTATCTCTACATTAGGATTAGTGATAACATTATCATTTAGGGATAGTTCTATAGAGCAGTGACAGAACTACGGATGTTGAACCATTGTGGCAATGCTGTATGATAGCGCATATATATACAAAGCTGCATTTGTAATTCCCAATTGATCCAAGCCTGTAGCATCAGGATGTTTAATTAACTGACCTGATAACAAGTAGGGCCTAGGCTGCCAGTTTGCACATACAACCAATAGGAAGCATTGAGCCTCATCAGTATTTGGAGAGCTGACCACCTAGGAATATGAGACGCTGTAGACCCCTGATCCTGGTCATGATATTGGCTTCTAGCCAACCAAATCAATAGTGGATAAGTAATAAGGCCAAACAGAAAAATATGCATGTTTCCAGTTGCAGGGGAAATTGTTTTGGGGTCGGTATCTTTTGTTTGTTTTGTTTGAAATTTATTTTTTAATTGTTTGTCAAACCGCACACTGCAAAAACTGCACTTCCAGTTCTATGTAAGAGTCCGATTTTTCCCCCCTCAGAAACAAAATCGAATCAGGGGGTTCTAACAGCGTCAGTCGGCAACTGGAAACATCAATAATTATTTTTAGACCTAATTAATTTGAACATGCCACATACGGATATAACCAAATCTAGTCAACATATCCTAGAGAAATCCAACACAATCAAGAATACTTACATTCAGGACGGATATTTACTGAATGTTACATGTTCATTGAATACATAACAGTAAACAAAGACCCTATAATACTAAGACGGCTCACTCCCTATCTCTTCCATGGTAATGTAAACCCGGCTGCTGGTTGGTGTTTCACATGTAAACACATACAATTATATTATACATGAGATAGGTAAGTATGAATACACATCAATATGAAATTGCTATGAACAAATACCCATCATCAGCATCACCATCATCACACATCCTTCACATTCATGTATACATTTATACATATAATATAGCACCTGTTTAACCAAGAGAACAGGCAGCGCACCAAGTGGTGGGTTTGATCATTTTGATTACACAGTACAGGATGAGTGAGCCGTCTTCGTATTATAGGGTATTTGCAGTAAATAACATTAACATTTAACCAGTTAAATTCGATCGAAACTATCTTCCTCAGAAATCAACTGATAGTATTTGGATGTCCGACTTGAAATTTTCACCCTTTGTATAAACCAGCCTATCACCGAATATGCCCATCAGGAACCCCCCCCCCCCCACACACACACACACCCCGCTGACATACACATGTAGGCTACACACGCACAATTCCATTTCAATTCAATCCGAGTTTCCCACTTCCTCAATATTTCACACTTGTTTTAAGAGTAACCGCCTTATAAAATAATGCTTCAATGATAAATGAATATACCAAACCAAACAGGATTGAATGAAATAGAGAAAAATCATACACAATTTTCGAGCTTATGCCTACTTATCCAAATTACCGCTACTGCTACTAAAATGTCTTGCAGCACTGCTTTCATTCGACATACCATTCGAGCCACTTTCTTACCTCGCCTATGTTGTAACCCTTTGGTCCTTGTTCGCCAACATAGAGAATCAGGTTGCTTTGAATAATATATAGCCGCTCAGGCAGTGCTCCGTACAAGCTACTTGCGCTGTTAGTTAACTCATCCACCACCAGAGGGCAGGGTAAGCCTTCCAGCTTAAGCCTGCTGGCAGCCAGCAGACGGTCCAGGATACTAACATGGGTATTGATTGTGTATCGATTACTACCCAAAGCCCACCCATCAGCCGGGTGTGCCTCTTCTATGTACACAGTAACAAAGTCTACATCTTGCGAAAAGTCGGTCACACATTGCTTAAAGCTTTCCAAACTGGCCATGAACGGCGGTCAGGTGCAGCTTCCAAAGTTCACCACAAGGGGCCGCCACGACCGCTGGAAGTCGAGCAGACGACATTTGGACCGGTCCATCCTGACGACCATCGGGTTTGGCGCCTTTCCCTTGATAACCGCCGTGCGTCTGCAGGTGTCGTTGTAGATTCTGCCGATCATTTTTGTCACCGAGCGCCATGTGAAGAACTCTTCAATGAGATCCTCAACAGTGAGGTCACACTCCAGAATGCCGGACGGTTCTGCCACTTTTGTCATGAAACGACAAAATGTTGGGTGGTGGAAGCTGAGGATAAAACCTACCAGCTTGAACAGCAGCATTCTCAGCACCATCAATATAAACAGGCCGAAGTTGAGTAAATACATCATCCGAGAATCATGCGCAGGCCTGAAAGAAAATTTTGTTTGTGTTTAGTTAGGGATTTAGCTTAGAACCCACATCATTTTTTACATGATGTAAACGGATATAGTATGTATATATATATATATATATATATATATATATATATATATATATATATATATGTAGTATGAGTATATATATAATATATATATATATATATATATATATATATATATATATAAAATCGGATAATGACATTCCAACAATTGAACCGTATCTGGCTGGGACTAAACGCCCTACCGAGTAAAATAGCAATATTCCTTCTAGTACCAAAAAAAAAAAAGCAGGTGTGCTTTCGTCTGTGTCGGAACGGTAATGGCCGTATCGACCGTCACGCCCACCCCTTGCCTGGCGCCGCAGCGCCATCTGGCGAGTCCAGGTGGCAATAATCAGAACCATGTATAGTTGTAGCAACTAGACAACAGAGGGAGACTCTGTGCCGTCATCAGACCAGTTCTCAAGCTCCCAGACCATAAGTCAGGGGAGGGGGATGAGAGAGAAGTGTGGGGGGGGGGGGGAGGGGAGTCCACGCCGTCCCTCCACCAGGATATAGGATATATCCCAGCTATATATATATATATATATACATATATAATATCAGGGATGAAAGTGGTCTCCAGAAAAAAAAGAGCGGAAATGCGGATATTCTCCCATAGGTTTACCATTGTCAGGAAATCGCAGAAAATTTCCGGAAGTCAGGTTTCATATATATTGGTATACGCTGATAGTGCTGCGCCATTTGAAGCATTTATTAGTAGTATATGCTGATACAGCTGCAGCATTTGGAGCATTTATTAGTAGTGTACACTGATAGTGCTGTGGTGTCTGCACCACATATTAGTATACGCTGATGGTGTTGTGGGATAGAAAAATCCTGGAAATCCGCGAAATCGCGGAGATCTTTCATCCCTGAGTTATATATACTATTAATATAGGCTTATATTAAGAGTTCAGCGCAAAACACTGTAGGCACCAATACAAAAATTGAGATAAACATTGGAATCAAACCTTCAAAGAATTAATTTTTTTATATTCCTACTTTTTAGTTCATTGCTCCATAACCATGTAATCATAAGAAAAGAGGAATTAGTGAGAATTAAAATTATTTTCAGGTAAAGATCTGTTATTCAAACTACATTTTTGGATTGGCGTTTACGGGAATTCACGCTTGAACTCTTCATATATATATATATATACATATAAATATATATACAGTAAAACCTCTCTAACCGACCACCTCCACAGATCGACCACTGCCCTATATCGATCGCTTTATTTGGGTCCCAACAATAACATTTTAACCATATTCTAACTCCCTAAACCGACCACCTCCCTAAATGGACCACTTAAAGTCGGTCCCAAGGTCAGTCGATTTAGAGAGGTTTTACTGTATATCTATATGTATTTCTTTGACAAATGATTCCTGAAACTTCCAAGCGAATGGAGTGTCACGCCCCACGCAGGGGGTTGGAGTGGTGCATGCTGGTACCCCACCCCCAGCCCGGTATGAGGGGGGTGGGGAGGGGCAGGTCACTACAGAGCTTATTATATGCGATAAAGGGTTTATCACTATTCATATATAAATCAACATATTCACAAATTATATCTATATATATATTATATATATATAATATATTATATATATATATAATATAATTTGTCAAAGAAACATTGTGCATAAGGGTATAGTTATAAAATACATATTATGGGGAATGCCAAATTTGTTTTCTTTGTGAATAATTTCTGTACAATAATCGAAGGCGATGTACACCTGAACAATACATTTTGTGCATTCAGCAATACCTAACATCTGGTCCAGTGCTTTAATTCTGTAGAACAAGTGTAGGAAAGCAGATTTATCACCGTTCAACTACTCACCCAAACCACGAATGCTTGCCCTTCTGTTGGTCCAAAAGTATGGACCAAAGTGTGCTGTCAATATGGCTATATATGTACTAATGAAACATGGATGCCAAGGTAGTTTACGTTGATCTTCTATAAGCTGTTGCATGGGTCACATAGTGGTCAAGAAGTACACTGTATGCCAGAATAAACAACGCGTGTTTCTCGTGGCGCTATACACGCACATCCAACACAGGTTAAAAGTAGATGGACACAGGAATGAACGTAAGGTTTGTTAATAATACATTAGGCGGTATTCTACAATCTAGATTGAAACGTCGATTAGTGCTATAGAATGGAGGCTGGCATATAGTAATACAGTTGGATTATAAATATGCATAATAATATCCTACCCTTTCGGAGCATATACCGATTGCTAAGAGATCAGCACCGATGCCCACATTTGATGTCATGACCTCAACATGACCTCCCGGCGAATGGGGGATATGGAGCGGCACGACCGTGAGGGAAGGGGAGGGGGGGGGGGGGGGGATGTGGATGTAGGCGTGTATGTGGAGGGGGTACGTAGCTTTATACCATTGTACATATAAATATATATATAAATATTTATATATATGCATGTATATATATACTCACATACATTCCTCGACATATGCATACATATGCATATAATATTATAATACATACATAGGCCCTACATAATTACATACAAATTACAATGTATACAGTTTGAACCCGGGTCGAGTCAAACCGATGACTTAAAAATTTATACTTGTCGCTTCCTAGCCTGGCGCTCGGCATTATTAGGATAGGACAAGGACTGGTTGGCTCAGTGTCAGGATAATGTGACTGAGTGGGATATCAGGTCATGGTTCTGGCAGCCTGGTCTTCCAGTGGGGCAGCACTATAAAGTCGCCATGAGTGTGCATTGTACCAAGTCGGTACCCGTCCTGATATGACCTTAGATGTTGCTAGGACGTAAAACAACAACAAACAAACAAACAATGTATACATACATGCAAATATTTGTATACATATGTTCCTGAAGGTGCAATTTGGTCAGAAATAATCCTTTATGTGTAGTGCAGTACATACAACACCACGCTGTTACTTGTGAAAATAGCATTTGCACACTATAGAAAATAGCAAAAAGCTATGCAGATTTGTGCTGTGGTGCCTTTTGAACTTGTATACGAATTTAGGATCGGCAATTGCTAGTTTATATCCTAATATATATAAATATATATATATATATGTATATACATGTGTACATGGTGTATATGTATATATGTGTAGGAATATGTATACTCTGTATATATACGGACGTATATATATATATATGTATATATAGTATAGTTATACAAATCTTACCTGGGTACTGATGATGGATAACTGGTGTTTCCTGATGTACTACTAGCCTCGGATAGTCGTGGGTCAGGGAGAAGGAAGCACATCCGGGTCAGCAACCTTTTAGGTACTTTATAGACTAAAAAATTATCTTAACTATTTATGGATACAATTGTCTTTTTGTTTTGGTTCCAGCGAAACGTGATAGTTGTGGTAGGGTAGGGTGGGTAGGGTTGGTAGGGTGGTGGGCCCTGACCCACGATTATCCGAGGCTAGTACCTCGGGAAAACACCAGTTATCCATCATCTGTACCCAGGTAAGATTCATATAACTATACTTTTTACGTTGGTACTACGCCTCTGGCTACTCGTAGCCCAGCGAGAATTTTACGTAATCTAATTTTTTATCCTTTTATAATTTAATGTTGTAATAATACTATATTGTTTTAGTGCAAAATATTAATTTTGTTTCTCACCTGTCTTTAGTTGGTGAGAAGGCGAGTCGCCAGGCCGCTTGGTTTCTCTAGTCGTTTGTTGTAATGTTTTGCAAATGATCTAGCCGTTAGGGAGCGAGTAGGAGCTGGCCTTTCCTTGGTAGAACCCCCTCCATATCCCCGCATTGACGCTCGTGCTGTTAGACCAACTGAGGTCAACAATGACGTGCCTGTCAGTTGTGTTCTTCTTGGGGCGTGTCATCATTGGGCTGGTTTGCAACCACGGGGTGAAAGGGGGTACGTCAAAGGGGCCAAGCAGGGCTCCGTACCCAAGCTCAACCTTAACATAGTTCGCGATGTGGCTGGCGTGGGAGGGGTCTTATTTATGGTTGGTGAGTGTGGTAGTCGGTGGTGTGCTGGCGGTGTAATCGTCTGGCCAGCCAAACTCAAGGTAGTCGACTACTTTCCACTCATGGTATCCAGTCAGAATGCATCTCCAGACGTCAATGTTTAGGCCTGATGGGATAGGAATCTTCGCCCTGATGTGGTTTGGGAGGGGGTTCGTCTAACAGTGTCATATATCACTTTGTAGTCACTGTGTCTTCCCCAGACGCCGGGTGAGTTGTATGCCTGGGTGAGTTGTGGGTGTGTCTCCCCGTGTCCATCAGTGTCGCCTCTGGTGACTGTGTCGGGTGTTCCATGACTGCCTTGGTGTGTGGTCCGGCGTGGGGCAGTGTCGATCTCGTCAGCTGTGTGTGCTTGTCGTGGCATGGTGTGCTGCCCTGGGCTGCGTTGCATCGTCATTGTGTGCGTGTCATGTGCTGAGGGTGGGCGTGTCATGGGCTGTTGTTGTTGTGCTCTCATGGTGGTTGTGTCGGCCATCTTGTGTGATGTCACTGGCGGGGTGCCCAGTCAGGGATAGCCGGTCATTCGGCCATGTTGGATTACCTCCCCCCCCGGTGGTGCCGCCTGGCATATTATCACTGGCACTAGTGACTCCTGCACCGGGGGGATGGGGGTGCCACCATCTTAAATGACGTCACGGGCCGGGTCTCCAGGGAGGGAAACCCCGGTGGGGGGCCAGGAGGAAGCTTCTCCACCGGTCGGGCTGCCTTAGCCGATATTGGGGTCACATGCATCTCCCATGGAGGGGTGGCCATCTTGTGGGGTGTGGGCCCTTCCAGGGTCAGCATGGCGGGCTCCGTCAGGCGGCCATCTTTGAATTTAGCCGTTGGGGTCGTCGCCTGCTATATCACTGTCACTACTCATACCACTAACTGGCCGTACATGGCAAATTTATAAACACGAGATGGAATTCTTTTTGTAGTGGTATTGTCATCATCACTGGTGTGTTGGTAGTGATGTTTATCAGTTACTGCCAGCCTTGTAATTTCACGAGTGCAAGCCGTGACTTGGGCAGGGGTATCACAGTTCTTTATAACATTATGTTCGTCGGAGATTATGTTGTAGCAGTCATCATCACATACCGTGTTATCATCTGTTGTGCCGTAGTGGTTGTGATCGGGCTCCACGCTCGCTTGGTTGATGTGTTCCGTGGAGCCACCGATCAAAAACCCTGGCCATCTTGGTTGGTGCTGGAGCTGGTTGACTGGCTACTTTTCTTCTCGAAGAACCACTTTTTGTTCATACAATCCTTCTCACGATGCATTTTTGTTTGACACCATGCACAGACATGCACCTTTTTGTCCAGATCACTGTGTCGCCGAGAAACCACAGTCGGTACTCCAATTCCAGGGGAGGCATGGCTTGCCGTCCGTGTCCCGGTTAAACTCCTGCCTGGTGTCCGTGTTTGTTCCTCCATTGTTGCTGGTGTGCCCGGTCGTGGCTGTGTTGCTGTAGTTGCGTGGGGGGCTGTTCGCCCGCTGTTGCTGCCGTGTACCCAGGCATACACCGACCACGTATGCCTCCCTCTGGGCGTCTTTGATGGCGTACTGGTCCGCCCACCCGTACGGTAGGCAGCCGGCGTCAATCATTGAGAAAATGCGTTAACTCCACAGCCGGCAGTGGGCATTCCCACTCGCACGCCATGGATAGAATTTGATGAATATGCTCCCATATGGGGATGTTCCATGAGGTAGGCTCCTCCACCACTTTGGTCATCATACAGAGTGCAGCCAGATTTTCGGCCCACGTGGCCTCACCACGTGCGACCTTCTCCCTCTTTTCACCATGCACAACAAATAAATGGGGTAACAGCAGATTTACCTCATTTTTTGACAATCGCCATTCCAGCGCCAGTGAGTATTTTGTTGATGGCGTCCGATTGCTCGATTTCTGGTGCGTCCCCGTTGAGGGCCGCTGACTGCGTGCGGGCGGTAATGTGTGGGAATGGGTCGGTGTCACGGTAGAAGTCCCGGTATTGTTCATCGTATGTGAGCTGCCTGCCCATGTGCACATCCTCCCTCGTTGGTGTGGGGGGTGGCTTGTAAGCAGGTAGTTCCGACGTGTTTGGGTGTAGCATCTGTGCGAACGGCTGTCGGCGTCCAACGGTGATGTCGCTGTCACCGTCCACTGTTACTGTCACAGTCTCCAGCGTCGTGGTGCTCTTGGCTTGCTTCTTTGTCTCCAGGGCTTCCATCCTGGATGTCATCTTCCATTGAAATAACTGCATCTGCTTGGCCATTGCTAGCCGCATGGCCTTGATCATGGCATGCGGTGCGGGTGCCAGCGTTGGTGTTGCCGCCAGTGTTGGTGTAGCCACGGGTGGTTGGGAGTGCTCTTCGCCGGTGTCTTGTTACTTGGTTGGTGTTGGCGGTCATCATCTGTTTCCTCGTCGGATCCTTCCACCCACTCGCTAGCTTTCCTGGGGCGTCCCCTCATCTTTTGCGAGTTTATTTGCTTGTGGGCGGTGAATTTCTTGGTGGATTTGTTGTCGGGCGGCATGTTGAATTTGTCGGGTGACAGAAGATAGGTGGTTAGATGCGGTGATGGATCAGTTGTGCGAGCTGGTCAGTCGGTCGTCAGGTTATGTGATGGTTTTTGGCGGGAAAGTTCAAACGTTGGTGCCACCCAGTGGCCTGTGGTTCTTTCAAGTTACTACAGGGGGAGCCACCGTAGATCGGTGGCCGCTGGGGTAGTGTGGGTTCGATCTGCCAGGTGTCAGTAAGGTTCGGATCAGTGTCATCAGGTGGTTGGTCCCCGCCCGTAAATTACCCATGTTAAATATAACATCCACAATGTGATAAAACTTAGACGCAGTCGGCAGGATTCGAACCTGCGCGGGCAGAGCCCAATAGATTTCTAGTCTATCGCCTTAACCACTCGGCCACGACTGCTGTTGTTATACTAAGAAGCTAGTCTAATAGGTCATGTCAGTATACATTTATAACGTGTGCCTCCGAGTGTTAGGTTTAGGTTGGTTGGTTGGTTGTTGGAGTTTAACGTCCTGGCAACACCTAAGGTCATATCGGGACGGGACCGACTTGTGACAGTGCATATTCATGGCGACTTTATAGTGCTGTCCCACTATTATATATTTCTTTGATGGAAATAAACAAAGGGGTAATTGCTTATATAATACAGACGTGAAATATTAGACATATTGAGCATAGTCGTGTCAATTAAGCAATGGACATTTGTGGTGAAAAATCGATTATATAATATTGTTAGAACACAAAATAAAGCTGACCTCCACACCACCCGAGCTACTAGGCGGGACAAACTAACAATAAGGGCGTATTCGATTAACCAACTCGGGTCACCCGAGTCACCTTTTGGCGCATGCGCACATCCTACAGACTCGGGTTGAATAAGCTAACTCGCTTCTCCATGCTCGGGGTGAAAAAAATGGTGGCTTAATCCAAAACCTTTTTTTTAAATAACCAATATAACTACAGCAACATAGGATTTAAAGTATTTTATGATTGCATAGTTTAGTTATATTTCCATTTCATTAATCTGGGTTATTACCAAAAAAAACACCATGTAGGGCTGGTACAGGTAGCTGTTATCCTACAGGACGGTACCAGCGTAAATGTGATGTCATCGTTCCTAGCCACCCCCAGCCAAGACGTGGGTTACTGGGGTCGGGACATTTTGCACACAGCACGTGTTATTGTCGACTCCACTCGCAGTGTTCGATTTGAAATTCTAGCAACTTGGGTGACCCAAGTCGGCCAGGTTGTGTGAATCGAATATATGGCCTAAAGGTATTCCGAGTTCCGCTGGTCCCACAGTAAAAACTGAAACTCCTAGCCCTACCCATCACTATGGAACCTATACTTTGAACTCACTTTGCACAGGTCTACAGCCATATATACTCCTGATAACCAAACTAGGTAGGGTCATTCCCGTGCATCTTGTAATATCTTGGGAACTCGGTCGTCAGAGCCCCAGATACCACTACTCTCCCCAGGTGTGTTCTGACAAATGTCTGTCAGTTCTCACCTGATGTCCCTCTCAACAAACTCATAAGGAAGAAAGGGAAGACAAGTCATGCAAGATTGACAGTGAAGAAGTTGGGCTTTATTGGCATCAACTCCGGTTCACCTACTAGCTACCTATCACCCTCACTCCTTATCTACTGTCCACACAGATCCTCATTACTCTTGTTAGTGTGTATAAGAATCAGTGCCTACAGCCCATTGAACCGGAGTCCCATGGTTGTTGCACACAGCTCAGTGCCTTTTGAATAGCTGCTGCTAGTTTGTGTATAGAAAGTGGAGCCTCAGACAGAGTGTCTGGATTCCTGGACAAGAGAAGAGTGTCTCCTGTTAGAGTGCCTAGCTCAGAGTCTCTCTCAAGAGTGAGTGTCAAGAAATTAATGTCTAGAGTGAGGTATATGTGTCAGGTATAAGGAATTCAGGTGATTGGGCCACCCACAGACAGCCAATCAGACCCCTTCTACAGCCTGGGGGGCAATGCCCTAATAGAGGGCAGCTGTCACTCAACCCCAGCTGCAGGTGGTGTCTATAATGTATGCAGGATTGCTGGGTGTGCTTGCCCATCAGCCCCGTGGTAACAGGTAGTTGCAGACAGTTACAATAAATATATATATTAAAAATGTCCTTCCCCTCCACTTGCACTCTTACTGGTGCATAGAGGGAACATTTCACTAAACATTAACTGTCTCTTACATATGAACATCATGTCATAATCTCGGGCACTATGTGTTATCATATTTTCCACCTAGTCTCTTATGTCACACAGCGAGTGGGGCACACATTGCTTCTCTGTTACATAACCTTGGTCCCCACTCCGTCGCCCGAGAATAGTAATGCTCTCTGCAAATATATAAATCCAAACCGAAAATCCGTATATTTTTACAATCTGTTTCTAATGTAGATTGCAGTGAAATTGTCCCAGCAAATATTTTACAGTGAAATACATGGCGAAAGATATGTGAGGTAGTGAATACAGTACACCATGTTAAACAAAGTAGGATTTTTATCTCACTGTAAACTATTTGCTGGGACAATGTCACTCCAATCTATATTAGAAAGAAAGGTATGGGAATAATCCTACATTGTAAGCTGTAGATGTGAACTGTAAATGTAATCACCCGATTGAACAAGAAGCTGTAATATTTCTCAGAGCTCCTAACATACATATATATATATATACTTTCTACAGTTTTCAAATGCAACCTATTTGCGTATGTGTGTGATACAGAGAGCGCGAGGCATAGAGAGAAAGACATAGAGAGAGAGTGTGAGAGGGAGAGACATAAGCCGTGTTCACACGGGCAAAATGTGAGGCGAATCAGGCAAATCGAATCAGGTGAGGCGAATTAGGCGCCCGTTCACACGGACACTGCGCGAGGCGGAAGTGGATATCTGCGCATGAGCAAGTACAGACTAACCAGCGCCATTTTGGGTTCGACGACGCCATCACCAGAGAGTGTGGGTTCGACCTAGATATGTAATTACTGAATCGTATTGGTTTGGAACGGTCAAAACTTCTGCTGGGCAGTGAAACCCTAAAAATAAATGATAAAAAAAATATCTGTGCATAGATAGCGGTTTCATTAATTAAATTATATAATATGCGCTTTTGATCGACCGGAAAGTCAACAACCTGAGGTGTCGACTGCGCATGCGTGTGAGGTGCTTAATCCGCCTCAGAGCGTCCACACGGGCAAAATTATCCGCATCACAGGAATCGATTCACGTAGACTACCTCGCTTAGGTGGTTTACAGGATCCGCATCACGTGAGTCGAATCAGCCCTAATCCGCATCAGACGTGCGTTCACACGAGAAATGTGAGGCGAACTAGGCAAGTCGCTTTCTACGAATCGATTTACATTGCCCGTGTGAACACGGCTTTAGAGGGCGGGAGAGTGCCGGTACAGGGTACAGGTTCAGGGTTATTAAATACAAAGCTAGAAATTAACTTTTATGATATGGTAGCAACAAGTTATTACCATTTTTTTTAAAACTAGTAGCACAGAGGCTTTCAATGTAGATAAAGAACTCCATCATATAATCATTTTCAGAGCTTTGATTTCCATGAATTAAAATGTGAGGGTTATTCCCAGAGGTGTTTATTTTAAACAACTATCGACAATCATGTGGGATATAAGTATTACTTCAAAGTAAAGTGATATAAGTATTACTTCAAACTAAAGTAAAGTAGATTATAACGATGTATCTAAGAAAATGAGGGAAACTCAAAACAATCATCCCGGACTATGCAACTTTAACCTGATAATAGTGATATGCAATATGCCCTGACCTACGTCACTGAGGACAGTCATTAGATTAGAGCACTAATTCCTAGGTCACAAATGCTGCGATCGCCATACGGTGCTGCGGTCTGCGGTGTGTCTTGCGGTTTATGCAAATGTTACGCGTTGCGGCCTGCAGTTTATCTCTTCACAAATCATATGGTTTGTGTTGAATTTATACACGTATTTAATTAGATACAAGATTCACCCCGTACTGCTGCAGTAGCCACAGGAGGGGTGCATACCAACCTTATGTAAAAGCTGGCGAAAAAACGGGTCAAAGAACTGAGAGCCTAATTTCACAAACTAAGAAGCAACAATCATTCTTTACATCTGTTTTATTATTAGCCCGCTACTTTTGAGTTGAAAAATATAATATAATATCTAGTTTAATAAGATTTAAAAGTGAAATCGACGGCGTTCTGCGGCCGCCATCTTGTCTTTTTGCATTCTCTCCCATTTCACCAAATCTGTGCCTACATGGGTAGCCATTTGATACTGGAGCCACAGTTTCTAGGTGATGTTACATACTAACGCTATTTTCGCCCGTATCGGGTGAATCTTTTATCTAGTATTTAATATACAAAAAAGTTATAACTTTCCTAATATTGATCACACAAACATGAATTTTGTACCATATTGATATCCATTTTACAACCTTTCCATTGATGTCAACAAAGGTGATTGCACAGTGTTGTGGAGTCTGGATTGCCAGGATTGCGGCCTGCGGCGTTGCGATTTTTCGAAGTTAATGCCAAGGTCACAAATGCGTGACGGCGTGCTTGCGGCGACCATAACTCGCCGCATCGGCCAGACCATATGGTGACCGTACAGTGGGTTATGGTCGCCGCACGATGACCGTATGGTTCTTTGCTCGCCGTAAGTGGTTGCGGTTATTTTAAGTCGATGTTATCTTAACTTTGGAAAATCGCAACACCGCAGCCCACAATCCTGGCAATCCAGACTACACAACACTGTATGATCACCTTTGTTGACATCAATGAAAAGGAAATCCGCATGAAGTTGACGAAGGAAGCTGTGTCCTCGTTACGGAGTTCCACCAGATCTCATACAAGCCAAACTCATGCCGCCTCCCGACCCACAATCGCTTCGGCCAAGATTTTTTCCTTCTCCTTCTAGCCTGAATATAGCGCTAGTAACAACACATTTGTCTCATGGTGAATTTTGAGAATGGCCAGTTGGTAGTCCTGCGTGACCCACTCAGGCACATGTGTCGGCTGCGAAGAGCTGAGCTGTTCTGCTGACAGGAGGACATCGTAGGTTTTTATATACTCGAAGGCCATGTGTTCACACCACATTCACACCGCGTTCGACAACGTTCGAAGGACGTTACAGACGTTACGCGCATGCTAGACGTTCGTCAACGACGTCAACTACGTCAGGACACGTTTGCGAAACATTTGAGCTATGTTAGGCATGGGTCACAGACACGTTTGACCTACATTGCGATACGTTAACCCCACGGTGTCTTAGCGCAGGCTGCACATTCCTCCCGCATGTGCATCACTCTGACGTAAGGCAACGTTGATCTAACGTAGCCGACGCAGCTCTATCGCATGCCTAACATCGGCATAACATGAGTGTAACGTCATTCCAACGCAACTGCATCACGTCGAGGTCTGTAAAAAGTTTTGGGCATGTCCAAAACCTTGATGCGCGCTGCCGTAACTCGACGTAACCTGACGTATCGCGACGTAACTCGACGTCTGCCTAACGTAAGCATGACATAACCCGCCGTACCTCAATGTAATGACAAAAATTCACCTACGTCGGCTCACGTTAGCTCGTCACGTCGTAGTGTGACAGGCCTATTACGGTCGCCGCAAGCACGCCTTAAGGCGGAACGCATTTTTGACCGAGGAATATCTAATAGTAATACTAATACTATATAATAGCCACAGCTTCACCACAGAAACCTCAGACCCTGTTGGGTTCTAAATAAATACTAAGTTATGACTAGTTAGATTCGATCATAAAAACAATAAGCGAGTTCAGCATCTCGGGCGCGCGGTGGTTGATGGGAAGTCATCGGGATAAACAAACCCACGTGCATGACTCAGTCTGGCGGTACGCGCAGTGCATAACGTATATTTTATTCAAAATTAATAGAAATGCAGAACCCTAACCATATAAATTTAATATAATCTATTCGTTGAATATGTTTTCTATATGTGTTCCAAGCGGTTTGTCTCTAGGTGGTGTGGTTTTGGAGATATTTCACTTTTTCTGTAAGAAGATTGCTCACGGCCATTGACAATGCACTGAGTTTGCGCTACGTGCAGTGCAAAACGGTTATTTTATTCAAAATTAGTAGAAATCCAGAAGCCTAACCTTATCAATTTAATATCATCTTCTTGGTAAACATGTTTTCTGTATGTGTACCAAGCGATTTGTTTCTATGTGGTGTAGTTTTAGAGATATTTCACTTTTTCTGTAAGAAGATTGCTCACGGCCATTGAGTTTGCCGGTACGCGCAGTGTGAAACGTTAGTTTTATTCAAAATTAATAGAAATCCAGAACCCTAACCTATTCAATTTAATATAATCTTCTTGGTAAACATGTTTTCTATATGTGTACCAAGCGATTTGTCTCTAGGTGGTGTAGTTTTAGAGATATTTCACTTTTTCTGTAAGAAGATTGCTCACGGCCATAGGTGCAATGCAAAACGTGGCTTTGTTTATACCTACAGTGCCGACCGGAAGTCGGACCCGCACATGCGTACGGACAATGCTGAACTCGCTTATTGTGATTAAGTACAGTTGTTAAGGTCATGTCACAGATTTTAATTTAGGTATCGATTGCCTTACCTTAAAACGTTTCTACCAGCGCTGCGTTGCACAATTCACTCTTTTGTGGTGTATCACTCCATTCTTATAAATGTGTAACTTTGTTTTGAAGACAGCGCTAACGCGGATACCAATGCTATAAAAGCTATAAAACGGTATATTATATAAAGAAAATATCAGACGCATTGCCTTGAAAGAACGATAGGCTAGGATTTGTTCTCTGTCTCGTGTCTCGGCTGTACATATTCATCTGGTAAAGGTTCGGGGACCAGGCTGCTTATGATCGACAAGCGACATCATGTGGATAAACCTGGAACTAGTGATTACTTAGGAGGGGAAAGGGCTTGGGAACCAGGGTGATCAACAACAAATGGGCGACATCAAGCGGACAATTCTCGAACTGGTGGTTCCTGCCATGTTTCGTTTGTCAGATAATACGGTTTTAAACAAAGATATATTCCACCTACCCTACAAGTATTGCACACGTATATTGTGATCATCAGTGTACTTTCAGCACTGACGAGTAGGACTTAGTTGTGGCCAATAATTAAGCGAAAGTAGAAAAGAAACGTCATTAGCGTTCCGGAGAAGACATAATCGTGGGCGATAATGACAGAACCGTCGCAAGTGTCGTCTGCTAACTAGAACCTGGGGGGAAACAGTGATTTTGATCGTTACTGATTTGATGACGAAGTTAGGGTGGCAACTCAAAAACCAAAGATGTCTTGCAAATCTAGAGGTATGTAGAAATTGTGTTTTGGTGCGTAAGCAGTTGAAAAGCAATAAAGCAATGTGGCATGCTGTCATTTATCATCTTAGAGACTTAGTGGAGGTTCATGGGGGGGGGGGGGGGGGGGGGGTTCAGACTGGCTAGTGACACTGACACTCAGGCAGTGACAGTGTGTGAGAGGAAGACAGTATAATTGTCAATTATGTCTGAGTTTGGTCAACTGTTTCAATATTCAGCAAACAATTTTGTTGTAACCAAAAAAAGAAAAGAAAAAAAAAGGGTGATGTGGAGTTGCAGAATCTTCCAATATCACTTTCGACTATTAAAATCATATAATGTCAACCAATGAAGCTGGTTTCCCCTCTCCCGAGAGCAAGGTATCTGATAGATAACAGATTCACCCTCTACTTCCAGTACAGGGGTGAACGACAACGTAGTCTAAATACGGGAGAAAATAGCTTTAGTATGGAACAAGAAGTAGAATGCCTGGCACCAGTGTCAAATGGTTACTTATATCAGCACAGAGTTGGTGAAATGGGAGAGAATGCAAAAAGACAAGATGGCGGCCAGAGAACACCATCGATTTCACTTTTAAATTGCATTAAAGTATATGTTTTATTATATTTTCCAACTCAAAAGTAGTGGGTAAATATAAAGACACACCAAGAATAAATGTTGCTTCTTAGATTGTGAAATTAGGCTCTCATAAAGACTCAGTTCATTAGCCCGATTTTCCGACTGTTTTGATATAAGGCTGGTCTTCACCCGTGTACTGGGAGTACTGGGTGAATCTTTTATCTAGGTATCTGATAATGTGATATGCCAAGAAAAATCACGCCGTGTCTCTGACAAGACAACATAAAGTAAACGAGGCGAGCTTTCACATAATTATGTGACATATTTTTACTTTCCAACACCGACACACACGTTATTAAACATTATTTTGTTCCACTTTCTTACGCACATATGCGTAGCATAACCAATACTATTGGCAATAGGCTAGCAGGAAAGAATAAATGACAATAAAATTGTTCAGCCAAAACAAAGGAGAGAAAAGGTGTCCCCAAACCTGTCAAGTGTCATTATTAGTATATTACCCCTATTAAAATGGGCGGTTCATTGAAAATTAAGGAATTGGATGCCCGCAAAAGACATCATTGCAATAGACTTATGCGTTATAGAGAGTGTGGCATATAAAGATAAAAAAAGAAGCTATAAATATTATTTGAAGTACCAAAATCTGTTAACTCAGCAGCTATACCTAGCAATAGCTTAAAATTGCATAGTCCGATGGTTTTCAGTTTATTTCACTTTTTGAGATAAATATATTAGGTTGATAGTTATAATCTACCTTACGTTGGCTTGATGTAACTTTTATTTTAAATGGTTAACATTAAAGATATTTAAAGTGCAAACATGACAAAATAATGTTGGTGTGCACATCAAAATTCTGCCATTAGGCTTCAGCAGCAACGTGTTCTATTACATTGACTTAGAACTGTTAATCTCAAAGCATCGACACTCCCCATTAATATCCGCGTATGATATATAATTGACCTGATGTTACTTTCCGTTTATCCACGTATAATATATAATTGACCTAATGTTACTTTCCTTTTATCAGCGTATGATATATAATTTACCTAATGTTACTTTCCGTTGTATCCGCATATGATATATAATTGACCTAATGTTACTTTCCTTTTATCCGCGTATGATATATAAATTGACCTAATGTTACTTTCCATTTATCCGCGTATGATATATAATTTACCTAATGTTACTTTCCTTTTATCCGCGTATGATATATAATTTACCTAATGTTACTTTCCTTTTGAAACAGAACTACGAGCTGATTTACAACTACTTTTAGAATGTCTCAACTGTCAGATGTATGACCCATCTGCCGTCAAGCAAAGTATTCTAGCAGTAGGGACCCTATGCACTTCTAATCGTAAGTAACGCGCTTCCTAAAGGGACTGTACTACCCGTATTGTCGAATATTTCCTTAATTTATTCATATTGACATGGCTAATTCGTCGGAACAATCATGGATAATGCATTTTTAAAGCTTTCATGGGGACAGCGGGATTATATTACTTTGTAACTATTAAAACCATTCACATATATCTCTTTTGTCACAAATGTTACCATTTATATATATATATATTTATATATATATATATATATATATATATATATATATATATTTATTTAACCATTTAAGAATTACATTCTGCATGTTTATATTTGGTATTTAGCTGAGGGATACAATTGTTTAATGTTAGAATAACCTAAATTGACATAAATTCTGCTCACTTTTCGCATGACATGGCTTAAAATCTCCATCAATTGGAACAAACCGCCTGCCTACCAAGAAACTGAGTCGGCATCTGTATGTGTGGCTGGACGAGTGGGGTGAGGGTGGGGGTATGAGTCAGTGGCCCAGGCACAATATTTAACCACTCTATGTCATTACTACAGGATATATATCTTTATTATTTGATATACCATATATGTCCCAATAGAATCACGCTACCCAATAGAAGCACACCCCCCATTTCAAGATTGAAAGCACGCACAAATTTACGATCATATTCAGACTCAATGCACATAAAATAAGACAACCCCACTTTATTTCAGAGGCGCAACAAAAACAAATAAAAATGTACGATCATATTCAGACTGAATGCACATAAAATAAGACAATCCCACTTTATTTCAGAGGCACGACAAAAACAAATCCATGAAATTCTTTAACTTTGAATAGACGCCCATGCATCAGTCTGCATTCGCAAAGTGCACGTCTATTGGGACATATACGGTATATATATAATTCCTCCAGTGTCCAGTGGTGCCTCCCCCCCGACAGCTGGGGGGGGGGGGGGGGGGCACCACCAATGTGCCAAGGAGGAATAGATATATACAGTATATGTTCCCCTTGCATTTATACTCGTATAATGCGTTATACATCACATATATATATGTATATATATATATGGATAGTGATAAACCCGTTATCACGTGTAATAAGCTCTGTAGTGCCTGCCCCTCCTCCCCCCTCCCCAATCCAGAGGCGGGGGGTCCCGGCATGCACCGCTCCACCCCCTGCGCGGGGCTTGACACTCCACTATATATATATATAGTGGTATATATATATATATATATATATATATATATATATATATATATATATATATGATTTGCTGTATATGCGTGATTTACTCATGATATTTCTAAATTAATTACAGCTGACGCCAAGAATATGTTGCGGGAGGACGGTGGTCTGCAGTACCTCCAGGAGCTGCTCATGTCGACTGCCGACACCGACATCCAGGAGGCTGCCATGTACACACTGGGATGTGCCGTAGAGAATAATGGTATATGGAATAATAAATATAATAATAATAATAATCCAGGAGGTTAACATGTACACACTGGGACATACCATAGAGAATAACGGTGTATGTCATAATAATAATAATAATAATAATAATAGTAATAATAATAATAATGATGATGATAATAGCATTATCATCATCATTATCAGTCTTCTGGTTATTTTTATATTTTTATTATTATTCCCTACACCTGAGTTCTCTATGACACAACCCAGTGTGTACATGGTAGCCTGGATCATCATTATTATTATTATTATTATTATTATTATTATTATCATTGTCATTATTATTATTATATAATAATGATGATCCAGGCTACCATGTACACACTGGGTTGTGTCATAGAGAACTCAGGTGTAGGGAATTTTTTTTTTTTTTAAACAAAAAAAACCAGAAGACTGATAATGATGATGATAATGCTATTATCATCATCATTATTAATAGCAATAATGATGATGATAGTTATAATAATCATAATAAGTTTAGATACCATAAGCTATGATAATTGCTTATTTTTGCCTTTATTTTATTGGTCGTTGAGGGGGGGATACTTGCCTGATCCAACCAATGGATCAGACATTCAGAGGGGTATTTCAACATTCAAAGCCTATTATTTAATAGGTTTCACATAGCGTTGTTTCAGTTAAAGTCGCGATTTTCAGGAACCTAAGCATGACGTTAAAGGGGGAGTCGGTGTATATCATACGCTGAATATGATTTTTTTTTTAACAATTCATTCTGTTTTCCTTTAAAAAAAAACTTCTTGTTCGCAGTATACTCACAGAAGCAGTTGACTACGAGGATGCTATTTTCGTTTGTCCGGACCATCCTCAAGAATCCTCAGCACAGGACGCGAGTCCGACAGACTGCGTGCTTTCTCCTGCTGAGTCTCGTCACAAACAACAGTCAGTATCCATAGGCAGTAGTATTAGTAGCACTGCAGTCACAAAGCTGTCACTTAGGGGTGTTAGTCTGAGAACGACATCGTGATATAGTAATGATTCGGAAGGAGGGAAGCAAGAGACAAGGGTGGGAGATAGAGAGTTTATTTCAATATTTAAATGCACACATCAGTCAATGTCTTCTATACCGAGGGAAGTTCAGACTTCGAGGACCTGAGGCGCTTGACGAGGAGGACCCCCGAACTGACCCCTATGAAGTAGTCTTATAAATCAAGGGTGGTGGGCATGGTGAAAGTGAGTCTCTGCCCTGGAATATGTAGGTCGAATGAAGGCGGGTGGGTAGCATCCTTGCTTGGTGTTCGACTTGCCCGCTTGGTGACTTGACGATTAACTGGCATATCTCCTCGAATCAACCACAATTCGGAAATTATGCGCGTTCTCTTCGTCAGTAGACTCCTCATGTGTGTGTGTGTGTTTGTATGAGGGAGAGAGAAAATGTGTGAGTGTGCATGTGTGTGTATGTGTGTGACTGAATACATGTGTCTGAATGCGCCTGTATGTATGTGAGTGAGCGTGTGTGAGTGCGCGTGTATGTACGTGAGTACGTGTGTGCGTAAATGTGTGTGAGTGTGTGCAGGGGGGGAGGTCACACTCAAAGGGGTGTTGTGGACAACATCCGCCCATGTCGGTGTTGATATAATGGATTTTGTTTAATTATTGGCCTTTAGCTTTTAAGTGTTTATTAGCGGGCTTATAAGGCATGTGGAATTGTACTTTGTTATCATTTATTTGACACAAGTTTAAATGTTTGTAATGGCAACACCTAGGAGGAGTTATGTTAGTGCTCCGAGTAAATTCTTGCTAAATGCTGACTGTTAAATCGTTTTTCTGAGCTAATAAGTAATATATAGTTATTAAAGCAATTAAAAAGGTTTCTCAACGCGACGCATGTTTTTCCGCTTTTATTTTCAGGCCAAGGTCAGACACTGACGAGGACTTCCAACTGTTTTGGCCTTCTTTTAACCATATTTAAGTAAGTGTACTTTTTTGGGGGTAATTTCTTTTATTCATCTGAACACATATCTTGTCAGCACCAAGGTACTGGTCTTCCAGCCGCTGAAGCGCTCACATTTGGTTTGTACATGGTGACGGGGAAGTGGAACATGCTGCATTGTGTGGAGCACACTCCATTCTGAACATTAAAAGTGGGGGAACAGCCTATGCTGCATAGTGTACAGCATAGGTACTCGACATAGAACAGGAATGAGTTACTTTCTAGATATGTGATGCACTGAAAAACCCGGTGTCTCTTTATATCATAGATGTAACGACATCCATTGAACCAAGTAGCAGTAACACGAATTGTATCGCAGGAACTCACAACTAGGTAGTCAAGTGCCCCCCCCCTCCCCGCCACCCCAACCCCAATGAGCATTCGCTAAGTCAATTCAATAGCTTGCATTCCGAAAATTACATCCAGGTAAAAAAGAAAACAATACAAAATCCCCAGAGTCTAATAGCTAGAAAATATAAGAATGTAGCACATTTCTCCAGTGATGAAATGTGTTGTCCTATAATTAAATAAATTAATTTGAACACACACACACACACTTTAACACATTAACACAGATTGCACACACACCTTAACACATTCATTGTCAGATCTATGAATTGGTCCAAACTATAAAGCAAGTGGGGAACCATCCATAAGATATAATAAGTATTATACTTAATAATCAATTTGAGGGTATTTGTGGGACACGATCAAAAGGAGGTATATTTACTTAATATTTTGTTTGTTTGTTTGTTTACCCCCCCCCCCTCCCGCCGCTGCACAAATATTTACTTAATACGTTGTAACACAGCTACTGTGGTTAAACTACAAATTACCTTTTAAAGGTAATGTAATATTTAGCAATTAATAATTATATTGCAAAATAATTATTGATATCACAGTTGGCTGTATTGATTACATGTGGTTGTTTTCTCAGGACATGTCTGCCCGACAGCTGCCATATGTTGACGGCAAGGGATGGGGGGCACGAAGCGTCGGACACTGGAAACAACTTCCAGGTTTGGGCTGCAGCCACTAGCGCCATCTGTGGCTGCCTGAACAATCCACAGAATGGTAATTAATCCATTTATACACATTAGAAGTTTCATATCTATCTAGTTAGAAGCATGTTCTAGTGCAGTGGTCTAACCTGTGTTCCTTTCATCAGCGATATGCATTGATAATTATTCAGAATAATAATAGCCAGAGCGGTAATGATAATATCAATAATATGGCTAGTAGTAATAATACTTGTAACGATAGTAATACAGTATAACCCCGTTAAACCAAACTTGAAGGGACCCTAGAACTTTGTTTGGATTAACCGATCATTGGTTTAACCGAGCTGTGGCTTTGACTTTGACTTTGAGTAATCGTGTATTTCACATGTAATATACAATGTATGTGGACACTGATTAACATTTTGTATGTATATACAGTATAATCCTGTTAAAACAAAGCTCAGTTAAACCAAATGATCGGTTAATCCAAACTATTTTCGGCGGCCCAGCAAAATACTACCATTTATCATATAAAAAAGTCTCAGATGACCTCATAACCACATGAAAGTTTGGTTTAACCGTACCGGAGTGGCCTGGGGTCCGAAAATTTTGTTTGGATTAACCGATAATTTGGATTAACCGACTTTGGTTTAACCAACTTTTTTATATGATAAATGGTAGTATTTTGCCGGGCCGCCGAAAAAAAGTTTGGATTAAGCGATCGTTTGGTTTAATACCCCTGTCACACTACGACGTAATGAGCCAACGTGAGCCTAACGTGGTGATATTTCGTCATTACGTTGATATACGTTGGATTACGTTATGATGACGTCATAATGACGTTAGAGTGACGTCGAGCTACGTCACATTACGTTGTGTTACGTCAAGTTACGTCGAGGTTTTGGACATGTTCAAAAGTTTCGACGTAGGTCGAACGTAGGGGTTTACGTTCGCCGTACGTTCTGTTCACGTTCAGCGAACGTCAATGACGTTAAACGGACGTTATTCCAACGCTCCTCACTACGTTCAACTACGTTCCACTACGTTGACCTCCATTAAACCAAGTGCAAATGCCCACGGGGCGTAATGGGAACGTCAGGACAACATCAGGAGAACGTCAGGAGAACGTGCATTCAACGTATGTTCAACGTCTCATGACGTGGCTAATGTCACGTAACGTTCTTCTGACGATGGAATAACGTTCATAACGTTCCGTCAGCGTCATTACGTTGACCTCTCTCGTCGAACGACGGTATCACTACGCTTTACCGACGTTACTCTCTCGTCCACTACGCTGCATCCACGTTCAACTTGTGCCCAAATTTGCATACTACGCCGAGAAGTTCAACGTTCTTCACGTTCTCCCTACGTTGACGTCGTTACGTCGTAGTGTGACAGCCCCATAATCGAGCTTGGTTTAACGGGGTTGTACTGTATTAGGAATATCAATACTTATGAGGAGGAGGGGGAGCGGGACGTAGGTCAGGCGGTAGCATGCCCACCTGTGAAGGAGTCGGTCATCCTGTCGATCCTGCTCAGTGGACTCATTTGCAGTTTGGGCTATTTTCTGTTCCAACCATTGGTCCACAACTGGTTCATCAAAGGCTGCGGTATGTATTGTGCTGTCTTTGGGAAAGGGCATATAAAAGAACCCTTTCTGCTTATCAGAAAGAGTAGCCTATGTGGCTGCAGCGGATTTCCTCCAAAGAAATGTCAGAATGATCATATGTTTGATGTCCAATAGCCAATGATATGAAAATCAATGTACTCTAGAGCCGTCGTTAAATAAAACAAGCTTTACTTTTCTTTTATGATGAATAGGAAGAAGATAGTAATACTAATAGTAATAATAGTAATAACTTTTTAAGGAACATAAGGAGACGAACCCTAATAATATGTAATAGTTGTGAAGAAGAATCTGAATAATATACAACGTTGTGACCCAGTGATGAAAGAACCAACCATGAAATAAGAGTAATCGCGATTCTCATGAATTCATATTGCATTTCGAAACGCTAACTACACGTATAAGAAAGCAAGTTAATCCAAACAGTGTTCTTGTTTAACTCTGCTTTTAAAACACACACACACACACACACACACACACAAAAGATGAGCTTGAAGGGGAAGCTTTCTGTTTGCGCTTACATTTCTTTTTATGGATGAGTAATAGCAGCTGGGCTTTCCCATTGTGCCAGATGAGAACCAACGACAGTGCGCCGGAATCTTCCCACAGGCTTTCACCTTCCTTGAGGAGCACCACTCCATGGGCGTTGTCCGGCCCATCATGTCTCTCATTGGATTGGCGACGGCCAATAACTGTGAGTTCATAGCAGTGAGTTCAAGATAAGACATATTTTGTAATATTGTCCGTGTATGCTGATGTAAATTATTTTTAGATCTCGAGACAGCAAGGCATGCCTTCAAACAAACACAGAATGTAAATCTACAACTTATTTCTGAACAGGTTCAAGCTTGCATCCCATAATAGACTAAAGCTAAAACAGGTCACCTTCCTTTCTCGTATGAATAGGGATTTATATTATATAAATATATATATACATAATATATATATTTATATAGATCTATATATATATATATATATATATATATATATATATATATATATATATATATATATATACACACATAAAGCAGGTGCTCAACTCATTCGACTAGGTTTATGGCTGAACAAGAAATAATTTAAGGATATTTTAGGCTGTGTATCCAGAAACTGTTCCCTTGTGGCATGTTCCCTTGTTCTGTGTTCGCTTTTGACTTTGTGACGCACCACACAGACAGTGAACGTGTTCATTCTCTATGTTTCCTGCACAAGGCCATATGGTCCCTGGGTCCAATCTATGGGGAATGACCACTTAAGCAAAACACAGGCTCATTGTCTGTGTGGCACATCACAAGGTCACAAGTGAACACGGAACAAGGTTGGTTGGTTGTTGGAGTTTTACATCCTGTAAACATCTAAGGTCATATCAGGACACTGGTAACAAGGGAACACGCCACAAGGGAACATTCTCTGGATACACGGCCTTACCCCGCCCCCCCCCCCCCTACCCCCCAGGAGCGGGACATAGCTCAGGCAGAGTATCCACCTGTGAAGGTGTGGGTCATCCGATCGATCCTGCTCAGTGGATCCATTTGCAGTTTGGGCTATTTTCCATTCCAACCAGTGGTCCATGGCTGGTTCATCAAAGCCTGTGGTATGTGCTGTCCTGTCTGTGGGAAAGTGTATATAAAAGACCCCTTGCTGCTTATCAGAAAGAGTAGCCTATGTGGTGGCAGCGGGTTTCCTCCAAAGAAATATGTCAGAATGACCATATGCTTGGCGTCCAATAGCCAATGATATGAAAATCAAATGTGCTCTAGAGGTGTCGTTAAATAAACCAAGCTTGACATTTTTACCCCCCCCCCCCCCTTTTCCCTTTTTCTGTTGTTTTGTCAGACCACAACCAAGCGCGTGTGCAGACGGCAGGTGGCGTGCGCGTGCTCATGTCGACCCTGCACCACGCTGTGAACCGACAAAGTGACCTAGAACACCGCAAACTTGCTGTCGCCATCTCATCCACCATCGACACCTTCATAGCCGATAACAGTCAGTGAATTTGTAGATCACATAAATGACATAAATTATATAATAATTATTATTATTATACAAATCATGAATATAAAAATCCTCTTCCGCAACCAGTTTTGTTATTTTATTGTATACATTATTAGACAATTAGAAAACAGTTAAGTAATAGATGTTCGATTGCTAATATATTATGTCTCAATTTTAATTATAGCATAATTCAGCTTATGTTATATTGCAACGATGCTTCCAATTATTTGGCATTATATATAGTACTAGGGTCATTATGTGAAGATGTCTAATCATAGTCTTTATCAAATTTATTTAAATATTTCTGATCTGTGCATCTAGTACTGTGAACGTATTTATATTTATTCATAAGGTTGAAGATTTACGAACACATATTTCGTTATCACATGTTTACAGCATTTCACCAATTATGCAGCTAGTTTGCACCTGCCATGTAAATATACCTTCGTATTGTGTGTAGACCTGTGACTGTTTTCTCACATTGTGTGTAGACCTGTACCTGTTTACTGCCATTTTGTGTAGACCTGTGACTTGTCTGACATTATGTGTAGACCTCTGAATGTTTTCTGACATTGTGTGTAGACCTGTGACTGTTTGCTGACGTGTGTAGACCTGTGACTGTTTTCTGACATTGTGTGTAGACCTGTGACTGTTATCTGACATTGTGTGTAGACCTGTGACTGTTTGCTGACATTGTGTGTAGACCTGTGACTGTTTGCTGACATTGTGTGTAGACCTGTGACTGTTTGCTGACATTGTGTGTAGACCTGTGACTGTTTGCTGACAGAGAAGATAGCGGCTGAGTGTGGGAAACACGGCATGGTGGGGCTGATACTGGAGCTTCTCCGTGATGAACACGCCTGTGAGAATGCAACCATGCGTCTGATCATCACCACCAGCCACCTGCTGGAAGCCTCAGGTACACGGCAATGTCATGCACTCTAGGCTGTTATGTTGGAATTTTAACTGAATACAGAAGATAACTTCTGTTTACATTCTAAATACTATGTAAATACTCACATTGATCTGACTAATATTGATCTAGTTATATGACACTACTGTTACAATATTGCTATGGAACTTTTGGGTTACAGAATTTCATTGTGCTACATGGTGCAAATTGTGTATTCAACAGGTATTGTACACCTTATTCTATATACCTTTTGTGTAAATAACCATGAATTGAAAAATGGCTGGAAGACCAGTGGTTCGGCACTGACAAAAGACTTATTCAGCAGAATAAACATATTTACCCCCCCCCCCCCAACACATAAAAACAACAACAACAAAACGCTCCGAAGGAAATATCAAATTTCCAAAACCAAAAAAAGTTATTTAGATTTGATTCTACATATCTAAATTAGATACATTTGTTGCCACATAGAAGGGGATACTGAATCAAATTAATAGAACCTGTTACTGCAGAAGTTTTGGGGTGCTTGCCAACATTAATTTTGCATGTTTGCACTTCAAATATCTCAAAACTTAACCATTTAATACACAAGTTACTTGAAATGAATGTAAGATAAATTATAATGATCAATCTAATATAGTTATCTCAGAAAATCACAGAAACTCAAAACCATCTGACTATGCAACTTTAAGGAGAACACACACTGACCGACAGCCCCACAGTTTTGTGTCGGTCATACCGTACAGTGTTCACCGCAGTTGTAACTGATTTATGGCTTTCTGTTATATAGAATATGTCATATACAAATCACTTAAAGCTGCATAATCCGATAAAAGCATCACATTTTAAAATCTCAAACAGTTACCTAGATTTTATCCTACACGTCTAACACAGATATTGGTGTACTCATTAAGCATGGAAATGACTACTAAGACAATTTAATAGGACCTGTCACTGCTGAAGCAACCCTAATGCCTAATGGTATCCAACATTTTGACATGCACGCCAATATTATAATATCTCCCAAATTAAAGCTGCATAGTCCGATGAAGCATCAAATTTTCAAAATCAATACATTCATCTAGATTTGATTCTACATATCAAACTTAGATCCTGATAAACTTATTAAGCATTTGGTGCCACAGAGAAGAGCATACTGAGTCAATTTAATCAAAACATGTTCCTACACAAGCCTATGGTGTCCGAGTTTTGGCGTGCTTGCCAAAATTAATTTTACGTGGCTGCGCTTTAAATATCTCAAAAGTTAGTCATTCAAAACAAAATTGACTTCAAAGTAAAGTTAGGTGGAATACAATAATCAACTTAATATATTTTTCTCACAAAACTGATAGCAACTCCAAACCATCGGACTATGCAACTTTAACCCTTTCACATAAAAGTCACTTTATCAGGATTCCTGCGGATCCTTCAAAAGTCTTAAATTGATTAGTAAATTTTCAATGCCTTTAAAACTGTTAAATATAGTTACCTTTTTGTGAAAGGTCTTTACAAAGGTCTTAAATTGGATTTGGCCACTATAATATTTTTTCAATATGTTTTACCAGCTATCTTCACAAAACATTAATGCTGTGGACCCGTAATGTCTTGAAGTTGACGCTATAGTCTACAGACCATAATATACTGGTCATAAGTACACTCATACTTTGACAGATTTTTATTAATTGGTTAACATTTGCTGCAAAGATATCTCTTAAATTGTATGAAAATTGGTATTAAAAGTCTTTAAAGGGTCTTAGATGTGATTGGCTGGTAGGTGCAGGAACCCTGTTCAACTAAAGTGAAGTAGAATATAATTATCAACCCGATATATTTAGCGAAAGATTATTGGCATAAACTCAAAATTATGTTATTATGCAACTTTAACAAAGAAACAATAAGCTCATTGTGCGCATGTGTGTGTCTGTTCGCTAGTGGCCCACCAACAGCAGTTCATAGAAGGCGGTGGCCTCAACGTGCTCATCGCCCTACTCACAGAGGCAGTGGACCCGGAGATGGCAAAGGCCATCAAGTATGTACTGCAAGTGTGCGTTGATGTTGGTAGGTTCTCTTTTTCTAGCATATTATGTACACACAATTTCAGCTCCCATATCCTTCTTTTTTTTTGTTGTTGAAGATTTATACTGCCTATCATGGATAAGCCTGGATAGGCTTGTTTTCACCATTAGACAGTTTGTCGATAGAAAGCCCGAGCCTACACTTTTAACGACCCAAGGGATTTTTAACCTCCCACACCACATAGACATGGTATGAGAGCAACTGGCCTTTGATGACGCTGTAAGTTATACACAGCGGTGGAAATCGAAATTGGCAGAGGTGGGGGCACAGGGAATCGAACCACTGACCTTCAGATTAGGAGTCCGACCTAGAAAAAAGTCAGACACTCCAACCACTCTGCCACAGAGAACAATATGAACAATTATATCCAATAACTTATCTGCATATCATGTAATTTTCTACCTTGCAATATGCCTTGATGTTATGTATTAGCCTGTTGAATTAATTATATACATTTATTAGTTAACTAGATGAGACTTATGCTAAGCTCTGATTACCTTGTAGAGATGTATTTGTGTGTACAGGCAAGAACATCACCCCCTCCCACACCCACCCCGTCCTACTCGACGTTTTGCACCTCGTTCACTGTGCCATTAGTCCGACCCCTGGATCCCCCCCCCCCCCCGCCCTGCGGATAATAAAAGGGTTTTTTAGATACTCACGCCGGTTTCCAATAGGCAACTGATCAGGCCTCTGGCCCCGCTATGGTGGGGTGAAGGCACACTGCATCAACCCAACAAATCGGAGGCGAAGTTGGCCGGTGTGGTGGTTTCAGCGTGTTCCCGTGCTCAGATGTGTCCCTCGCTTCTGCGCATGCGTCAGAATCTAGTAAACATGGTCGTAATCGATTAACACGAACCGGGCGACTCGGGTCATCCGAATTTCAAATAGAACACGTGAGTGGAGTCGACAAATACACGTCCCGTGTGCAAAAAAAGAATAACTTAGATTAATGAAATGGAAATATAGGTAAACTGGGCCATGATACAATACTTTAAATCCTATTTTGCTGTACTTTTATCGGTTATTAAAAAAAAAAGAACAAACTGTCCACCCGAGCGTATTCGATTATTCAACCCGAGTTTGTAGGATGTGCACATGCGCCAATAGGTGGCTGGGGTGACCCGAGTTGATGCGAAATCCGCGCATGCGCAGAAGCAACGGGACAAGTCTGAGCACGGGAACACGCTGAAACCACCACACCGGTAGTAGGGGGGTGGGGTGGGGAGAGCCCCCTGGAGGCCAGGAGGAGAAGCAGGGGCCCTGCTTGCAAGCAGACCTCCAGCTCTCCAGGCTGCACCCCCACCTCCAGTACCCCAACTACAGAAGAACATATATCAACAAGGGGGTATACAGGAGTGGAAGTAGGTAAAAACAGTAATAAGAGAAGACAGGATAATTACATACATGAATAATATTTGCATAATAGGTTTATACCTCACGTACATGCCAGACACAGGGAGCATATACAGTGGTAGCACACACACACTGACAGGCCAGCATTGCTTCACACAAGGGTGGGTGAGGGCCTTACTATGGTTACTAATTAGGTCACCTCTTTCTCTCTAACTGTGGTGTTAAATGGTGTGGGAGCTGATGAACACAAATAAAGAAAGTGGTATGTTATATACTGTAAAATATTATCGGTGACAATTTCACTTTTATCTACATTAGAAATTATGATTGTAGCAGTTCAAAATAAATGTATGCACATGGTTTATGGCTTAGAGCAGCAATGATTGGTCTTTTTTTATATCACTGCTATGGTTATAGCAAAGCAAATGAAACCAGCGCCCAACATGGAACGCCATCGTTCCAGTCCGTTACTCCAGAAGATTGCACGTGGTGAAGACACTAGGCTTGCAATGTGAGTCCACATTTGTAGGGCTTTTTTCTTCTCTGATTTGTTGTTAGTTTCTAATATGGAAGATAAGTAGACAGATTGTTTACGCAGTGAAACCATATTACTGCAACTTACAATTCCTTAAGGTGTTGACAAGCTGATTCTATCGACCATAATCAGAGTCTCGTTAATTATGGTAGCAGTAATGTAAGTGGTTTTAGCAGTTATTTAATTTGTTTAATTTATTCTTTTTTTAATTATCTTAGATTGATTTTAAAATGTCACCATTATTATTATTATTAGTGTAAGATTGTTATTTTTTAACTATGAGTGACATACAATATTATTATATTTACTTATATAGTATGAAAGCTCTAGTTAAATATATATACATGTATATACATATGTTTATACAATCATATAAGATATAGTATGCCACTGTTGTCTAATTGAGAAACAGACCATTCATACATATGCACACACACACATATATATATATATATATATCAAAACATATATGATGCATAACACAGTATACAAGTATATATGCTAGGGGAACATTTAAGTATCACGATGAGGAGTGCCCCCCCCCCCCCGGCTGGCGGGGTAATTCCCCCCTTCCTCGCGCCGCACACACGGGAATATATTATGACTAAATATATTAATCTGTTTCTTAGCTGACAACTACGACATACTATATATAACTATGCTAAATAACCACTGACATACAAGGATATAGTGATGCGTAGTGAGGACTTACAGCTGCATAGTCCGATGAAATATCAAATTTTCAAAACCAAACCAATTATCTAGATTTGATTTTACATATCTAACTTAGATACTGATGCACTTATTAAGCATTTGTTTCTGCGTAGAAGGCAATACTGAGTCAATTTAACAGAACCTGTTACTGCAGAAGTCTATGGTGTCAGAGTTTTGGCAAGCTTGCCAAAACTAATTTTGCATTGTTTGCACTCAAAATATCTAAAAAGTTTACCATTTAAAATAAAAGTAACTTTGAACTAATGTAAAGTAGATACTAGTGATCGATCTAAGATATTTATCTGAGAAAAAATACAGAAATTCAAAAACATCGGACTATGCAACTTTAATTTGTGCTCATCAGGGATCGTGTGATACTTGAAAAGCTACAGTCGTTGGAGCAGCGTCTCTCCACCCACCACCGGCAGGAGGAGTTAATAAGTTCAATGGCGCCACCTGGTGGCTGCCTGGCTAACCGCGTTACACTGTCGCCGCCTATTGGACCCTCGCTTACTCGCCCCACCCGAGGCGCCACCGCCACCGCTGTTTCAACCACTTCCGGTTTCATTCCGATGACGCCGCCGAGTAGCACCAAACCTGCAGTGGCGCCACCTGTCGGGTTCTTTGCAAGCGCGCCGATTGGTGAGGACTGGGATAAAATCGTGGGGTGTCCTCAGGCTGTCACACCGATGCCTAAAGCTGGCGGACACAGTCGGCAAAAAGCTGCAACTTGGAAGCTGGAGACAGAGCTGGAGAATGTAAGTACAGTAAAACCTCTCTAAATCGACTGACTATGGGACCGACATTTAAATGGTCCATTTGGGGAGGTGGTCGGTTTATGGAGTTCTTTTTATCGTTACAATGGTATTTTATGGGCAATCGTTTGGGACCCAAATAAAGCGATCGATATAGGGGAGTGGTCGATATGTGGAGGTGGTCAGTTAGAGATGTTTTACTGTACCTCACTTTCCCTCGACATTTTTATTGTTTATTATTACGTTGAAATATGTGGGCTGCCGCCTGCATAATGAATTTCCACAGAAATCTCCATTGCGTTTTAATTTACCTTGAAAAATCAATGTGACGGCTTTCTGAAGCAACACCTAAAGCCGTGTTTACACGGGGACTTGTGAAACGATGTAGACAAAGTGATTCATATGAAGCGTTTTAGATGCGTGTTTACACGGTGGAGTTTGAAAGTGTGTCGGCGCCGGGAACCAGCAGGTGCCTGTAGCCGGCAAGCTCTGCTAATTGTTTAGTTTACACACGTCGATTCGATGACGATGTAGCTGCTACGTTAATATCGCTTGGAATTTAAGGTTAATTTAATTAAATTTCATTATTTGAGTCTGTAATTCTGTTAAATATGATCGCATTCACTAGATTTCGGCGTAATCGGGCCCTAACACTGCCGGGCACCAGCGATTAGTTACTGCTCTGCCTGTAGCTGGCAAGCAATACTATTTTATAATATCGCCGCCCAGGAACCAGCTGAATCGCTTCATATAAACCACCTCCGGAGGTGGTATAGATGAACCGTTTCATACGAATCGATTCAGCCCTAAAACGCCACAGAGCCGCGTTTACACGCCAAATGTGAGTCGATCTAGGCAAGTGGTTTCATATGAAGCGTTTTAAATCGCCCGTGTAAACAGGGCTTGAGTTTACCAGATTGTAGGGTGGGTGGGTGGGGGGGGGGGGGTAATGCCGACAGACAGAATTACAATCATATAATTTCAGTGTGCTTCTTAATGATTATTGCTCAAATACAAGCATAACATAAAAATAATTATTCAGATATATTTAATACTTTTTTTAGATATATAATTTTTATGATTTATAGATTCTAGAACGATGCAAATTTAGAAATAGAGACCACTTTTGCTGATTACTGGAGCAAAATCCTTAAAATTGCAATAACATGAGTAACATAACCAACACAATTTTACTTATTCACAATTATCATGATCACCTATGACTAGTCATACTTTGTACAGCATGAAACAACTTATCTCTGGGAGTTATGTAGAGCACAGTTGTAACTTTAGGGTCTGTGTGGTCAAGCTGTGGCTATTAGTGTCATTCAGTTCTAATGACACACCTCAGCTGTTAGATATACATTACATACAGTTAAACCTCTCTAAATCGACCGACCATGGGACTGACTTTAAATGGTCCATTTAGGGAGGTGGAGTTTTTTTAATCATTACAATGGTATTGTATGGGCGATCATTTGGGACCGAAATAAAGCGATCGATATAGGGGAGTGGTCGATCTGTGAAGGTGGTCAGTTAGAGAGGTTTTACTGTACATATATACCAGATACATTTGATGTAATATGATTTCGTTAAATTCCCGTCCTATCAAGAATTGAGTCTGTGATTAGTTTAAAAAAAAAAAGGAATTATGATAAATCCCAAGTTTATGGCAGTTAATATGTTGTACAGGAGCGGAGCATGCGGCGGTCACTGGAGGCAAAGGCAAAGCTGATGCAGCAGGAATTAAAGGGGCGACACGAGGCAGATCAAGCCATGGCACTCACAAAGGAGGTCATCAGGCAGGCCAACTCTGCAAACAAGAAGAGGGTAACAATGCATTTCTAATCCACTTGACGCAGCTGTTCCTCCTATGGACGACCTATTTGTAGTTTGGGCTATTTTCTGTTCCAACCAGTGGTCCACAACCAGTTCATCAAAGGCTGTGCATGTGCTGTCCTGTCTGTGGGAAAGTGCATATAGAAGATCCATTGCTTCTTATCGGAAAGAGTAGACTATGTGGCAGTAGTGGGTTTCCGCCAAAGAAATAAGTCAGAATGACCATATGTTTCATGTCCAATAGCCGATGATAAAAATCAATGTGCTCTAGAAGCGTTGTTAAATAAAACAAGTTTTACTTTTTCCTCTTATGGGCATGTAGCCCATGACGTCATGACACCATATAGCTTCACAGCTCAATATACCGATCAAAAAGGGTATTCCAATTTGGTGTCCGCTAGTCCCTCAGGAAGGGCTGAGTCGCGGCTTCACTGACAGTGTAAGCACGTCAGCTTGCAGCTTGACAATGTATCATGTAATAGCCAGGAATACAATTGAGACATCTGCATATCAATGTATCATGTAATGATACAATCGGTGTATCCTGCTGTCAATGTAATGTACAATAGAATGAGGAAGAATGCAATCTTGATTTCAATATAATGTGCAATAAAATGGGGGAATGATACAATCAACATTTCAACAAATTAATTTTATTTCAACTAGAAGTGTTGTCGCTACATATAAATCAGACCTGATAGAGTTACTTCGCAACATACCAGTACCGTAAAACCTCTCTAACTGACCAACTCCACAGATCGACTATTCCCCTATATGGATCACTATATTTTAGTCCAAATGATCACCCATACGATACCATTGTAATAATAAAAAAACTCCCTAAACCAACCACCTCCCTAAAGGGATCATTTAAAGTCGGCCCCATGGTCGGTCGATTTACAGAGCTTTTACTGTACTTCTTTTTTTACTCCTAAGGTGGATGTCGGCAAGCTGAGGAAGCCGATAAGACTGGCGCCGAGGAAGGCGCGCCTGGGAGACTCGCAGTGTGTCACAACTGAGAGCTCACAGGATGAAGACTCCAGCAAAGAACTCACAAGCGCTTCAGAATCAACTACTGGCTCACAGGGAACCAGCGATGCAGCACAGCCAGTGGCAAGGAAGGGCGTGCAGAGCGATACGCGCAGAAGAAGAGCAAGTCGCATGCATCACAAGCGACAGTGTCGAGGGAAAAGACCAGATCCCCCAAAGCCGCCACCAGATGGCAACACTAGGCACAGGCAGGCATCGCCTGTCCAGGTCTTAGAGAGTGGCACTGACACGGTCTCGGTGTCCATAGGGCTTCAGACAGAGATATCACCGAGTCGCGACGATCGCGATTGTGATGCGGCGGCGATGTCCACGAGTTCTATCAGAAGCAATGTCGCTTGTAGTCAGTCAGTCGGGGTGCAGACACCAGCCTTCATTCCGCGACTGTTCAGTGTGAAGCCGACAGGGTCAGCACCGAACACCCCGAACGCCGCCTGCCCTGGTGCTAATCAGAACACGGAGGTGCCGACCGGTGTCGAGAAGACGTCACCTGCATCGGTTATAAGGTCAACATCGGTGAACTCCTTACTTGCAAAACCAAGTCTGCAACTGCCTCCGATGAAAGAATGTCGGGTTGTTCTTGAACCCATCGCTACAGACTTGGCACAGTGTGCACCAACCAGAGTAGAGACGACATTCGCAATGCCTTTGGCTTTATCGAAAGTGCACTTTATGCCCCGGGAAAGTCCCTCGACACATAGCAATACTAGAGTTATCGGTGCAGTGTGTCCGCCAAGTCCTTGTCCATCTGAGTTTGATCTGCAGCTTATAAATGTGGCCAAACAGCGCAGCACATTTCTGCTGAATGTGGCATCGCATCAACTGTCCACTCACAGCCCCCGCTTTAGTCCACTGGTCAGAAAGCTTATGGTCAGTATCTTCACATCTTCTTCTGGAGAGTTTAAAAAAGTTTTTATAGATTGTTTTTGTCAAAATAGTACTTCCTCTGAACATATTATGGGACAAGTAAAGAGTTCCTGAGAGGTAAACTTTTGTTAGAGCTACAGGATGGGTTGGTTAAAGTTGCATAGTCCGATGGTTTTGAGTTTCTGAAATTTTCCGAGATAAATACATTAGGTTGATCGTTATTATGAACCTTACTTTAGCTTGAAGTAACTATATTTTAAGTGGCTAACTTTTGAGATATTTGAAGTGGAACCATGCAAAATTAATTTTGGCAAGCTTGTCAAAACTCTGAACCCATAGGCTTCTGCAGTAACAGGTTATATTCAATTGCCTCAGTCTTCCGTTCTATGTGGTGACAAATGTTTAATAAGTGCACCAGTATCTACGTTAGATATGTAGAATCAAATGTAGATAATTGTTTTGGTTTTGAAATTTGATGTTTTCATCGGACTATGCAGCTTTAATATGGTTGAGTATGTATGTGTGTCTGTTTTTGTGAGAATCCTAAGGATAGACATGGTTGTGGCTTTCTAATGGACTGGTTGCAGTGTCAGGATAATGTGACTGTGTGGGATATCGAGTCACGGTGCTGGCAGCCTGGATTTCCCAGTGGGGTAGCACTATAAAGTCGCCACGAGTGCGCATTGTCACAAGTCGGTACCGTCCTGATATGACCTTAGTTGTTGTTAGGATGTAAAACAACAACAAAGAAGCAAACCCAAATCCAAATATGTAATAACATAACTAAATAGGTCTTAAAATAATGGAGGACTTGTGGTCCTAGAAAATAATTGAAAAGGGTGGCTTAAGGTACTACTAGAAAGTTATGGAATTATTTCTAGCCAAAAGTGAAGGAACTCTGGACTACTGTAGATTATATGTCGATATGGGTGCTTCTCATTTTACTTATTTATTCTTGATGCATGTTTCAGATGACCCCGCTGACTGTGAACAAACGGTGCCCAACACCAATATTGTACGGACACAGCTCGACATCTAAACGAAACCTCAGTAGCATTCTGTTCGAGAACCACCGCGATACCAGCCTGTCATGTCACACCAGGGTGACAGGCGCTGGTGGCGACACAGCGGGCGACAACAAATCTGGTCAGTCTGCTATTGGATAAGGCCAAATCATTTTTTTAAAGTTGGTGATCGTCCTTTTGATCACACAAATCAGGGTCGGATGGGCGGTTTTTATTTATTATTTTTCTGGCATATGACATAGACGTAATTCGTAACCAGACTTGATGGCCGGATGAGTTGAGCGCCCGCCTCCCATTCTGGTAGGTCATGGGATTCAAACAATTGGGCTTGAACCCTGACTGAGTCAAACCAATAAAAGTTTAATTGCTGCTAGCCCGATGCATTTTTAACAGGTTTTCTTTTATTTAAAGTTAAAAAATCAAGGGCGGGCGATTTTTCAGGCACGGCCGGGAACGATAACTTTTGTTTTTTTTGGGCTAATTTATATGTGCCAACAAACGAAACAAAGAGTGTTTGAGAGTATATCTTAAAGTTGCATAGTCTGATGGTTTTGAATTTTTGCCATATCTTTTGATAAATATATCAGGTTGATAATTATAATGTACCTTACTTTTACTTTAAACTAACTTTTATGAACAGTGTCTCCCCCCGTATGAAAGTAACAGGTGTGCATTAAGCATGCTGACGATGCTAACATGGGTAATTTGCGAACGAGGCTGTGCTATTTCGGGCTTCCTCGCTGCTCATTCTACCACTGCAGCGCTACCTGTCCATTTCACTTCTCAGCGGGGTGGGGGGGGGGGGGGTAGCGCTGATCCACCTGCTACTACCTGGGCCCGCATGCATGACGCGGTGTTAGCGAGCCAAAGCGCGTTTTGGGCGGAATTTCCAGTTTAGCGGCGAAAAGTCGCTATGTATGGAGCAGTGTTACGGGAACACCGCGAGTTTAACGTCGCCTACACTAACACCACTCCGTAGCAAGTTTACGGGCCGTGTTAGGTATCGATTAGGCCAAATCTATTCAATGCTATCATCTTTATCAGAATAACATAGTAAAAAAGTGAAATTCGGTCAAATTAACCCCCAAATCCAAGCAATATTAATGCCATGGCTACATCGGCGGCGATATTCATATTGTCGAATCGACGAATGGAAACAAAACAAATCGCCGCCGCCACCACCGGCGATATATTACCGATTAGGCCCAAATCTATTCAATGCTATCATATTTTACAGAATTACATACTGAAAAAGTGAAATTTGACACACACACCCACCCTAAAATCGAAGCGATATTAACGCCGCCGCTAAATCGGCGGCGATATTCATACTGTCGAATGTCAACAAAACAATTTGCCGCCGCCGCCACCCCCGACGATATATTACGGCCAAATCTATTCAATGCTATCATATTTAACAGAATTACATACTCAAAAAGTGAAATTTGATCAAATTAACCCCAAAATCGAAGTGATATTAACACTGCTGCTGAATTTTGGTCAAATGAAACCAATAATCGTACCGATATTAAGGCCGCCGACGCCGACGCATAGGCGGCGATATAGGCAAATAGCGGTGCTCGCAGGGAACAGGCTCAGAGGGATACCCCAAATCTATAAATAACTACAGGTTTTAATTACTTTTTAATAAATTAATTATATACCCCGCCTCTTGTTTCTTCTATCCTAGTGATGTGAATTAACTTGCTGTATCTCAGGTGATGAGAGGAGCATGTTGGACTCCCCAATGGGCGGCAAGCCGTCCACTCCGGGTAGTGAGGTTAGTGACTCTGAGGTTCGCCAGCACCATGGAAACACCAAGTGTCCAGGTGAGGAGCCAGCAGTTTTGTAATCCCTACACCGTCACCTACAGTATTGAACACAGCTACCAACCTACATTGAACTGTGACTAGAATCCCTACACCGTCACCTACAGTATTGAACACAGCTACCAACCTACATTGAACTGTGACTAGAATCCCTACAATCACCTACAATATTAAACAGCTACCAACCTACATTGAACTGTGACTAGAATCCCTACACCATCACCTACAGTATTAAGCACAGCTACCAACCTACATTGAACTGACTAGAATCCCTACAGTATTGAACACAGCTACCAACCTACATTAAACTGACTAGAATCCCTACAATCACCTACAGTATTGAACACAGCTACCAACCTACATTGAACTGTGACTAGAATCCCTAGTCACCTACAGTATTGAACACAGCTACCAACCTACATTGAACTGTGACTAGAATCCCTACAATCACCTACAGTATTGAACACAGCTACCAACCTACATTGAACTGTGACTAGAATCCCTACACCATCACCTACAGTATTAAGCACAGCTACCAACCTACATTGAACTGTGACTAGAATCCCTACAGTATTGAACACAGCTACCAACCTACATTAAACTGACTAGAATCCCTACAATCACCTACAGTATTAAACACAGCTACCAAACTACATTAAACTGTGACTAGAATCCCTACACCCTCACCTACAGTATTGAACACAGGTACCAACCTACATTGAACTGTGACTAGAATCCCTGGTCACCTACAGTATTGAACACAGCTACCAACCTACATTGAACTGTGACTAGAATCTCTGCAGCCACCTACAGTATTGAACACAGCTACCAACCTACATTGAACTGTGACTAGAATCCTGACACCGTCACCTACAATATTAAACACAGCTACCCACCTACATTGAACTGTGACTAGAATCTCTACAGTCACCTACAGTATTAAACACAGCTACCAACCTACATTGAACTGTGACTAGATTCCCTACAATCACCTACAATATTAAACACAGCTACCAACCTACATTGAATTGTGACTAGAATATCTACAGTCACCTACAGTATTAAACACAGCTACTAACCTACATTGAACTCAGGCTAGATTACAAAAATGGCACTTGTCATCATCTTGCCCACATTTGGTATTACAGTAAAACCTCTCTAAATCGACTGACCATCGGACCGACTTTAAATGGTCCATTTAGGGAGATGGTCGGCTAAGGGAATTTTTGTTATCGTTACAATGGTGTTGTAGGGGCGATCGTTTGGGATCCAGATAAAGCAATCGATATAGGGGAGTGATCGATCTGTGGAGGTGGTCAGTTAGAGAGGTTTAACTGTAGTAGGATAGAGCGAGGATTGGCTGGGCTCATGCAGTGTCAGGATAATGTGACTAAGTGGGATATTGGGTCGTGATGCCAGTGGAGCAGTATCCCCGTTGGACAGTACTATAAAGCTGCCATCAGTGCGCATTATCATTATATGACGTATATCATCATAATGCCTCAAATGTTGCTACGACATAAAGTCACAATCAATTAATCAATTAAACAAATCTAGAGGGGCCGTAAGGAAGTAGGAAGAAAAGGAGATGAATTTAGATTAAGATTTTATAAATGCTGTATCAAGAGAGAAAGAAAGAGAGCTAGATAGACAGGAGAGAATGAAAGCGGGGCAGAGAGTGGAAGGGAGGAGGAGAGAGTGAAAGGGAGGAGCAGAGTAAAAGGGAGGGTGGAGTAAGCGAAAGGGAGGGATAACGTGAAAGGGAAAGGGAGGGATAAAGCGAAAGGAAAGGATAGAGCGAAAGGAAAGGATAGAGTGAAAGGGAAGGATAAAGTGAAAGGAAAGAATAGAGCGAAAGGAAAGGATAGAGTGAAAGGGAAGGATAGAGCAAAAGGAAAGGATAGAGTGAAAGGGAGGGATAAAGTGAAAGGAAAGGATAGAGTGAAAGGAAAGGATAGAGTGAAAGGGAAGGATAGAGCGAAAGGAAAGGATAGAGTGAAAGGGAGGGATAAAGTGAAAGGAAAGGATAGAGCGAAAGGAAAGGATAGAGTGAAAGGGAAGGTTAGAGTGAAAGGAAAGGATAGCGCGAAAGAAAAGGATAGAGCAAAAGAAAAGGATAGAGTGAAAGGGAAGGATAGAGCGAAAGAAAAGGATAGAGTGAAAGAAAAGGATAGAGTGAAAGGGAAGGTTAGAGCGAAAGGAAAGGATAGAGCAAAAGAAAAGGCTAGAGCAAAAGAAAAGGATAGAGTGAAAGGGAAGGATAGAGCGAAAGAAAAGGATAGAGTGAAAGAAAAGGATAGAGTGAAAGGAAAGGACAGAGCGAAAGGAAAGGATAGAGTGAAAAGGGAATGATGGAGCAAAAGGGAGGGGAGAGAGGGTGAAAGAGAGGGTCTTCCCTCTCTTTCACCCTTTCTCTGGGGGAGTGAGACAGCAAAAGAGAGTGCGAAAGGGAGGAGAGGAGAGACAGACATGCAGAATAAGGCAGACAAAAAATAAATGTATCGTAAGATATCCTAATCTTTCCTCCTATTTAACATGTTTGTTTATTGCTGCGTGGATGGCCAGCGTGCCGCAGTCCTGACGACATAGGCGGGCCTCTGTTGAACAGCCGCACCCTGAACTTCGCCGTGGAGACGAGTGGCTTCACCTGCCGGCTTCACCGCCTCATCCGTGACGCCGAGCGGGCCTACATGATACGGCACGCCGCCAGGGGGCCGCCCGCCCGCTCGTTGAAGAGGCGCCCCCTGGCGAGAGGCCGGCGACTCAGGGACAAGGAGGGCCGCAGCGTCTACGACTTCACTTCCGGTGGCTCCGAGTCATCGTCTATTGGTGTACGCATCGGATTATGCCTATTAATTATATGTGTAGGTGTGTGTGGTGTGTGCCGTTGTGTGTGTATAACTGGTGAGGTGTTGTTGTGTGTGGTGTATGTATTGTGTGTGCTGTGTGTGGTAGTGTGTCACGTGTGATGTATGTATTTATTAGAACATGTCACTACTGAAGCCTATGGTGTCAGAGTTTTGACATGCTTGCCAAAATTAATTTAGCACGTTTGGATTTCAAATATTCCAAAAGTTTTCCATTTAAAATAAATGTTATTCAAAACTAAAGTAATACCTGTATTCATTATAAGGTTTATATAAATAGCCTAAATGAGTACTGAATCAGAGTGTCGTGGACTTACTTTACAGACCATCTCGCCGCCCACTGCAGAGGTCACGGGGTCAACACCTGCCAAATTCAATAAGAGACGAACGAAGAACACTGCAGGGGAGCGCAGGCCCAGAGTCCCCTACACAGACGCGGTGAGACATGGTTCATTATGTAGCCTGGTGGGAGGGGGTATGTATGGGCGTTCAGGGCACTCTGCTGATTGGTAACTGCTGATTGGTAATATACGATTTCCACTACCAACCCGACCAGTGATTGCAGTGGAAGAACTAATGTTGCGGATAGCAGCTCACTGTACAGCATGCTCTGTGGAAAATGCCTTATAGAGGATTTCCATGTAGCCTGATGGGAAGGATGTGGGCGTTCTAGACACTGATTGGTAATAGATGATTTCCACTACCAACCAGACCTCTGATTGCAGTGGAAGAACTAATGCTCCGGATAGCAGCTCAGTATGTTAGCATGCTCTGTGGAAAAGGTCTCATAAACGATTTCCAAGACAAACCTTCCCCCAAAAGACTAGGCCACTGGCACCATGACCCGATATCCCACTCAGTCACATTATCCTGATACTGAGCAAACCAGTCGTAGATAAGGCTAGGTGGTGAAAAGTATCTATTTAGTAAGTTTTTGGTTTCACTCAACCGGGGTTCGAACACATGACATCCCACACTGGAAGCCAGCCAACGCTCTTACCGACTCGGCCATCTAGTCCGGTCACCTGAAACCAGGTGAAGGAGGGTTGTTGCAGTTGCTAAGGTGATTTAGAAAACGGGTTAGTTACAGGCATGGATCCTCTAGTACAAACCAGTGTTTCACAACTGGTTCATCAAAGGATGTGGTATATGCTGTCCTGTCTGTAGTAAAGTGCATATAAAAGTATTAAAAAAAAGACCCATTGCTGCTTATCGGAAAGAGTAGCTTATGTGGCAGCAGCGGGTTTCCTCCAAAGAAATATGTCAGAATGACCATATGTTTGACATCCAATACCCATTGGTAAAAGATCAATGTGCTCTAGAGGTGTCGTTAAATAAAACAAACTTTACTTTGGATGCTCTAGTACAATGCATTTTGAATAATGCTAATAATTCTGTCAATTTGCATCAGGAGGTGGCAACGCTAGTCGCAGCAGTGCGTAAGCAGGGCAAGGCATGGCACAGTATTCTCACTCAGAACAACTTCCACCCCACACGCACCGCTGTGGATCTGAAGGACAAGTATAAGCAGATCACAGTAAGTGTGGTTACCTTTCACTGTAGAAGTCTCTCGAGGTGGGTTAAAAGAAACAAAAAAACATTTAGAAATATGCATTTTAGAATATCTATGGTTACATCCCATATTAAAAGTCTACCTAAGACACTCCCGGTAAAGAGGGAGAGAGAGGGAGAGGGGGAGAGAGAGACAGATAGGGAGAGAGAGGGAGGGAGAGAGAGGGGGGAGGGGGGTGGGTGGGTGGAGGAGGACGCACACGGGCAGGGCGGGGAAATAGCGTGTATGCATATATACAGGTGTAAGGAACGCAACAGACCTTACCTGTCTTGACTGGAGACTTATGACTGCAGTTCGATCAGCTGGTATATATACAGTGTAACCCCGTTAAACCAAACTTGAAGGGACCCTAGAAATTTGTTTGGATTAACCGATCATTGGTTTAACCGAGCTTTGGCTTCAACTTTGACTTGGCTTTGGCAAAAACGGCGGTGCATTATGAATGTAATATACAATGTATGTGGACACTTTGATTATTGTTTTTTTATGTATATACAGTATAACCCTGTTAAACCAAGCTTTGTTAAACCAAACGATCGGTTAATCCAAACTTTTTTCGGCAGCCTGGCAAAATACTACCATTTCATATAAAAAAGACGGTGGGGTCTCAGATGACCTTATAATCACATGAAAGTTTGGTTTAACCGTACCGGAAGTGTCCTGGGGCCCGACAATTTTGTTTGAATTAACCGATAGTTTGGATTAACCGACTTTGGTTTAACCAACATTTTTTATATGATAAATGGTAGTATTTTGCCAGGCCGCCGAAAAAAGTTTGGATTAACCGATCGTTTGGTTTAACTGAGCTTGGTTTAACGGTGTTGTACTGTATTAGGTTTATTGTGCACAGGACAGTCTTCCGAAGTAAAGCTTGCGAATAAACAGTACAGTAAGCTTAAAACAATACAGTAATAATTAATTGGAATTATATATTGTGTGTATGTGCGGCACGAGGGGTGGGGGCACCCAGTAGCCTACATTTGCCCGACAGTTGGGGGTGGGGGTGCGGCAATACTTGTATAATGCGATATACATCACACACACACATATATATATATATATGTACAATTCCTCATCCCCAATCCCGAGTTTACACAATCCACCCCACACATTGTCAAGGACAGCTTGCCTGTACACAAGTGACGCACGTTGGACCTGGCCTCGCATCAACTACAGACCTCTTTGTGCAGCGAGTAATCATAACTGAGACTACTTCACTGTCACGACAGGTTTCGGCTTACTAGGCATATTTGTGTGTTGGGAGTGGAGGGAGGGGGTATGCGGTTCATAGGTATACAATACATGTATGTATCACATTATATTAATGCCAGCTTTGAATCCCTTTATTGAGATAATTGACATAAAAATATGGGAATATTTGTATGTTGGGTGATGATGGAGGGAGGGAGTATGTGGTTTATAGGTGTGTATGTATCACATTATATTAACCTCAGCTTTGAATCCCTTTATAGAGATAATTCACATACAAATATGGGAATATTTGTATGTTGGGTGAGGATGGAGGGAGGGGGTATGTGGTTTATAATTATAGGTGTGTATGTATCACATTATATTAACCTCAGCTTTGAATCCCTATATAGAGATAATTCACATACAAATATGGGCAATTTGTGTGTTTGGTGATGATGGAGGGAGGGGGTATGTGGTTTATAGGTGTGTATCACATTATATTAACCTCAGCTTTGAATCCCTTTATAGAGATAATTCACATACAAATGTAGCCATATCTGTATGTTGGATGATGATGGAGGGAGGGGAGTATGTGGTTTATAGGTATGTATCACATTATATTAACCCCAGCTTTGAATTCCTTTATAGAGATAATTCACATAAAATTATGGGCATGTGTGTGTGTTGGGTGATGATGGAGGGAGGGTGGTATGTGGTTTATAGGTATGTATCCCTTTATATAGATAATTCACATACAAATATGGGCATATGTGTGTGTTGGAGGAGGAGGAAGGAGGAAGGGAGGGGGTGTGTAGTTTATAGGTATGTGACATAAAGATATGGCCATATTTGTGTGTTGGTATCGGTTACTCCTAAAGAGACCAGACGCGGTGTCCGAATCGGTAGAGCGCATGCCTCCCATGCGGGAGATCGGCAGTTTGCTTCCCGGTCGAGTCAAACCAATGATTTACAAAATTGATACTTGTCACTTCCTAGTTTGGCACTCGGCATTAATAGGATAGGGCAAGGACTGGTTAGCTCAGTGTCAGGATAATGTGAGTGAGTGGAATATATTATCGGGTCATGGTGCTGTGGCCTAATTTCCCAGTGAGGCAGCACTATAAAGTCGCCATGAGTGCACACTGTCACAAGTCGGTACCCATCCTGATATGACCTTAGATGTTGCCAGGACGTAAAATTCTAACAACCAACCAACTCCTACAGAAGGCGAAGGCTGCAGCGTCAGCCCCTGGAGACAACGGCAGGAGAAGCCGCCTGCCCTTCTCCATGGCGGAGGAGAGACGGCTGCGGCGGGGCGTGCGGCTCTACGGCTACAACTGGAAGGTGATCGTCGATGCCTTCCGCTTCGCCCCGGGGCGCCGACCCCAGGAACTGAGGAACAAGTGGAAGAGTATGCACACCAGCAACTGAGCCTTCCCAACTAGAATTAGCGGGTTGGGTTCTTGTGGTTCTCTAGCGTCCCCCAGTAGTATGATGGCATCAGATGTAAACAAGGACAATGTATGACAAGACGCACCAATCAGCGCTATCATTTAGGAATTTATTAAATAATCATGCAGCGGTGCCTTCCCATGGCAAACAAGGTGCACATTAAATGGCAATTAAAAAGTTATACTTACAGTGTAGGTATATCTCCCGCTCGTCTTGCATACTAGTTGCGTTTCTTCACCGATTCATTGGAAATTTCTTTTCAATAAACCATAAATAATAATAATATTATTTTCATTATTAATATTAGGAGATAAGACACTATAATTGTTGTACATTGTATTTGATGGTACAGCAGTCAGGATGGGCTAGGGAACCTGTTCCCTTGTTTCAATGGTACAGCAGTCGGGCTGGGCTAGGGGACCTGTCCAATTGCCTTGTTTGCCATTGGGTGGCAGCACTGCATCTATATTTCATGGGAAAGCGGTGAGTGGTGCGTCTTCTCATACATTGTCTTTGATGTAAATATATATTTAGATATGTCATGTTGCTAACAAGCTTAACGCAGCCAACGGATTTTAAAATTTTGGTGGAGCTAAATATACTGGGATTTTAAGGGACATATCTGTATAATAAAGTAGTGCCTTGCAATTAATTGCTCTGCCCTATTGCCAAATTACCACCAGAATTCACTGCGAGTTTAGGATTGGTCTAAAAGTGCTTTTATTCAGAGAGACAAGTTTGACAGAGAAAGGCAGGCATGAATGTTTGAATGGGGAGTACCCGGGCACTCAAACCTACTAATCGGTGTGTTTCTTTTTCGTAGTTGAGAGGTGTGAAACTTTTATCGGACTATGCAACTAACTCGTGCCCTGATTAAGTGTATCATAGTTTTACCATTGCAACCAATTTGAGCATCATGAACGGACAAGCACTGCAATTCCTGAACCAGTCGTCCACAACTGGTTCATCAAAGGCTGTTGTATGTGCTATCCTGTCTGTTGGAAAGTGCATATAAAATGCCCCTTGCTGCTTATTGGAAGGAGTAGCCTATGTGGCGTCAGCGGCTTTCCTCAAAAGAAATATGTCAGAATAACCATCTATTTGACGTCCAATAGACGATGATAAAAATTAATGTGTTCTAGAGCCGTCGTTAAATAAAACAAGCTTTACTTTTGCAAGTCATGAGGTTGGTCAGCAGGCCCAGTGGTGTACAGGTGCTGAGATGCTCGGGGCTCCTCATTGACTCGGAGGGACCTTGCAACTAACTGCTCAGAACTAACCCTGAGGTCAGTGGACCTTAATTATTTAATTACTAATTATTGATTATATAAACTGTACGTCATGTGATTAGCCGAGGGTGCTTCGGCTCCGAGTGATCTTGGCCATGTCAGTAATACATATACATTTTTTACATGGTTTGCAATTGTTAGCAATGTTGTTATGGGAAACTTGTTACATATTTCAAGTCCCACCATTACAATTCAATTGTGCCTATTTGATCTTAGTAAGGAGATTGTCATAATTATCAGGGATATGCTTTTATTATTTGTTGAAGCGAAATATTATGTTGATGGTATATTTATTGTTCAAGGTTTATTCATGCAAAGCCAGAACAAGTGTGGCGATTGAAGATCTGGTGAAAATGAATTACCTGTACCTAAAATATACATGAAGTAGGGAAAGGTGCAATTAGGAGAGTTAAGCCCTTGTCACATTATGCTGTATTGCATCAGTGTATGCCGACGTATGTGATTTTGTGCCAATACATTGGTGTACGCTGGTGTATGCTGGTGTACGCTGAGACAAATTATGGGTACTTTTGGCATAAGTAGTATTCGTTAACAGCCCACTTGTGTACACTGAGATAAGTTATGGGTAAGTTTGGCATAAGTAGTATTTTTGAGCATGTTCAAAATTCCCCCGCATGACAGCATATGTCACATATGTCCGCATACACTGACGCAATATGGCATAGTGTGACAGGGCCTTTAATAAACAATGATAGAATGTGTGTGAGAGCTCTTGGCTGCATACATCCCTTACTTTAACAACAGGTAGATTTATGCCAAGGTTAGTATTATCAAGGTCCATAGAATGTTGCTCTGTCTCTCTCTATCACAGTCTATATACTCTGACAACTATTTATAGTAGGCAACACATGTATTATCGAAATGTAAATGTATGGACCCAACTGTTAAAGGATTTATCTATTAAATGGAGTGTTTTATCAATAGATTACTTTGCTGTATATATATTTAGGTAAATAAATAAGATGTTTAAATAAAGGGGGGAATTGTTCAAATTAATCAATTATATAAATGTTACTTAAATATCTTTACCGGCCAAGTTAATATTGATCAAAGCATTGAAATAATAATGGTTTATTTCCTGTCCCTTTATAATATGAACATAATTTAAAATATCGATCAGCCTTTGAAATTATGCAACTTAATTATATCGGGCCAATTATTTATATAGGGAGCAGCAATAAATTTATGAATAAAACATTGCTTGTTTACAGCTAGTTATGTAAGTGTACAGATTGGTGTATAGGAAGGAAGATTACCCCCTTGGGGGATGCCAACCAAAAAACACCCTACCATATTTTATGGTAAAATAAAATTTTAATTGTAAATACATTCTTCTGTCTCATACCCTTTCTCCACCTCCCTGGTTTGTTTTCCTATGAGAAGACACAATTGTTAATGCATGGAATATCAATACTCTAGGCAATGAATTTGTTTTGGATGAGATAAGCCAATGAAATACAAATAATTTTATTGGGAGAGTTCAAAGGCTAGAGTCAGACTATAATAAGAGCCCATGGCAGTAGTCTGACACTCCCCAGGTCAGCCTTTAAACCCAGCTGGTCTCCTCCACATCTCCCAATTGTTATTTTTGGGGGTAAATATTTGATTCATCTGAACACATTTTGTCAGTAGATGTAGATGGGAAATTACCTTGGAACTAGGCAATTATTCATTGTGATATTAAAGTTGCATGGTCCGATGAAATATATATTTTCCAAAACCAAAGCACTTACCTACATTTAATTCTATATATCTAACTTAGTGATTGGTACATTAAGTAATGATTTGGGACAGCATATACAGAATAATCAGTGAATTTACTACCGCATTCATCCCTGTGGACATCTACTAGACAGGGAGTCTGTTAACCAATTAGGTCAATCTTGTAACCTGAATAGTATTTACCTCATTCCCAGTACCATATGTGGCTTTATTCAGGTTACAGGACATATAATGGGAGTTTGATGGCACCCCACCCAACCACCCACAGCTGGGTGCTCACCCACTCCCCCAGACCCCCCACCCCTCCCCCCATACACACACACTCTGACACTGATACAAGCTTCTAGCCTCCCTTCCACACACCCATCCAAACACCCATGCCTCGCAATTACCCCTCCCCCAACCCCTCAATCCCCACCATCACCCACAGTGGATAGTTCTGGGAGTGTGCTAATTGGATACACACCACATACAGTCAACCGCCCCCCCACCACCAACATACACACACACAATCACTGGGCACAGTGTGTGTGAGGGAACAGAGGGGAGGTGGGGTGGGCAGATGACACTTACTAGGTGGATGAACCTGACTTGGCCAGTAGAAAAATTATAGGAGACCAGGGCCGCGTTCAGGCTCCGTCTCGGAGGTGCCTCGGCGACATCTCGGCGATGCTTTTTGGCCTATTTCCGTTCAGGGTGCGTCTCAGCGACGTCTCCGAGACGCCTCCCTTTTCAGACTGGAGATGAAAAGCGCCTCGAAAATGGCCGCCGCATTCAGTGCTTTCAGCCAATTACAGCACAGCTTGTCCATTGCAAATGGCCGCCGCCTATGGGGGTGGCCATTTTCGAGGCGACCAACTGCTGTTGTCGTTCAGACTAGCCTGACGTCACGGGTGCCTCTGAGGCGCCTCCGAGACGGAGCCTGAACGCGGCCCTGACTACCTACACATTACTAGGTCAACTCACATCACATGACCATCGTGAGATGGCAATCTGGGGCATAGCTACAGGACTTTTGGCAAGCTTGCCGAAATTATATTGTGTTCTTTCAGTTCAAATTACTCCAAATCTAGCCACTTTTCATCAAAGTTACTCCGGAATATTGAATAGCAGGTTATAATGGTCAACCTAATATATTTATCTCAACAAGGAGACACAAATTTGAAATCCATATCGGACTATACAACTTTAACTCCACATATTTATGAACCTTCACTGGATTCAAATGGCTATATGTTTGGAAATAGTACTTTTGTCACCTAATGGTTATAAATCATGGTTCTGTACAATTTCAGTTCAAATAGCCTAAACCGGTAGAAGTAATGATTGACAGGTCAGTTACTATAGCAACGTCCACGCTAAAGTGTTTATATAATCATCCACCACAAGGTCAGAAACCACAATGTGCTACTCAATAAGTGTCTTGATTGATATGCACAGAGGGTGGGGGAGGGCTACAGGCTGGAGGCAGTATCATGTGACCTCTTGAAATAGGACGTCTGCTTCAGACAAGTCTAGCCTTTAATGCAGCATAGAACTACAGTGAAACCTCTCTAAATCAACTGACTATGGGAACGACTTTAAATGGTCCATTTAGGGAGGTGGACGGTCTAGGGAGTTTCTTTTGTCGTTACAATAGTATTATATAGGCAATCGTTTTGGACCAAAATAAAGCGATCAATTTAGGGGAGTGGTCGATCTGTGGAGGTAGTCGGTTAGAGAGGTTTTACTGTATAAGACATGGGAAACCCGACTCCCTTGTTCCGTTATATAATATTGAATTGAACCAATTATTATTTATGTTTCATCAGGTCCATCTAGAATTATGCTTGACTTAAAAGTTTATGCTTGTCACTACCTCACCTGGCGCTCATCATTACTAGGATAGTAGTACAAGGAAGCATGGAATGATGAAGACCAATTGTTCACAATTGAAATTTCCCCTGCTTATTCAACTAATGTAAAAGAATATATTAAAAAAAGATTTAAAAAAGAAAAGAATACCACACTTGGAATTCATGGCAATCAAGTTTTGCCAATTCTCTATTCTTGTTTTGAACCAGCATAAATAACAAAAATATAATTAGGGGAATTTGCTGTTGCTCTAGTTCTAAATCTAGACTTTTCTAAATGTAAATGGTAAAGAACTTGTAGTCAATGACAACTAAGCCCTGCCTGTTCCCTATTCTTGTTTTGAACCCACATAAATAAAATTAGAGCAAATATTGCTTTTAATCTAGCTCTCAATCGACACTTTTATCAATCTAAATGTAAAAAATGCCAAATATGTCAACTCAAATTTGCTACAAACCATCCAAGACGTAAAACTCCAACAACCAACCAATCCTAAATAATAAAAATGTGAACAAGAAGAAATGACTTACTCGAGATGTACATCTGAACTCTTTTAGATTTATGGCCCTGTCACACTACGACGTAATGACGTCAGCGTAGGGAGAATGTGAAGAACGTTGAACTTCTGGGCGTAGTATGCAAATTTGAGCACAAGTTGAATGTGGATGCAGCGTAGTGGACGAGAGCGTAACGTCGGTAAAGCATAGTAATACCGTCATTCATCGAGAGAGGACAACGTCATTACGCTCACGGTACGTTATGAACGTTATTCCATCGCCAGAAGAACATTACGTGACGTTACCTACGTCATGAGACGTTGAACATATGTTGAATGCACGTTCTCCTGACGTTCTCCTGACGTTCCCATTACGCCACGTGGGCATTTGCACTCGGTTTAATGTGGGTCAACGTAGTGGAACGTAGTTGAACGTAGTGAGCAGCGTTGGAAAAACGTCCGTTTAACGTCATTGACGTTCACTGAACGTGAACAGAACGTACGGCAAACGTAAACCCTTACGTTCGAGCTACGTCAAAATTTTTGAACATGTCCAAAACCTCGACGTAACTCGACGTAATGTGACGTAGCTCGACGTCATTCTAACATCATTCTGACGTCATCATGACGTAACCCAACGTAATGACGAAAAATGACCACGTTAGGCTCACGTTGGCTCGTTACGTCATAGTGTGACAGGCGTATAAGATGCATGCAGTTCGAAGGTGTTTGATCCACCCGGAGTGTATTAGTGAGCACCTGCAGTGCTTAAGCAGTGCAATTGCAGATCTCTCAGCATTGTGTCTGGGTAACACGTACTTATACTGACTCATGCTGTCCAGCAGTTTTGCATGAATTCTTGATATATAGCTTCAAATCTAAATATGTGTTTGGAGATTGAGTCAATTAACAAAAAATCCTTAGCATGTCTATGCCTAGATAAAAGATTCACCGCCAAGAAATTGAACCATCTGTGGGAAAACCACCACAGACCCACACGGGAGTTCGGCGGGACCAAGTGGTCCTTAGCCGCTGCCATATTGGCCACTCGTGGCTTACACATGCTTTTCTGTTCAAGGGGGATCCTCCCCCTGAATGTATTGGGTGTCAGTCCCGACGTACACTCAAACACATTTGATTAAGTTGTGTCGATTTCTTGGCCCTACACCAACAGTTTTACACTGCAGACAGTATGCATGACCTTTTCACAAAAGTAAAGCAGGAAAACATTTTTGCCTTTTTGAGGGCAGCTGGTCTATACCAGCTCATATAATCTATTAAACCCATTAGGTCAAATAACAACCATTAGCTTTTATCTCAATTCTATTTCCCTTAGACACAAATTATGTAACTGTGAGCTTTTTAAATCCACATTGTCTACTGACACAAAATTGATTCTGTGCTTTTGCATTCTGGTTGAATAAAAACCAAACAATTCTCGCCATGAATATGGCCTATGCTGCCAACATGGAGTAAAGAAACCACCAATCAATCAATCAGATTCACCGCTGAGTTCAGCGGTGAACCACGAGGCTATGTAAACGCTGGCAGTTCATGGCCTTGGATTGGCTCTCCTATCTTTCGTACCTCATGTTGATTAAAATCCATTCGCCACAATCCAAGTGTATATGTTTCCCCTCAACATACAGACTCCAGAGTGTTTAAATCACATAATATCAAGGCATGTTTACACAAAATCAGTTTGCAGTGATAGAGTTAATGAAATAAATATTCCATGTTTGAATGAACTGTTTGTACAACCTGACTACCTCAGCCAATCAAAATGTACCACCTGACTACATCAGCCAATCAAAATGACATAGACTGGACTATTATCAAAATGGCTGACATGTGGATATGTCCATCCAGATTTTAAACTTCATGCATCTATGAATATAATCGACTAAGCAACTCAAAAGGTAAGGAGGGTAAATACATCCAGGTAGGTGAAGAATATATTTTGCTTCTTTGATTGTGGAAATAGGGTATCATTTTATTTTCCCATTTTTCACCAGCTTTTATATAGTGTTGGTTTTCACCCCTGTACTGTAGTACATGGTGGATCTTTTATCTAGTCTATGCATAATAAATTGTTAATGATAGCATTAGGATAAGTCAGGTGTAACTGGTAAGCCTGAAAATAACAACCATATAATGACTGAATAATTAAGTTCAAATTGAATAAACAAGAAATATTTTATACTTTTCTAAAGCAAAAGAAGAAATTAAAAATTCTCCTATAAAGAATAAGGGCATGAATACTTTAAAAACCAAGTCATAGGACATTGGTGTGAGGGTATAAATCATATAGTATCCATGTATGTGGCACTGTTCTGGTAGGGGGTGCTGTGAAACCCACGGACTACTAGCACTCCCAGCGATTAAACGAGGCAGCCAGCCTCCCTGCTCTTATGTTTCTATGAACGCAGAATTTTACTGAAGCAGCGACCATAGTGTCTGCTCTATATAGCCCATACAAATAAAGTAAAACCTCTCTAAATCAACCAACCGACCATGGGACCGACTTTAGATGGTCCATTTAGGGAGGTGGACGGTTGAGGGAGGTTTTTTTAATCAGTACAATGGTATTGTATTGACGATCGATTTGGACCTAAATAAAGCGATCAATATAGGGGAGTGGTCGATCTGTGGAGGTGGTCGGTCAGAGAGTTTTGACTGTAATCGCCTTTATTTTGCTTTTAAAGTCACAATAACAAATGACGATGATTTGTGTTTTTATATTGACAGACCTTTATTTTGTTTATTTTCACATTGAGACTGGGGTGGGGAGTGACCATGCAATGACTAATGCAAAAAGCCCGGTGAACTTCTTCATCACAGTGTGTACAGGGACTAATGCGCTGCTAACATATATAGATATACATATGTATATGCTTAGCATACACTATTGCTTCTATCAGCTACAATAGATTCAGCACGTGTTCCTCTGCGCATGTGCAGTGCTTCACGTCCAGCAGTGTCAGTATGTAATATCAAGTGAGGAACACCACGAGTCGCTATAGTTCTGTACAGGTGATTATGTACATGGAGTAATATATTTATTTATTATCTACTTGAAAGCTTAATGAGTGGAGAGTATCCGGGCAACTAACTACAACAAAAGGTAGTCGCTGCGTGTGTGAATTGTCTTTGAACAAGAAATATTTCTGCAATATGCATATATATAAATATATAAATATATATATATATATATATATATGTATATTTTGGTAGTGTTTTGCCAGGCCGCCCAAACAAGTTTGGATTAACCGATTTTTTGGTTTAACCGAGCTTGGTTTAACGGGGTTAAACTGTATATACATTAAAAACATTAACCAAAGTGTCCCCATACATTGTATATTACATTCATGATACACCCACATTTTTGCCAAAACCAAGTCAAAGTCGATGTCAAAGCTCGGTTAAAGCAATGATCGGTTAATCCAAACAAATTTCTATGGTCCCTTCAAGTTTGGTTTAACAGGGTTATACTGTATATAGACTACATCACGGTTCCGACTGCGCATGCGCCGAAAACGGCCTTGGGAGCAAAGCAAAGGCGTACGGCCATTGAGTTTGCCTATACGCACATTGAAAAACGTCAGTTTTATTCAAAACTAATAGAAATCCCAAACCCTAACCATATCAATTTAATATAATCGTTTTGTTAAACCTGTTTTCTATGTGTTCCAAGCGGTTTGTGTCTAGGTGGTGTGGTTTTAGCAATATTTTACTTTTTCTGTATGGAGATTACTCTGGCTGTGGCTCTAACACTAGTCTGAGTGCCTAGATCTTTCTAAATCTAAATGCACATGGCATAAGATGTGCTGATTATATTGATGTAAATGCAATGCTGGATAAAAGATTAATATCTTAATTTATTATATATATATTTTTAGTTAGTATTCTATGTTTCAAAGAAGAGCTGAGATGAGCTGAAACTAGCACATTTCATTGCTGCACCCAGTGTATTAGCATGTGCCATGTGCTTTTGGGGGGGTTGTTTTGCTCTGACACATCCCACAATGCACCGCGCCGCTGGAACCGTGATGTAGTCTATTGCGGAATGGTCTGGTCAACTTGAACCGGATATGCTTATTTCTCGAAACCGGAAGTATTTCCTCCCTGGCCTATGACTAATCCGAGGTCAAACACATTGAACTTGTTCTTAATATATACACTCATGCAGAACTCGCTCCTTCACTGTATTAGAGCCGAGTATATGTGTGAGTGTGTGTGTGTGGGGGGGGGGGGGGCATAGGTATCTTTCTTTCCAGGATAGGATACACAAATTCCACGAAGGAAGTCATAGTTTAAGAATTGCCTAGTCCGGATTTTGAGTTTCTGCCATTTTGTAATCATTATTTTTCAATCAATAGATTATGTTGATCATTATAATCTACATTAATTTTAAGTTAACTTTGGAGATATTTATTTGAAGTGAGAGCATGCTAAATTATCATAAGGTATGCATCGAAATGCTGGACATAATAGGCTTCAACAAAGACATTTTTCTATTAGATTGACTTTTCATTCCAGCTATGCTGCAATCATGTTTAACAAGTGAAAAATATCCAATGTTTTAGATTTGAAAAGTTTATGTCATCAGACTTCAGCTTTAACGTCAAGTCGTACGAAGGTGTTAACACCTACACTATAAATTAGAATTCGTTGTGGTAGACCAGCTACTGTGGGCTTTCGGATTATAAAATGGAATTTAAGTTTATGATCAAAGGATTCCGCATTAAAAGATAATACCATACATGTGTGTGTATCGCCAGATCGAAAAAGAATTTAGATGGGGGAGGAGGGGGGGGGGGGAAGTGCATGGTTAAAGTACAGTAAAACCTCTCTAACCGACCACCTCCACAGATCGACCACTCCCCTATATCGGTCACTTTATTTGGGTCCCAAACGACCGCCCATACAATACCATTGTAACAATAAAAAAACTCCCTAAACTGACCATTTAAAGTTGGTCCTGTGGTCAGTTGATTTAGAGAGGTTTTACTGTATGCAATTCTTTTTTCTGCGAAACTTACCAGGCTGATATATATATAACATGTTCCATAGTATCCAGAATGCATTTCTAGAATACATTTCCTATAATAACAGTCAACAGGTACTATCACATCTAGGTAAGCATAATGGCTGTTATCCCATCCCAATAACCGATCGCTACATGGTATGTAAACATGAATGTAAAAAAAGTTAAAGGTAAAGTTTACCGTTCACTACACATTACCAGATAGACCCCTTTCAATGTTTATAAATATAGTGTATGCGCGCACAGCTTGGCTGCAGAACGAAGGCACACTGCCTTACTGGCTGCAGAACGAAGGCACACTGCCTGCTGGTACGCGCAATGCAAAACGTATATTTTATTCAAAATTAATAGAAATGCAGAAACCTAACCATATAGATTAGATAGAACTATGAAGATTGCTCATAGCCATTGAGTTTGCAGTCTGACGTCCTGCAGCCAAAAGGCGCGCGCACTGACCTAGATACCAATGCTGACAGCATATGAAATAGGTCTATAGAAATCCAATACTAGAAGAAGGCTTTGGCGAAGCTAATTTTTGGCGAACGTGGATCGATAACTTGCTAGTACAATTCTATTGATTTTTCCCACCCAAAGAATGTCTCCAAGTGCATGAGAAGTGACATGGCTTTTGACTGAATGCATCAATTGATATTTTAGCTCATAGTATTACGGTATTGTTTCACACAAGGTCCAAACAAATTCAGAAATACGATCAGCGACATTGGAATGGAAATCCTGAACATTTACACGCTCAAGCTTTATACTCATGGAAACCATAGACGAAAGCTTTTCACCAAAGTGGCACTTTTACCAAAGTTGTGCCATCTGCAGATAATGTAACCTACCTACCAGGAGTAGATGTGGCAATATCATCGCAAGGATTTCATCAATTGATGCTGTCATTGGGGATTGTCTATATTGTTTCAACAAGTTTCAGAATACGTCGCAAATGGTAAGTCCCAAACAAAAACCAGACCAAACCTAGACTACCAGAATGTACTACCTTGTTTATAATATTAGCATCGCCATTCTTACAATCGAGATTCATTTACATATCTCATTAGAAGAGAGCAGCCAAAAGGAGAGTAACAAATCGAATGAATGCCAGTTTCCCTCACTCCAGAAATAGTTAATATATGTCCATCCTGACTAGTAGCATAATTACAAACCTAAACCAGTGTCTAGTACCCTGAAAATAACTTAGGTTTTTTAATCTCAAATAAATAATTTGTCAAGCACCTCAACCAAATTTGACATGCGAAACAAAAATTAATTAGAAAATCACATCATGTAGCGCAGATCGAATAAGGCTATAAAATAATGGTGGGAGGGGGTTACACACAACTCAGGCAATGTTTATATTCAACCAAAATATACGTCTGTGAGAACAGGGGTATGGTTGTCAACTGTACATTAATACATATAATTTATTAAAATCCGAGTAATTTGAGGGCATCTAAAATATGCAACTTGACTGATGCAGTACAAACCACAGATATATACCAGAAACCAAGTGGTATGTATACCAGTAAAGAACTATGTCCCATATCAGTAACAAACTGGTACCCATGTCAATAACCACCTGGCATTGATATTCGCAATATTTGTATTCATATAAATAACAAACTAGTATCCAAATCAATGGCCAACTGGCACCCATACTATAACTAACTGGTACTCATATTAGTACCCAACGGGTACCCATATCAGTAACCGACTGGTAACTATATCAGTAACCAAGTAGTATCTGTAGCAATAACCAACCAGTGCCCCATATCAGGAACCGAGTAGTGTCTATGCCAATAACCAACTATGTATTTCAATCATCAGTAGCTGACTGGTCAGTAACCAACTTATTTATACATAATTAATCAATCAATCGCTCGTACAAAATGCACCGCTGTCAATGCAATATCAACGCCAGAAAAAAACATACAATTTAGTTTAAATTGTTAAAAACACCACACACACAGAAGCCAAATATAAATTATATATTCAAAACCCACGCGCGTTTCTGTCACTAGGCGTGTTTTCTTAAAACACATCAAGCGTCCTCCTATATTTAAATACATTTCAATATTGTGTCCACACTGAATTTAATTCGAACTAATACACCGGTCAGTAGCTTTACAGGTTGTGACTAGAGATGAAAAACATGCATGGCAAGATGTTATATCATATATCAATGATAATTTGGTGATTTATGTCATGGTTCCTATGGTGCACACCAATAATGTTGGTGCTTTCAGAATCATGTCCTGGGTGCCATATGTTGTTGGGACACTACCATCGCAAAAACAAAAACAATATTTTCAGTGTATGTAGGTGAGTGTGTACATTATATATATATATATACTAACTTTTAACCCATGCTGCGCACAGGTTAAAGTTAGGCTCCGCATCAATCCTTGGACCAGAATTGTGTTGAACTGTCATTATATATATATATTAACGGTCTCTGACTATGGTCCCATTTCAATATAGTACCGCCATCTGGTGGAATCTATCTGTACCATTATACAGTCAACTATATTCATGGCACTATCTAATGGTGGAGTTAAAAACACTTGCGGTTATGTGACTCAAAATGGATGCCACTCTGGTTGAAGTGACCAAAGTTAGTTAAGACCATCAAAATTAATATGAGAGGTATACGGTAGGCACAACAAAATTCTATTAACAACCCATGCATGGCGAAGCATTAGTGGAGTATGATGATGCATGTTGGCAGCGCCGATTGTATATATAATACCTATATAATGTACACACACACAATCTCTAGAGGAGCTTTAACTTGATATGTGTAAATTCGCTCACTTCAAAGTGCGACTAGTTTGGCAAAACGCAATCTATGATTTAGAAAGTGAAAGCCCTGAACTTCATCCTCCACCGACAGTTAACGAGTAGAAGCTTCCAACATTGTGCAAATGAGAGGGGTAAATTGAGAGGGGTATATTGTAATAACATTTCTGAGAGGTAGCGATAGTTGCATACTTTCCAAGAAGTCACCATCCCATCTGCCACAAAGGAAACGCTAGGTATAGGGATTATAATACACGCGACACTCTCAAACCGGGTCTAGACAAAATAGTCAGTTTACTAGCACTTGTGTTAAATCCAGCTATATATTTACAATGTGGATTAAATTCCGAATACGTCACACTATTTGGTTGTGCACTACAACCACCGTTAACCCATGTCATCCCAATTCTAAACTCATGGGAATAAATAATCAAAATGTTTAAATTCTAGTAAGCAGCAATGGCGAAACCTTTGACGTCATACCATGACGTCACTTCTATTGATAGTGTGTAGTCTAACACATCACCTAATATGTGTGCATATATATTACAAGCCTACACGCTTACAAGTGCGCATATACCGAAACACACATTTACATAATTAATTTTTACATATGAAAGCAACATTATTCACCAATCAAAGTGGAGTTTATTTTCGGGAATGAAAGAAGCTAATATCAAATTCAATTGGCAGTGAGTGAATGCAGACCATACGATGTAAATCAATAGATGTTTATATTTTGGTTAAATATTTTCCATAAATTCACTAAATATCCAGCACCAACGGACATATTGGATTATCTCCGTAGTTTATCTTCGAATAAGCCTTTCATAAGAAGCATATGTGAACTTAAATGTTTTGTTTTTTTTGTCAGATGCATAAATGCCTAAATTGATAGAATTGTTCTGGCAGCATTGTGTGGTTATATCCTGTATCATAGCAACACTAACACATGACATTAGAGTTGAGGTAGTTACCTATAACAATTATAAACAATACATATGTAACCCCTTACCCGTCGTTGACTGTATAACTATTTAATTAATCTTTTTAAGCACAAAAAAGGCGATGACTTAATTTAGTTTTATATAAAGAACACATTATTTCCCAACAATGACATTAATAGACTGTTGTGGAAGCAGTTTAAATATAGAACACCATGAAGCCTGAGCATAAAAAAGATCGAGTTTTCTTCCTGCTTGATAAATAAAGGTCCAAGAATATATAAACCTCACAAATTATGCTGAGAAGGAAATATGAGCGCTTGCTTGACAGAAAAATGTTGTATTGGTTTATAAACTCAACAATAGTGGGTTTTGTGGCCAGGTATTTTGATTAATTAATAGCTCAATACGAGAGTGTAGCACAAATAGATCACAGTAAGCTAAAGAAAGGTGCCTCTAGAGCTGTGAAATGTCGACACTTGGTGTGATATGAGGTGTCTGTAATATATATGACAATATCCATCAGTGGCCTATTTAAGCTGTGTTTATACAGCACACTGATTACGGTAATTTAAGGGTGTATAATATGTGACGGTGTGAAGCAGTCATTTCATGGGGTGAAAACTTTCAAGAGAGACAATTTTTTCATACAATAGAAGTAGAACATATGAACATTTACAGTGCTAAATGCATTAAAGGTGCACTTACACGACGACAGCAAATGTAACTGTATTGGTGGTTTTACCTTATTTTACCGCTGTTTATGTTTACACGACGACAGCAAATGTAGCTGTATTGGTGGTTTTACCTTATTTTACCGCAGTTTATGTTTACATGACAACAGCAAATGTAGCTGTATTGGTGGTTTTACCTTATTTTACCGCAGTTTATTTTTACACGACGACAGCAAATGTAGCTGTATTGGTGGTTTTACCTTATTTTACCGCAGTTTATGTTTACACGACGACAGCAAATGTAGCTGTATTGGTGGTTTTACCTTATTTTACCACAGTTTATGTTTACACGACGACAGCAAATGTAGCTGTATTGGTGGTTTTACCTTATTTTACCGCAGTTTATGTTTACACGACGACAGCAAATGTAGCTGTATTGGTGGTTTTACCTTATTTTACCGCAGTTTATGTATTTATTATATCTACCGCTAGCCAGCATAACTTACACCAGTGGAAAAGTGGGACTGCAGCTCACATTAATCGTACTTATTAAAAGTATGTCTATATTGTTTCAAAATATGTCACAAATGATAGGTCCCAAACAAAACCAGACTTAAACTTACACTATCAGAATGTACTACCTTGTTTATAGTATTAATTTTATTTGACGTTGTAGCGAATGCATCTTAGTTTGAAAAACTGCAGGTAAACGCCACTTTACATGAGGAGTAGAAAGTAGTTCACACCAGTAAGAAACAAGAGGCATTGTATGAAAATATTGTCTTTCTTGAAAGTTTTCACTCCATGAGCTTCACACCATCACATTTTATACACCCGTACATTAGAATAATCAGTGTTATAAACGCAGCTTAAATCAGCGAGTGACAGGATAGTGCCTTATATATTACACACACATCGTAAGATATCAACAGTTCGGCATGTTCATAAATAATTGTAACAGTGAATGTCACTGTGACCTTTCACGTCATTGTGAGGTCAGCGAGACGTCATGAAGGTCATTAGAACACGTGAAGGAAAATAAACAACGTAGGTAGGTGTGGACGTAAGCTTGAAGGTCTCACTAGGATTCTTTACAAAATGCTTGTGGATTCTTTACAAAATGCTTGTGGATTCTTTACAAAATACTTTGCGCAAACCTCGCCAAACAGGACATTCAAAATAGGACACTTAAAGTGGGACTGAGGAATGATAAAGTAAGCTTCCCTACCACACCGAATAGGCACAAAAGCATGGCCATCTCACACAAAATCGTCGGACTCTTTAATTAATGCGCCATTCAAACTGAGTATAAATTCACTAACAGGTGATATTCGATACATGCATGCCTGCTAACTGACTTAAGCTAAGATTCCATATACATGGTAGGCAGCATGCGAATGCATATGCAGCATGCGGCATGATATACCCATGCGATTTCCAGTCTTTCTTGCTCCAAATTTGTGAAGGAAAGTCAAAGTTGCTGGTTTCCTATGGCAAATGGAGCAGCATTTGTATTCTCGTTCGCACCGATCGGTCCATAGAGCAATCCACTTTCCGCATTCGCATCTGGACATATGGAAGCACCACTGTGTATTTACATGCTTTTCCATTATTTGTCGCATTCACATACCACATACCGCGTATATGGAATCTTAGCTTTACTTGGCTTTAGAATTGTATTTAATAACGGTTATGGGTTATTGTATTCCATGCGCTAAACATGTCGCCTTCCATAGCCTTAAACCAGCGTATGGTGTTTACTGAAAGCTACCGTAGCCTGCGATAATCATTCATCACGTAAAATAACGCCATCACATAAAATAACGCCGGTCTCGCGAGAGTCTGTGAGTAACTGCTTTAAAATACAAGACCGCGGGAGTCAGCATCGTTGCCACGAGAGGGGCGCTCACAGAGCCACTCCATACAGTCAATATCTGTCACACTCCATAGACCAGCTACAGAGACACGCGTCAATAGAGTCAAAGTGATGGTCGCTTAGTCGTTTAGCAAGACATGAGATGGAAAGACAGACTCTGCTTGGTCAGTGTTTCCTGTAGAGCCGGAGTCAACGTCAGTCTCCAAGCGGAGTCAGACATTGGCGCCGTTGCATACTTCCGGCAGACGGCGTCACAATCACGCTCCAAGTGGAGTCAGACATTGGCACCGTTGCATACTTCCGGCGTCACAATCACGCTCCAAGCCGAGTCGGACATTGGTACTGTTGCATACTTCCGGCAGACGGCGTCACAATCATGCTCCAAGCGGAGTCAGACATTGGCACCGTTGCATACTTCCGACAGAGGGCGTCACAATCACGCTCCAAGCGGAGTCAGACATTGGCGCCGTTGCATGACAAGCCATTCTCCAAACCGAACGAGAGGATAACCCTGTATTCACTTTTCATGTTTCCAGCAGGTGCCGACAGTGCCACTCTCCAAGTAGAGTTGAACATTGAGTACTTCCGGTAGACAGCATCAAGCACTCTCCTAGCCGAGTCAAACTTTGGCGCCCTATAGATTTTTGCATACACACAGACGCTACTCGCTTCCAGCAGACCACGAATTCACCACTCTCCAAGCGCAGTCTGTAAAATGTATTCATGTCTGTCTATACGTAGACTTTGCGCTCGCCACCGAATGCCTTTTTCAACTTCCCACCTATTCAGAAAAAGGAAGACCGGGCTGAAATACTTGAACAGAAATGAAAAAAAAAAACACAAAAAAAACACAACAGAAATGAGCAGATGTTTGTCTTAGCTAATGGATTCGTGAAGTTACATGTCGTCTTCCAGTAGCAACCAATTCCCCTATTATTTTCACCTATAGATAAAGCAAACTGAGTACAGAGAATGCATAAGTTTTTAAATCTTTGTTTTATTTTCCCGTCATTAATTATAATCTTAAAAAAAGGACAGATTAACGATCAATTATGGAACATCAGCATTACTTAACATTTTCTTTTAATTAATAGGTGTTTTTTGGTGGGTTTTACATTCGCATGGGGAATTTCAATTGTGAACAAGTAGTCTTCCTCATTCCAATGTTCTTTTCCCATGCTTAGTAATATCTTGTGTTTGGCAGGAACAAGTAGTCGGCGGGACCAAGTAGTTCTCACTCAATGCCACATTGGCCACTCTTGGCTGACTCGTTTTTTTACTCAAGGGAAAACCAATGCTTGACTGTGCAGACGTCATTGCCTTGCATCATTGTTTTAATGTAAATAGCATGTGCGACCTCTTTACTGATGAAAACAACAAACAAATCTGTCTAAAAACAATTGGGTTATATGACCTCCGGTAATTTTGGCTATTATTTTGTGAGTTAAATTTCGCTGTCAGTTGACACAAGTCCAACCACTTCAAAGATAGAATCGGAGACTGGTTTTGCTATCATTTGATACAGATCTGACCATTTTGAAATTTTGTATAAATTTCAATCTAGGCATGTGAATGCGATTGACAAGACTGACAGAATAGATACCATTAGCTTTTCGTGGTGAATATGGCCCTTGCTGCCGACATGGCCTTGAATAATCAGCAATCAATCGATCAATCAATCAATCAAGGCAAGGTAACGATAAGTATATTTTTTGGAAGTCATTGGTTTCGCTCAGCCGAGGAGCAAACGGAACAGGAAGCGAGTGCTCCACTCATTCAACCATAATTACCAGCTTCACTGACGAGGTTGATCATCTTGCGTCCAATCTGTTTGACATTGTCCTTGAGTGACAGTGACATCTGGTCCATCTCCTCTCTGTACTCCTCAATCCGCGCCTCAAACAAACCTGCAAACAAGATTACCTTCAAGGGGTCAGGAAAGGACACATAAATCTGTTGCGTTAACCCTGATTATTGTAGCGAAGTGCTATACTTTGTAAGTGAGAGCGGACGGACTCTATAAGGACAGATGAAGCCCCTACGGGACCATATTAATTTGGATGTTTTAGCAGTTTCCCAACTGTAGCATTGATTTATTTAATCTAATCAAGGATTTTATATATATATAAGGATGCTAAAGCGAGGCTGTTTGAGGCTCTTCTAGTGTGCAATCCGGAAGTACGGCTCCCAAATTGGAAGGGTGATAATGAGCGATGATAGGGGCATTTCTCCATTAACTACCAGTGCCAATTATTTACCAAAGCTTAACCAGTTAACAAATCCAACCGCAATGATCGGATGAAAATCATCTATTGAACTAGAAATTAGACATCACATGACAACTTATAAACCAGATGTAAGTACCTCTCTAAAAGTGCTACTGTCAACCGGAGGTGACAACGCAGATTATCCAGACAACCAGTCCTTCAACAGGGCCAATTATCATGCCATCATGACGTCACTTAAAGTTGCATAGTCCGATGAAAGCATCAAATTTTCAAAACCCAAACACTGATGTAGATTTAATTCTACATATCTAACTTAGATACCGGTGCACTTTTGAAACATTTGTTGCTTCACAGAAGGGCATAATAAGTCAATTTACTAGAACCGGTTCCTACTGAAGCCTACTGAAGCCTATGGTGTCAGAGTTTTGACGTGCTTGCCAAAATGAATTTGGCATGTTTGTACTTCAAATTTCTAAAAAAGTAGCCATGGAAAATAAAAGTTACTTCAAACTAAGTAAGTTAGATTATAATGATCAACTTTATATATTTATCTCAGAAAATCACAAAAACTCAAAACCATCGGAATATGCAACTTTAACCATCTATCTCTCTACTATCTGTGATCTAATCATTAATTATGTTTTGCATCAGGTTCACGCCATTTCAATGCATAACTTTGAAGACATCAAACTCATTGATATTGGAACAACTTGCTGATTTATACTGTAACTTCACTTTACTGCCCGACTTCACCTCACTCAATTAAAAAAAAAGAAAAAGTTAACTAAAGAAATGTAGCAATGCTTTGATCTTGAGAATTCAACCTCTGGATAAGTAATTAAAGCTGACATTGCTCTCGGCATGTGACCTTGACACCTACCCGAGGCTGGACTGTCCTCTTGTAGGTGATCAGTGATGAAAACCTCAAACATCTGTGTCTCAACGAACCACTCCAGAAAGAGGCGGATGCTTTTCGACGACACCGCCTTCGTGAATTGTTCTTTCTGGAACCAGAAAAGATCAGCGCGTATAAGTGGAAGAAGCCATGCTCATCCAAGCTGTTTCAATCATTGAAAACTTTGTTTTGACTTAAAGTTATGGTATGTGTCCTAGCAACTGACCAAGCGCCTAGCAAATGGGCATGCATGGACTGTGCATTCCAACGTGACCTAGAAAACGGCATCACATCACAAAGCAACCCAGCTGTGTGATGATTTAAAAAGGCATTTAGCAGCGTTGAACGCATGCCACACTAACAGATTTTTAGTTCTAACCTAAATACCTATACTATCCTTTATTAAGTCTTAAATTTTTATTCTTATAGTTTTTAAAATTATTTGTTTCTTATCTGTGCAGTTTCAAAGGAATATAAAATAAACAGTATATAATGCATTATAATAACAAATATATTTTGAAAAGTATGAAATAACTTCTTTGTAAAGCAACAAATAAAGAATAAATGTAACTCAATAATCTCTGTATTAAATATATATCCAGTAAGTCCTACTTCCCCTAAACCAGTTTGTAAGCAAGTTTGAGAGCTAATACAGTTACTAAATCTTTTGCATACTGATATTAAAACAAACTTTTTCTAATAGCTGAAAAGTGTCTTAACCAATTCTATGATTTGTTTGTTAATGTCACAAATCTGTTATTTTCAATTAATTGCGCCACCTATGAGAGAAGTGGGAACTACTGGTATAACGATGTGCATGCATCAATCACATACAAAGTCCCCTTTAAACTGACCCGGTATAGGCCGCTGAGACTGGAACTGTGCTCTCCAAGCACACCTTTTCAGTTTGGGTAACTGAATATGTGGAGGGAGCATGCTACAATGGATAGTGTACAAATGCAACCTAAGCCTGTGTATCCATAGAGTCTGCCCTTGCTCCGTGTTCCCTTGTGATGTGCCACACAGACAATGAACCTGTGTTTTGCTTAGTGGCCATTCCCATGTTAGACCCAGGGACCGTATGGCTTTGTGCATGGCATATGCATCATACTGACCAGGAACATAGAGAATGAACATGTTCATTGTCTGTGTGGCGTGTCACAAGGTCACAAGCGAACCCGGAACAAAGGAACATGCCACATGGGAAGTATATGGATACACAGCCAAAAGGGGTTCCCCGGTGTTCCCCAGTCTCTGGGGAACCATATTTGGTCTTGTGAAGAACCATATTAGGACATGTAATGAGGGAATCCCTCTCGTGACGTCATTCATATATATTACATTCCTAGTTTGTTTGTTGTCTCAGTGGAGTATAACAGGTGACTGTAGGATTTAAAACAAAAGGCACCTGGAAAACGAGTTCGCCGTCTTGCTGCGTGTTCATGAACTCGGTGTAGTGTCCGGTCGTCTCGACAAACATACGCAGGAACGCCTCAAAGATGACCGTGTCCCGGGCAACACCAGCCACATCTGTAAGGCAAATATTAAGAAGAATAAAAAGCAGAAAAAAAAGCATTAATTTTTTTAATTAAATTTAAAGGTAATAAATAATTATATTTAAAGCCTGCAACAGAACCATGGGGAAAATCTATCTGACCATGAACAAAAGATAATGCTGAGATTAAATTTGCATCAGCACATTAATCATTGGGATCATTTTAATTCGTAGCTATTTACATGTTTGTAGATGGCCGAAATGAATATTTCGGGCAAATTCCTCTCGAATAATTTTTTTTTTTTTTATCTATTGCGATATTATGCTCTCTTTTTTAAACCTTAAGCTTTAACACCACATCAAGTGTTGAGTTGACATAAATTTTATTTACAATGCGAATAGGTTTTTGGGAAAATCAAGAGTAATCGAAAGGTGAAAATATATAAAATCGTGCAAATTAGAGGCTACAAGAATGTAATATAGGTAAGGCAATTATTCTACAAGAATCAATTTGATGTTAAATTTAAACTATCAGTATAAAAGCAATAGAAATGGCAGCATCTAAAGAAAGGGATCTGTATAATATGCTATGTAATATAAAATTAGCAGTAAAGCTCAAATTCGATTTTTAGAAATTATTGTATGTGCTATTGGAAAATTGCATCGTGCATTTCAGTATTGATCAAAGGGTACTAAAATAATCAAGAGTATTGTTGTAGAATTGAAATTGATCAAAGGTACTCAAATAATCATAATCAAGAGCTTTGTTGCAGAATTGAAAAATGGAGTTCATGTATCTCAATATTAATAGTAGAAGTCAACAGTCGAGGCAGTAAATGTGGAAAAGTACAAAATAAATAAGGTTAACAAAGAGGGTATAATAAGTAGCTTATAGTAGTATTATAACTATTAGCCGTTCCACAAGGCACATCTGTTATATATCACAACTCATTGAAATAATGCCCGCATGGTGTACTCATTGTATCCCTTCCTTAGTTGCAATTATGCACTTTTATACCTGGCAGAGGTAACAGACTATTGTTGTCAAAGTGACACACATTGCATGGATAATTCCTGAGGGATGATAGTGGTTTCAGGCATTAAAAAAAAAAAAAAAAAAGGGAAGGAAAAGGAAAAAAAAAGCGGAAATCTAGCCGAGATTATTATCCTGACGGCAAATTTCCGTTTACACCTGTATCAAAAATGTCTCCAGGCTGTGAAAACCCCCGGAAATGCTCTTAAAAACGGGAAAATATCCTTGTTACTACCGCCGCCATCACCTTATCTATATACATTGTATCTACCAGTCTGCCGTTGTTGGAAATATCTATATGCGTCGTTCTCAGAAACCATGTACCACTTTTTGTGACATGGAATCCAAAAGTGAAAACATTCTAAATAATAGCTGAAAACATTGCAAAAAATAGCAGAATCCATATCCATAATGAATGTTTATATGTTGTGCATATTTCAGAGATGAAAGTTTTTTTTTTCACTTTTTGATTTTGATCTTATGCACATTGAGAAAGCTGTTGAAATTAACTGAGTAACATCCATCCATAACATCATTTTAACAAACATCGATGAAATCATTTTAACACACACAACAAATTCAAACAAGATTTGATTCATTCCTCCAAGAAAAAAGTTGAAAAGAAACGCTTGAGTAGATGTATCGTGTCGATATGCAAATTTTCATATTTTCACTTTAGCACAAAATCATATAAGAATATATTGGATACATTTAGTGGAATAGATTAAATACATGTAGCATGGCTCACATGCTTAATACATAGAGTCAACAATAAGCATTGGATTTACTACCCCCCCCCCCCCCCCAAAAGGAAGGCAAAATCATTTTCAAAGGAATAATTAATTATGTCAACGTGAGGCTAGCGAAACTCCAGCGCGTGCAAAGCGAGACTAGCATGACATTAGCGGTGACTTAGCGTCGGACTGGCGTGATCACGCCCATTGCTTTATTATTTTGTCTTGCAGATGTTGGTCGCCATCGACGCAGCGCATGGCGATCTGGGGGCTGCAGAAACTGCCTGTGCTGAGCTGCAGATCGGGTTGGACGGGGAGCAGCCCGAACAACGACCCCTAGCCGAGGCCCGAGGCAAGGGAAAGCCGTCCACGAGGGAGGATGACCTGCTAGATGCTCAACGTGTCAACGCAATGTGTCGATGCCCGAGCAACCTTTTGGACAGCCTAACAACCATGCGGATGACCCAAATGACCACGTTCGCAAACTATGTGCGGGACTGTTTGTCGACAATTACCAAGGGCCAGTTCCACCATGCGCGGACTGCGATAAACATCATCCTGTCACAGGTGATGGAGTCAGAGGTGGTTGACGACGGGACCGTAGTCTTGGGGCTGGAGCTGTCCCGGGTCTGCCCCTACCCCCATGACTCAGACTGTGCGGCCCCCTCTGTGACGTCATGCTACTCCTCTTCGTCCAATGCATCCTCTTGCCCGTCGCCGAATGAGGGGTACCAGCCGCATCCCCACCAGTGGCGACATCAACGACCAGCAGGAACACCCTGGTCCTCCCAAAGCCTAGACTATATGCAGCAATACATGCTGCTGCAGCCCCCAACACCGCCAGCGTTGAGGGTGCAGCCTCAGTTCCCCGCACAGACAATGTGTCCACCCAAACAGGTGACGAGTCAGTTACCACGACAGCAGCCTGCAGCACACGCAAGTGGCAGCGCGTTAACGTCGGCATGGCTCCTCAACCAGAGTGCCAGTATGTCAGCGGGAACGACACTGACAGCCACAGATGGATTCCTGAATCTGTCTGGCCTGTCAGGCATATCCAACGTGTCGAACCTGAACATTGAGGCGCAGGAGCTCTTTGCGCCATGGGAGCTCGACACCCCACCAAAGGGCCAGAGCCAGGCCCCGGATAAGTGAACAGAACTGAGAGTATTTATTGTGTGCCTGCCTGTACATATGTACATATTTGGTATTCTTTTTTCTGTTTTTATTTGTATGTCTTTTTTTGTTACTGTGTCCCTGACAGTATTTATTGTGTGCCTGCCATATATTTGGTATTCTTTTTTCTGTTTTCATTTGTATGTCTTTTTTTTTACTGTGTCATTGACAGTATTTCTTGTGTGCCTGCCTGTACATATGTATATATTCTGTATTCTTTTTCCTGTTTTCCTTTGTATGTCTTTTGTTTTCTGTGTAACTGTATATATTTAGTAAAGTATTGCACCTGGGAGGAATCTGTAAAAAATGTTTCCTCCCCTCCCCCGTAAAATAACTGACATGTAAATCTTGTTAGTGTTAATTACAGTAATCTTCCCCGTAAAGTTATCTTCCCCACCCGAATATATAACTGATATGTAAATGCCCCCCTTAAAAATAAAGTTATAATATCCCCCCAACCAAATTTATAACTGACATGTAAATTTGTCAGTGTCAAATGCCCCCTTTATAATTAAAGTAATATCCCCCAAGCAAATTTATAACTGACATGTAAATTTGTGAGTGTCAAATGCCCTCCCTTAAAGATAGCTATATTCCCTCTTTTTTCCCCACCCACAATTATACCTGACCCGTACATTAAGGTTTGATATCAATAGCAGATTGATATTGTAGTAGTCTGAACATGAGCTCTACTATCACGCGGTAGCAGCGGAGACTACAGCGCCATCAGCGCAGTACCATTACACTGCGCTAGGTGGCGGCACGGGTCACCACCGGTCAGACCCCAACTGGGCTGACCTCTACTGCGTGTGGTTGACCCACCCCCCCACACACACCTATAGAGTCGATGTGGGATCTGGCGAGTCAGGGGGCGGGTCAGACAACTACTGACGCCGCGGAGAGCAGATGGTTCAATAAACCAAAGGTGAAGCGTACACTCAATTGAATCTTGGTGTTCTTCCGTGTGAGCGAGAGAGTCGGAGGGCCGTGGGCCATTACAATATCTTTTATTTAACCGAGCTATAATATCTGTACATCTCACATTTTTGCATATAACACAGTACATTTCAGAAATGACATTTGCACATATCACATTTATTACATATCACACAGTGCATTTGTACATATCACATTTTTGGATATCACACTGTACACTTCAGAAATGATGACACCACAGTACAGAAATATCCCAGTGCACACACTTCCTATATTCATATCATATTCTCCTCCCATTCCACTGATCCCACTGGTGAGTTGACCCAGTCTTTGAGGACTTTCCGCTGTTGTGTTGCTATGTCCGGCAGGTTTCCGCCCTGTCTCCATGCTCCGGGGATGAAATTGCGGTTGACGTTCTCTGGAGGGTCTAGCTGCTGATTCTGGAGCGTGGGATATCGGATCCTCATCATGTTGTGTAAGACCATGCATGCTGTGACGATGAGCTTCACGGTGGAGGGGTGGTGCTGCATCGTGTTGAGCAGGACCTGAAATCGGTTTGCCAGGATGCCGATTGCATTCTCCGCGACTCTCCTAACTGGGGAAATCCTGTAGTTGAAGATGCGTTCCTCACACGTCATACCCCTCCTGCTGTATGGCTTCATCATCGTCGGGCATAGGCCGAAGGCATCGTCAACGATCGGGAAGTATGGAACTGTCCTCTGGCCGGCCACAATAGGCTCGGGTTCCGGGAAACCTATGGTACCATCTTCAGTGCTGGCCTTCAGCTCAGAATCATTGAACACCTGCGCATCTGATGCGGAGCCTTTACCGCCGACATCGGCCCACATGAACCTGTAGTCTGGTCCTCGTCAACACTGAGAGTTAGTTCTGCACACCTGCGTGTGTGTGCTATGGCAGAATGGGATTTAACGGAATTATAGTTGTTGTGTAGAGTCTTGTGAGCGCAACTTAAAGAATATTATGTGTGTCATGAGTATGTGTGTGTGAGTAAGTGTGCGTGCGCGTCTGTGTGTGAGTAATTGTGTGCATGTGTGAATGTGTATGCGAGAGTGTGTGTGAGTATTTATATGAGTGTATGTGTGAGTGTGTGTGTCCATATGTGCGTATTTGTTTGGATAGGAAAGGAGGGAGGAGCTTTTTATTCCTATTGACACTTACTACTAGGACTACACTATTCCCATAATCCGAGTATCTAGAACAGAGTATGCAAAATGTGCGAGAATGTATATGTGTGTGTGTGTGTGTGTGTGTGTGTGTGTGTGTGTGTGTGTGTGTGTGTGTGTGTGTGTGTGTGTGTGTGTATGTGTGTGTGTGTGTGTGTGTGCGCGCGCGCTTGTAGAGGAAAGCTGAGAAGGGAGGTTTTTTATATTCGTTTTGACTCTTACTACTGGTACAACACTATTCTCATTCTCCGAGTATCTAGAACAGATTATGCTAAATATGTGAGAATGTGGGTGTGAGTGGGTGTGTGAGTGAGTGAGTGAGTGAGTGAGTGAGAGAGAGAGAGAGAGAGAGAGAGAGAGAGAGAGAGAGAGAGAGAATGTGTGTGTGAGTGAGAGTGAGAATGTGTGTGAGAGTGAGAGTGAGAGTGAGAGAGAGAGTGTGTGTGTGTGTGCGTTTGTGTGTGTGCTTGTAGAGGAAAGCTAAGAAGGGAGGTTTTTTTTATTCGTTTTGACTCTTGCTACTGGTACAACACTATTTCCATTATCCGAGTATATAAAACAGATTATTCAAAATGTGTGAGAATGTGTGTGTATGAGTGTGTGTCAATGTGCGTGTGTGTGTGTGTGCTTGTGGAGGAAAGCTGAGGGAGGGTCTTTTTTATTCCTTTTGGCACTTACTACTAGTACTATATTCCCATAATCCGAGTATCTAAACCAGAGTATTCAATGTGTGAGAATGTATATGTGAGTGAGTGTGTGCTGGTAGATGAAAGGTGAGGAGGGAGGCTTTTTTTTATATATTCCTTTTGACTCTTACTACTAGTACTACACTATTCCCATGATCCGAGTATCTAGAATAGATAAGGCTAATGCTATTAATGATAAATTCCATTGTTAATAATGTGCGAATAAAAAAAAAAAATTCCTCTTAGGGTGAGCGATAATAGGAAAGTTCAGTAAGTATACTAACATAACGCACAGTAAAGCAGAGTAACGGAAAGTAAAGTAAAACCAGCTGACCCGAATCCTCAGGGCTTGTGTCTGCCGGGGTGGCATCTGCAGGGTACCACCAGCACAGTTACTATGGAAACAACCCTACGGGCAATCCGCAGATGCTTCTCAAGTAAGAACAAGTTGGCCCTGTTACAACCTGGTTCCTTGACCCTGTTATAATCTGGCTTCTTGGCCCTGCTACAACCTGGCACTGTTACAACCTGGTTCCCTAGTCCAGTCCTAGTTCCCTACGTTGGCTGTTGTGTGGGTAGATAAAAGATTCACCCCATACTTGCAGTAGTGGTGAATGACAACGTAGTCTAAATATGGGTGAAAATAGCTTTAGTATGGAACACGATGTGGATTTCCTGGTTCCAGTATCAAATGGCTACTAAAGCCGTGTTTACACGGGGAATTGTGAAACGTTCTAGACAAAGCGATTTATATGAAGCGTTTCAGAGGCGCGTTTACACTGACAGAGTTTGAAAGTGTTTTGTCACCGGGAACAAGTAGCCTTAGTTCCGCCTGTAGCCGGCAAGCATTGCTATTTGTTTAGTTTACACACGTCGATTCGATGCAGATGTAGCTGCTATGTTAATATCGCTTGGAATTTAAGGTTAATTTAATTAAATTTCATTATTTGAGTCTGTAATTCTGTTAAATATGATCGCAATCACTAGATTTCGGCCTAATCGGGCCCTAATACTGCCGGGCACCAGCGATTAGTTACTGCTCCCCCTGTTCCCGGCACGCACTACTATTTTATACTACCGCCGCCTGGGAACAAGCTGAATCGCTTCAAATAAACCACCTAGCGAGGTGGTATAGATGAAGCGTTTCATATGAATCGATTCAGCCCTAAAACGCCACAGAGCCGCGTTTACACGCCAAATGTGAGTCGATCTAGGCAAGTGGGTTCATATGAAACGTTTAAAATCGCCCGTGTAAACGGGGCTTTATATCGCCACAGAGTTGATGAAATGGGAGAGAATGCAAAAAGACAAGATGGTAACTACAGAATGCCGTCGATTTCAAATTTAAAGTCCATTAAACTACAGGTTTTTTTTATATTTTTCAAATCAAAAGCAGCGGGTAAATATTAAGATATATGTGAAGAATATATTTTGCTTCTTAAATTAAGAATTTATCTGCTCATTTCATTTACCCAGCATGTAGATCATTTCCACCACTTTTTCTAATGGGTTGCTTTTCACCCCTAATGCAAGTATGGGGTGAATTTTGTATCTACTGTGCAAGTAGCTCATGTATGGCCCTCACCGTGGTGAGCATGACCCACATCACAATGCACACATGTGCGCACATAATGAATTAGAATCCGTGGATTGCATTGGAAGCCTAACAATGGCACTGTTATGAGACTTATTCATATTTAGTTTCAAGCATTGCATAACATCTTTACAACCCAATTTAAAAGAAACAAAAATAATTAGTCTTAAAAATGTTAGTTTACTCAAATCTGATAAACAGGAAGGGGGAATTTTAAAAAGTATCGCAAGACCTCTTAATTAACAAAAATGTAATAGAAGTAGTTTAAAAAAATAAATATAGTCCATTTGTTAAAGGCTAACCATCCCAGAAATCAGTGTAAAAGCATGAACATTGGCTGTAGCCATTTAGATTGCCATTCACGACGCTTAGGTAGTAATTGTCTCACTATTGTATCTGTCCCACTAGACTTTCTACTCGCTTCATTAGCAGCGAGTCCTCAGTTCTAATCATAGGTAGAAAATCCCATAGCGGAAGACGCTAGGCATTCTGACATTATGAAAAGTGGTATCAAACCCAGATCTCTGCCATATCAGGCAAGCAATGCACGGCTAGCCTACACTTTTTGTACTGGGGGGTCGTTAAACAAAAAACAAAAAAAGGCGAGCCTAAACAGGCTCGCCCGATTAGTACGGATAGCTATTTCCCACCCAAATGTACTATCTGCAGTTACTCAGCGCTATTTGAAGGTTGTCGCAAACTAAGAGATCTCCACCCCACCCCGTCTGCGATTACCGGTCTTACAGGTTTTAAATGTGGGGTATTTACTGACCGGTGTCCTCTTGTAATGCAGCTCGAAGACACTTCTGCAGCTTCCGGGGCAGAATGGTGTGTTCATCTCCCATGCTGGCCACCAGACTGTTCGTGTCCAGATCCACAATCAACACCTACAAACAGACACACAATATTAGATCATGTTGGAAAAACAGGTTCTGAATCGATAGCTGAAGTTAAAGTTGCATTGTCTGACTTTATAAGTGCTGTCCCACTGGGAAATCAGGCTGCTGGCACCATGACCCGATATCCCATTCAGTTACATTATCCTGACACTTAGCTAACCAGTCCTTGCCCTATCCTATTAATGCCAAGCGCCAGGCTAGGAAGCGACAAGTATCAAAGTCATTGGTGTTAGTCGACCGGGAACCTAACTCCCGATCTCTCACACGCGAGACCCGCAGTCTACCGATTCGGCCACCGTGCCCGGTTTGGATTTGTCGTCTAGCTGAGAGGCTGACCGTGAGGAATGCGATAATTAAACACTGCATTGGCTCAAACACGTGGTTGTGACCTCCTAAGGTCTGCCTATGGGCCATGCACCATGCACTACTGAATGTTGTGAAAGAATTGTCAGATAAATGGAAGCTGGTCACCTCTTCGACCTCGAGCGCCTGCAGTTTGGGTAATTCAGTGGAGAGGATGCCGAGGATGTAGGGTGTGGGCGCACAGCAGACGTCGATCATGGAGGCGGGAAGCACGGGCACAAAAGTGTGCTGCCAGTTGAAGGGGTACAGGATCACCGTCAGGGCGCAGATACATGACGACAGCGTGCTGCAACAAGCAACAGGGCATTATAATGCTGGCCAGCTGATTGCAGATACATAATAATGTGCTACAACAAACAACAGGGCATTGTAATGCTGGCCGGCTGATTGTAAATACATGATAACAATGTGCTGAAACAAGCAACAGGGCATTGTAATGCTGGCCTGCTGATTGTAGATACACGATAACAACATGCTGCAACAAGCAACAGGGCATTGTAATGGTGGCCTGCTGATTGCAGATACACGGCGACAACGTGCTTCAACAAACAACTGGGCATTGTAATGCTGACTGGCTGATTGTAAATACACGATAACGTGCTGAAACAAGCAACAGGGCATTGTAATGCTGGCCTGCTGATTGTAGATACATGACAACAGCATGCTGCAACAAGCAACAGGGCAATATAATGCTGGCCGGCTGCTTGCAGATACACGACCACAGTGTGCTGCAACAAGCAACAGGGCATTGTAATGCTGGGTGGTTGATTGCAGATACATGATAACAACGTGCTGAAACAAGCAACGGGTCATTGTAATGCTGGCCTGCTGATAGTAGATACACGATGACAAAGTGCCGCAACAAGCAAGAGGGCATTCATATGCTGGCCGACTGATTGTAAATACATGATAACAACATGCTGAAACAAGCAACAGGGCATGGTAATGCTGGCCGGCTGATTGTAGATACACGATGACAGCATGCTGAAACAAGCAACAGGGCATTGTAATGCTGGCCGGCTGATTGTAGATACACGATGACAGCGTGCTGCAACAAGCAACAGGGCATTGTAATGCTGGCCGGCTGATTGTAAATACACGATAACAACATGCTGCAACAAGCAAGAGGGCATTGTAATGCTAGCCGGCTGATTGCAGATACACGATAACGTGCTGCAACAAGCAACAGGGCATTGTAATGCTGGCCGGCTGATTGCAGATACACGATAACGTGCTGCAACAAGCAACAGGGCATTGTAATGCTGGCCGGCTGATTGCAGATACGCAATAATGTGCTGCAACAAGCAATAGGGCATTGCAATGCCGGCCCTGAATCTGTTGTCACCACTCAAACCATGAACTCCTTCAAGTCCCGACTCGAGAAGTTTTGGATACAAGAACGATAAGGATTTACCATAACCGTCCGTAGTAAAATTTATTTATTGTAGGACTGGAATAACAACAGACAATTAGCCTACCATATTCTGTATATTTGGTATCAAGGTATCATTGTCCACAAATATGGTTACCCATGCGAGATTTAGCTACACAATATGTAACATACATTGTATGCAAGCAATATAGAAATATAAAATATTATATAAGATAGGGTTCCTACCTCAAATGTTGCGCAGTGAATAGGATGCGTCTCTCTAGCAGAACAGAGCTAAAGATCTTCAGAATGGTGTCCACATTTAGATGTTTAAACAAGGCCTCAAAAGATACCTGTTTGAAACAAAGAGGATCATGTTTGGAGGGAACATAACAATTGTGAATAGACAGATGTATATTGTTACATACATTCAAAAATATATGCAGTAGAACCTGTCTTCAACAGACAACTCTGCATCCAGATCAATTATTGTTCTGACATAGCAGGTGTCTTGTGCGCAAAGGGACAGTCCAAGTGAGGCAAAAACAGTTTGTACATCGAACAATTGCTCGCAGATGGTGGGGGTTTGGCGCAAGCTCATGAGTCGCTGAAGACAGGTAGTACTGTAGCTTGAAAATTGGAGCACAACCCTTTAAAAAGGAAACAACGGATATAATAATTATTGCGTAATAAATTAAATTCCTTGATTGCATTCGATTCGGTTTAAAAATACAAAGCATGTGCATATATTTACACATATGTACAAGAAATGATTTTTAAAAAGCAGCTAATATATACATATTAAATAGAACTGCATCGATGTCAAAATATGTATAGTTCAAATAAACACTTTTTGTGTATGTGTGGCTGTTAAATTTAATCAATCCTAAATTAGAATTTGATAATTCATGAAAATGAAATCTCTAAAAGGAAATGGCCAAATCCAAAAATAGAACATTGAAATAAATCTCTTTATTAGTAGTTAATAATGCAAGTGCAAATAATGAGCACAAAATCATAAAATTCTGGACATGTCTTTAATGTAGTCATGACCATGCTGTTAGTAAAATAACAACCAACACAAACATTCTTAATACCTTAGATCTTTAGAAACTACCTCAAAAGGGGGGGGGGGAAGTTGGGCAAACAAAATTAATAAACAGATCTACAGTTAGAAACAAATTAAAACCCAAAGTTGTATCAAAGTCCAGAGCAGATATGGGTCCAAACTGAAAAAGGTATATTTCTTAAAAAGTATGAAAGTGGTTGAAGAAAGACCAACACAAAGAGCAATGCTTAGTTTAGGTGAGAATCCTAAACTATATCTGAGCATATAAATCACACCTGAGTGACTCACTTACTTTTAAAGAAGTCAACAGGACATGAACAAGAATAGGACAACCTACACAATGGGTTCAGGGCAGAAAGGGACGAAAATAGACACTTCATTTAACCACATTCAGGATCTATATAGATATGTACATACAGAGCAAACCACAGAATTTCTATCCATTTCTATCTTAAACTTGAATTATTTCTGATTGCTAAATTTCGATGGGAATTGTCAACTTGATACGGTTGTCATTGCCAGTGCCTCTCATTGGTGTGAGTGGTGCCTGGTTTGTTTATTCATCTAAATAAAAACTGACATGTAGTCTACCGCCTTTTCTAATGCATACAAAAACCATGAGCTGACGTCACCGCAAATGATTTAGCAGGTTCATTTTAACACTTATTCACTAAAGGAATATTCCCCATATCTTGAGAGAATATTCAGACTAGAAACTGTAAAATAGTTGGTTGGTTGGTTGGTTGTTAGGGGTTGTTCGTCCTCGCAACATCTAATGTCATATTAGGGCGGGTACCGACTTGTGACAGTGCGCACTCATGGTGACTTTATGGTGCCATCCCCCTGGGAGACCAGGCCACCAGCACCATGACCTGATATCCCACTCAGCCACATTATCCTGACATTGAGCCAACCAGCACTTTCCCTATCCTAATAATGCCGAATGCCTGGCTATGAAGTGACAAGTATCAATTTTTAAGTCATTGGTTTGACTCGACCAGGGTTTGAACCGGTGGGTTCAAATCCCACGATCTACCAAAACGGGGGATGGACGCTCAATTCATTCGGCCATCGCGTCTGGTCAATTGTTAAATACCTTTTCTTTCTTTATTGTCAAATAAATTGAGTTTAGACCAGCGTGGACTATTGATGGGTTAAAGCATCGATCTCTTTCTAGCGCCTTGCTGCTCAAATATCCCTATTCTGTTGTATTAAACCGGAAGTGGTATGCGGAATCAAATAAGTTGCAATATCAAATAAATGGAATTTAAATAAAGAATTACTCAGAAGAGACTTCATGAGTGGAGTACAGTAAAACCTCTCTAATCGACCACATCCACAGAGAGACCTCTCCCCTATATCAATAACTTTATTTGGGGCCCAAATTATCGCGCATACAATACCATTGTAATGAAATGAAAGACTCCCTAAACCGACCACCTCCCTAAATGGACCATTTAAAGTCGGTCCCATGATCGGTCGATTTAGAGAGGTTTTACTGTATTTGTTTGCAGCCCCGGTCTACAATTAGAGACCTACGCTACAGGCGTAAAGAGGCTTCAGTACAATTTAATAGCGGAAACTTCCATGTACAGGACCCTCCCACCACCCACCAACTAGGTGAACCTGGGAGTGTTTCGAGTTGGACCCTACTGATATATTTAATTAATCAATATCAACCTACTTACACTAACTAACGACCCAACCTGAGACTACCTTGAAAATCACATCAAAACCAAAGCCCCACCATACACCCCACCACTGCCACCATTCTAACAATATGTCACTTCTGAGAAGATGTCCACCCACACCCCCAACCCTCAATACGTGTAATTGTTGCTGTTAGTCTAAAATAGCTCACCCCCCACCCCACTTGCTTCCCTCCTCCCTATCTTTTCACGTCATTCCTGACCTATTCATTCATATCAATGCTTTCCATTGTATTTTATTGTAACTGTTTATCTGTACTGTTTTAACGTTTGCTTAGTGTTTAGCGGCATTTGTAATTAGGGCTGGAAGACCACTACTTCAACACCGCATTGAGAGGAATAAAACAACTTGAGAGGAATAAAACAACTTGAACAAAATACCCACAATGCTTTGCGAAAACTAACCTTCCCATGACAGGCATTCTGAGTTCCGCTGGTCCATCAGGAAGGACTGAAGCTACGACCCAAAATGCCGGGTCGCACCCTCATGCCCTCCTGAGAGATCAGCAGCAATCGAAATACACGATTTCATCCTCGTTGGGGTGAAATTCCCCCAATTCTTTAATTTTTTTATTATTTTTTAAAACAAAGTTAGTAATGTGAAGCTGACAGCATAATCATTATTTCAACCATCAGACTATTCTGTGATTTGTGTATGTAAAAAATGAAAATAAATCACAATGAAAGAAGCATCTACGTCACGCTGAAGAGTGACGTCACAAAGAGGGGCGGAGGCGAGGAGAGAAAAACAGCACATAACATTCAGTTTGTCGCAAATAATAACAGCTGGCTCGGAGAGTGTGGCTTCAGCAGGAAGGCAGAGTCTGCAAGTTTAGGACAAGCACGCTAATCAGGGTCAGTCTCCCAGCCGAGACTGGGTCCAGCAGGCTGCTCCATGTTAACTGTTATGCAAGCCTCGGCTCTGCGCGCAAATATTATTCAAAGAAGTAGGCAAATTGTTAGTTTGTTTAAAAAGAGAGAGAGCCAGGCTATCTAAATACAGTAACGGGCTCTAATACTAGTACTAGTAATAGTATTATTCTAGCTATTCTGTATATTTATCATAGTGAGAAGTGACTATTTGTGCGTTGCTACAAGACCCACAGTGAAGGTCAAGGACGTCCAAATAACCCCGCAGTGAATATAAGAGAAACCCGTAGTTGCGGAATAACGGCTCCAGCCACACTCTCCAAGGCTACACTTACCACGTTCCCATCAAACATCAGCTTTCCTTCCTCCTTCAAAGAAACAGTGACATTCTCCTTACTTAGATGTTGCTAGGACGATCAAAACCCAACAAACGAATAAAACCTTACTAGGCCCTCCATGAAGGGTGGTGCCAATTGGGTAGTTGGCTAAAAGGAACGTGGGAGGTTGGCGTCAAAAACTTAAATCACATGGTGGCCGTTATTGAGTCATTCAGTCAGCATTAGAATGCTAGCTGTTTGTTTGTTGTTGTTTTACATTCTAGCAACATCTAAGGTCATATCAGGATGGGAACCGACTTGGGACAGTGCAGACTCATGGCGACTTTATAGTGCTGCCCCACTGGGAGACCAGGCCACCAACACCATGACCCGATATTCTACTGAGTCACATTATCCTGACACTGAGTCAACCAGTCCTTGCCCTATCCTAATAATGCCGAGTGCCTGGCTAGGAAGCCACATGTATCAAGTCATTGGTTTGACTCGACCAGAATTTGAACCCATGAACCCATGGGTTCGGATCCCCCGATCTCCCAAAAGAGGAGACGGATGCTCAACTCGTTTGGCCATGTCTGGTCAGAATGCTAGCTGTAGACTACCTGAAACCCACAACAGCAACAGCATTTCGACGGCCGACCGATGGTTGGTTGTTGGAGTTTTACGTCCTGGCAACATCTAAGGTCATATGAGGACGAGTACCGACTTGTGACATTAGCGCGCCATAAGGGTGCCCAGAGTAGGCTATGACGTCGCTGTCAAAAGGATCAATGGTCAGCACAAGACATTTTGTGACAGTACATTACACTAGTTGTCAAATGTAGACAACATGTATCACAGAATGTCATAGTGACTCTTGGGGCAGAGTGTACGTGTCACAGACTGTCGTACTGATACCTAGGGCTGACTATGTGTGTCAGACAATATCATAGTGACACTGAGGGCAGACGATGTATTGCAGAACGTCATAGTGCCTAGGGCCGACTGTATGTATTATAGAACGTCATTCCGATACCTAGGGCAAACTGTATGTATTGCAGAACATGATAGAGACACCTAAAGCAGACTGTATATATTACAGGATGTCATAGTGACACCTAGGGAAGACTGTATGTATCACAGGATGTCATAATGACACTTAGGGAAGAGTGTATGTGTCACAGAACGACTATATGTGTTAAACAATGTCATAGTGACACCTAGGGCAGAAAGTATGTATTGCAGAACGTCATAGTGACACCTAGGGCAGACTATGTACTGCAGAACGTCATAATGACACCTAGGGAAAAGTGTGTCACAGAAAGTCCAGGGACACTTAGGGCAGAGTATGTCACAGATCAGACTTTATGTATCGCAGGACATCATGGGAACACCGAGGCCATACTCTATGTTCCACAGAACTTCATAGTGACACCAAGTGCAGAGTGTATGTGTCACAGAATGTCATAGTGACACCCAACACAAACTGTATATGTCATAGAACTTTATAATTAATGTGTCACACAACATGTCACTATGGTGTAAAGCACAAACTCTACATCAGATGACCTGTCAGTATTACACTGGCACTAGTATGTGGCTAGGGGGGGGGGGGGTTAATTATATAAGCAGTAACACTGTATTGCCACTTTTACAAACAAACAAAATGATTAAACTGTAGTACAAGTCCCTTCTTTGCCATGACATGGCTGTGGCATAAATATGTAATTATGATGTTTATATATTCCCAGAGCATTTGCCATTCTATTAATATTTTAAGAGATATATCCTTATACTTAGAGGATAAATGATCCACAACATTCCTTAGGGATCACATTAGACTACAACACTTGCTCATTGGTGGTCTATATGGTGCACTTAATTTACGAGTGGCGGCCAACAGAGCGCACTTAAACGTTGACTTGCTCATATGTGGTCTTGGCGTGCCCACTTTTAATTGATCAAATAGGTGATGAGCCCACCCTTTCAATATCCCCCCATTGATCTATGAGCATCCTGCACACGCCCCTTAACACACACCACGTACCCACCTCACACCCTTCTTGCTGCAGTCGGCCATTAGAGACCAGCAAAACACTTAGAAGTGACGTATTGTAAAACAGGTGGCAATGTTGCCATCCTGCATAGGTGAAAGCAAAGACCCTATAATTCTAAGACGTCTCACTCAGCCTGTACTATGTAATCAAAATGATCAAACCCACCACTTGGTGCGCTGGCTGTTCTCTTGGTTAAACAGGTGCTATATTATATGTATAAATGTATATATGAATGTGAAAGATGTGTGATGATGGCGATGCTGATGCTGATGATGATCTGTATTTGTTCATAGCAATTTCATATTGATGTGTATTCATACTTACCTCTATCTCATGTATAATAAAATTGTATGTGTTTACATGTGAAACACCAACCAGCAGCTGGGCTGATCAAACCCACCACAAGGTGGCACTGCGAAATTTGCATTACCATGGGAGAGATAGGAAGTGAGCCGTCTTAGTATTACAGGGTCTTTGGTGAAAGCCAAGCATGATGTACCAGCTTGTTGCATATAATGTTAAAGCTGCATTGTCCGATTAAGCATCAACTTTTCAAAACCAAAACAATTATCTAGGTTTAATTTTTACATATCTAACTTAGATACTGATGCCCTTATTAAACATTATTTCTGTATAGAAGGGAATGCTGAGTCAATTTAATAGAACGTGTTAAGTACTGCAGAAGCCTATGGTGTAAGAGTTTTGGCATGCTTGCCAAAACTAATTTGACATGTTTGCACTTCAAATATCTCAAAATTTAGCCATTTAAAATAAAAGTTACTTCAAACTAAGGTAAAGTAAATTATAATGATCAATCTAATATATTTATCTCGGAAACATGATAGAAACTCAAAACCATCAGACTATGCAACTATAAGAGAATACAACAAATTATGGTAGCCACTCAATCCACCGATACAGGGGTTCACCAGGACTGCATTCAAATCAACCCTAATGTTGCTCTTGAGAAAATCTGGACACCTTTAGTTTGTTTGTTGGAGTTTTATGACCTAGTAACACCGAAGGTCATATCAAGACGGCTACTAACTTGTTGACAGTGCACACTCATGGTGACTTTATACTGATGCCGCACTGTGAAACCAAGCTTCCAGCACCATGGCCTGATATCCCATTCAGTCACATTATCTTGATATTGAGCAAACCAGTCTTTGCCCTATCCTTGTAATGCTGAGGGCCAGGCTAGGTAGGGACAATTATCAATTTTGTAAGTCATTGGTTTGACTTGGTTCAAACACACGACCCTCCCACATGGGAAGCTAACCAGCGCTCTTATTGCGTTGGCCATCCTGTTCGATGAACATCTTCAGTGCTCCTGTGTTGTCAATTTTGTTTCAGAGCAGCGAATATTTTGTTCGGTTACGTTAATAGTGTCGCAAATCGCAATACAAGTTATGTAAATTGCTAATCAATTTCCAAATTGATTAGCAAAATGCTCCCGGTGTGTATATGTTACCATACAGGAAACATTTTGTTTTGTATTGTGTCGTGAATTGTGGTACAAGTTATGTAGATCACTAATCAATTTCCAAATTGGCTCCAATCACTAATCAATTTTCAAATTGATTCCAATTCCAATTGTTGCTAATCAAAAGTCTCAAAACAAAATGCTCCCAGCATAGTCCTATTTATTTTGCTCACTATTGCTTTCAGAAATATCCTTTAGTTCATCCGAAATAAACAGTGAATACAGTAAGCTTAATCTGCCAGCTGTAAAACCTAAATGAGGGATTTATATACAGTTCTTATTCGAGTAGCCATTTAGGGTTTGCTATAATTCAATACACAATCGCGCAACACAGTAAAAGCCAATTAATTCCCTGTCTATGGATTTTAAGGATAATTACCACATGAGATTTTAAAGAATTCTGTCCGAAAATATTTATATTAAAAAAGAATAACTATTAGTAAATTTAGTGATTTCTCTTTGGTTAATTTAATAGTTGTTGTATTTCAAATGTGGTCAGAAGGAATATCCCAATTCCACAGTCAAGGGACTTATATATATATATATATATATATATATTTATAAAAGGTAAAGTACAGGTGTGCTTATTTAGGTGCTAATGGCGTGTAGTAAAACACTAGCTGCACAGTAGATAAACTAAGAAGTCGTGCTACATCTACGTCACAAAACCACGTGACCTTTGTTTACACGGCCATTTTGGACGGCACACTTAATCAGCATAACTATGAATACAGTTTTTGTCCTCATTAGTTTCATAAAGAAATACCACCAATTCTCACCGTAAGGATGTCACAAAATGACATTGACACTTGACCATTCAATAGCAGTACCAGTAGTAACTAGTTCCACAGCCCTTTCACAGGGCTGCTTAGATAAAAGATTCACCCCGTACTTCCAGTACAGGGGTGAATGACAACGTAGTCTAAATACGGGCGAAAATAGCTTTAGTATGGAACAAGAAGTGGAATGCCTGGCACCAGTGTCAAATGGTTACTTATATCAGCACAGAGTTGGTGAAATGGGAGAGAATGCAAAAAGACAAGATGCCGGCCAGAGAACGCCGTCGATTTCACTTTTAAATTGCATTAGCGATATAGCGATTGGTAGACAGGAAGTGTGAACACTTATTTGTCTCTCATTTTTGCTTGAGTGCAAGTAATTAGCAACACAAGGAATAAATTAGTAGCATGTGGTGAATAAGTGGTCAAATTTCCCTGGTTCATCAGCCAATGCTTTTTCTAATCTGTTCTTGAATGAATTTATTGAGCCGGCATCAATAACATTTTGTGGGAGACTATTCCATATATTTATGATCCTGTTTGAGAAACTGTGTTGCCTTAATTTTGAAACGGCTCTGGGTTTTACTAGTTTGAGAGTATGGCCCCGCTGCCTTCTCTTTTATTCAAGGTGAAAAATTGGTTCATATCTATTTGATCAAAACCTTTCATAATTTTAAATACTTCAATTATGTCACTTCTTTTCCTTCTGTAGGAAAGGGTAGGAAGTTTCAATTTCCTGAGCCTTTGTTCATAGGGTAAGTCCTTTATAACTGCAATTAGTTTCGTTGCACGTCTCTGAACCTTTACGATCTCCAGAATATCTTTCCGAAAAATTGGGCTCCAAATTTGTGGACAGTATTCCAAAATTGGCCTAAAAAGAGACTTAAATAGAATAAGAAAATTGTTCTTGTTGAGGTGATGAAAGGTTCTTTTAATTATTCCTACTCTCTGGTTAGCATTTGAGATGATAGTCCTCATGTGTTTCTGAAAGGAGACTTGTGAGTCGAAGGTTACACCCAAGTCCTTTTCATAGCTATCTTGTTGCAGGACAGTGTTCTGCATAATATAGGCATAATGAGGATTATAATGAGGATTATTTTTCCCGTAATGAATAATTTTGCACTTCTTTTCATTGAAGGGCAATTGCCATTTCTCGGACCATTGTGCGAGTTTCAGAATATCCTCTTGCAAGAGATTTTTTATCTCTTACGCCTTTTATTGCTCGAAAGACCTTTGAGTCATCCGCAAATATTTTTAGGTTTGATGAGACACTGCCTGGCAGGTCATTTATAAATATTATAAATAATATTGGTTCCAGCACACTTCCCTGAGGTATTCCTGAGGTGACATTCTTAAAGGAAGATTTTTTTATTAAAGTATATGTTTTATTATATTTTCCAACTCAAAAGTAGTGGGTAAATATGAAGACATATACAAAGAATAAATGTTGCTTCTTAGATTGTGAAATTATGCTATCATAAAGACTCATTTCATTAGCCCGATTTTTCGACCGTTTTTATATAAGGCTGGTCTTCAGCCGTGTACTACAAGTACCGGGTGAATCTTTTATCTAAGGGCTGCTAAGCAACCTTATATAAAAAGTATCGAAAGGTTGGGTTATGGAAATAACCACCTGAATTTGCAATCTAATATGCTAAATATTTTGGTCAAATATTTATCTATCATAGCCCGCTACTTTTGGAATTGGAATGAAGAATTTATGAAATGATGTAGATTGATAGACTTTAAAAGTCAAATCAAAAACATCCGGTGGCCGCTATCTTATACTTTTTGCATTCTCTCCCTGTCCATCAACTCTATGCCAATATAGATAAGCACTGCCTGGTGGAATCGATGCCTCCACAGCTTGTTTATAGTTAATTCATACCACAACAATTCTTGCTCAGATTTAGACATGGTTGTCGTTCACCGTAGTGTTTAATAAGCACACCAGTATCTAAGTTAAATATGCAGAATCAAATCTAGATAATTGTTTTGGTTTCAAAAATGTGATGCTTTCATGGGACTATGCAGCTAAGTTTAAGTATAAACTGATGTAAATAAATCTAGATTCCAAAGAATTTGATGTGAGTCAAGTTTTATTTTCAGGGAAAAAAAGCCTGAGATTTCTATACGCATAGCAAGCATTATCATACCGTCCAAAATAGCTGCCGAGACAAAGACACGTGATCTGTGACGTCACTTGCAAATCCTCAATCAGAAATACATATGGCCCATAGAGAAGTATTTTTAAAATACATCTAAATACAGAACCTTCAGTACAAAAGTTAATAGAAGACGTCAATTCTATTTCAGCACAATTTAAATACACTTAAAGTTGCATAGTCCGATGGGGTTGAGTTTCTGTAATTTTTCTGAGATAAATAGATTAACCTGACCGGTATAATCGACCTCACTTTAGCTTCAAGTCCTGTTTATTTTAAACAGTTATGTTTTGAGATATTTTGAGTGCAAACATGTCAAATTAGTTTTGGCAAGCTTGCCAAAACTCTGACACTATAGGCTTTAGCAGTAACAGGTTCTATTAAATTGCCTCAGTATTCCCTGCTAAGTGGCAACAAATGCTTAATACATGCATCAGTATCTAAGTTAGATATGTAGAATCAATTCCAGATAATTGTTTTGGTTTTGAAAATGTGATGCTTCATCGGACTATGCAGCTTTAACAGTTGATGAAACACGAAAGAAGGGACGTGGAAAGCCCATTCACATATGACAACATATGCGACAATATATGAACAAATCACAAATGAACCTGTCCCACCCAGGAGGTGGGTGATTTGTGAAGTCAGTTCAATGTGACGTCACAACCGAACACATGTCTATAAAGGGGATTTATGTACAAGAACATTACAGATTTCCCGTGATGCAATTCGGTAAAGACACACACATCACAATAGCCGGGTAACCACGGCATTATGGTTTATGACATGAGTAGCAGCCTGAGCAGGGTTATTCAGATATAGTTGCATAGTTTTTCTTAGAAACTGTAGCTTAGATGAACATTTAAATCTAGGTTTCGATGCCTGCCTTAAAGGCCTCTCTACCTGATCATACATTTGTCCATAAACATTGTTGGACAAGCAAGTGTGTTTGTTTGTTGGAGTTTTATGTTGTGGCAACATCTAAGGTCATATCAGGACGGGTACTGACTTGTGACAGTGCACACTCATGGTGACTTTAAAGTGCTACCCAACTGGGTAATCAGGCTGCTGGCACCATGACCTGATATCCCACTCAGTCACATTATCCTGACACCGAGCCAACCAGTCCTTTCCCTATCCTATTAATGCGGAGCGCCTTGCGAGGAAGTGACAAGTATCCATTTTAAAGTCATTGGTTTCACTCTACTGGGAACCAAACTCCTGATCTTCAGCACATGAGGCCCGCGCTCTACCAATTAGGCCACCGCACCCAGTTTGGACAAGCCAGGACAAGTGTTCAAATTTGTATTAATTTCTGGCTACATGATGTAACCAAGGATTTTATATATAAGGATGGCAAAGACACTGTTTGAGGCTCTCTCAGCAGGCAATCGAAAATACGGCCACCCAATTGGAAGCATGATAATGAGCGATGATATGGGCATTTCCCTATTAGCTCTAGTGACATACAATGTAACGGAAAGCACAAGACATGCTCTGCGCCTAATTTGGTTAGATTTGAGATGCAATTTAGTTGTAATTCCCAAGTTGTGTCAGTACACCTTTAAACTTTAATAGTAAAACTTAAGAGCCCAGCTAAACCCTGTTCTATTCTCAAACTTAGTCTTGTGCCTAGGTTATAGTATATGGATGGCATGGACAATTATCATGCTTTCAAAAAGGTCAATTATCAAGTGGCGTTCTCTGTGGCAGAGTGGTTAGAGTGTCTGACTTTTTTCTAGGTCAGACTCCTAATCTGAGGGTCGGCGGTTCGATTCCCCGTGCCCCCAGCTCTGCCAATTTGAATTTCGACCGCTGTGTATAACTTACAGCGTCATCAAAGGCCGGTTGCTCTCATACCATGTCTATGTGGTGTGGGAGGTTAAAAATCCCTTGGGTCGGTAAAAGTGTAGGCTCGGGCTTTCTATCGACCAGCAGTGGAATGAGGAAGACCAGTCATCTATGACTGAAATTTCCCCTGCTTAAACAACTAATGGACCAAAAAAAATCATGTTTTCATGTCGCTTAACCAGCTATCCCTCTATCTGTAATGCAACATCCACACCATTGTTCAAATTTTTGCGCATTGTTGACAATCTTGTCTGGTTTTAGCCTCCATTGGCTTCGACTTTGTGAGTGGCCGCTTCATGTTGTCTTGTGAGTGGCATGAATGCTGTCAGTTTAGAATAAATCAATATCATTGTTATCATCAGTGATCAATAAGGTTCAATACTTCTCGGTCTGACCATGCTTTCCCATCTCCTAGGAGACCGCCATTTTGGATATCATGTGATTGATGTATAACTTTTGTCACGTGACCCAACTAAAGTACCTGATTGGTTAAAAAAGGAGACAAGCTGGAACATACATCCCAAAGGTGAAGCATAAAGCTAAAATTTTAAACATGTTGCAGGTTGTCCAGACTTAGCATTCTATGCAGTCATACATTTACAGTAAAACCTCTCTAACTGACCACCTCCACAGATCGACCACTCCACTATACAGATCGCTTTATTTGAGTCCCAAGCGATGGCCCATACAATACCATTGTAACGATGAACAAACTCCCCAAACCGACCACATCCCTAAATGGACCATTTAAAGTCGGTCCCACGTTCGGTCGATTTAGAGAGGTTTTACTGTATTGCGAAAATGTCCAAGCTTGCCCAACAATGTTTGTTGATAAATATATGATCGCATGGCCTTAAAACTAATCTAAAAATATTAAAGCGGACTTTCGTGTTATATAAGCTGTGTTCATTTTAATGAATTGGGTTATAATGGTCACATGTCCTACCTTTTCCAGTCTTGAGTCGACGGATCGCTTCAGAATAACAGTCTCCTTTTTACCGTCATTCACCTGGAGAGCGAGAATGGGGGGGGGGGGGGGGGGGGTTAGGACAAATGAAACAACATAGAAGCAAACACAATAAGCAACAATGTCGGCTTGGTTTGTTGGAGATTTACTCCCCAGCAACATCTAAGGTTACATCAGGTCCCGACCGACTTGTGATCGTGCGCATTGATGGCAACTTTATATGGCTGCAGCATTAGGATATCATGCCTAACCCGATATCCCACTCAGTCACATTATCCTGACACTGAGCCGACCAGTCTTTGTCGTATTTTTAGTAACTTAGTTAATGCTAGATGTCAGGTAAGCTAGCAAAAATGTGTAAGTCTTTGCTTTAACTCGGCTGGGGACTGATCCCACGACCCCACCCACAGGAAGCGAAGTCCGAACCACTCGGTCATTCTGTATAGTGCAACGATATATTACTCCTGCTGATTGAAGATCATGATAATGTTAATCATGTTAATGATGATAATTATGATGATGATAATAACTAGAATCATGACATTAAAATCATTTTCCATTATTAGAAGAAACTGCTTTGCTTTCTTAATTATTGTTATTGTTGTTGCTGTTTTTTTGTAATTACACAAGTAGTAATCATTTTAAAGCATATTATAGCAACAGTAAACATGGATAGAGTAGTAGTACTAATACTAGTAGTAATAGCAGTAGTATCAGTAGTAGTATCAGTAGTAGTAAGAGTAGTAATAGTAATAATAGTAACAATAATAGTAGTAATAATAGTAACAACAGTAACAGTATTAATGATAGTAATGACAATGATGATAGTAATTATAGTAATAATAGTAACAACAGCTATAATAGTAATTATATTAAATAATAACAAGTTGCAGCTTCTATGGCGAGGCAAGTGATTGGTATGGTTCCAACTTACCGGACAGGAGATCCACGTCTCATGGCCTGGTGCAGGGACTGGGTGTGCGAAAGCCGCTTTAATCAGGTGGTATGGCAGGTCAGACGATAGCTGGCGTAACTTGTCCAACTCATTCAGCAACTGATGGGAGGTCAAACATGTAAGCCAGAAATAAGCACTCACTCGAGGTTTAGGGTTAAATGCTGGTTGATTGGTTGTTGGAGTTTTACATCCTAGCAACATTTAAGGTTATATCAGTACGGGTACTGACTTGTGACAGTGCGCACCTATCACGACTTCATAGTGCTACCCGACGTGGAGACCAGGCTGCAGGCCGCCATGACCTCTTATCCCACTCAGTCACATTATCCTGACACTGAGCCAACCAGTCCTTGCCCTATCCTAATAATGCCGAGCGCCTGGCTAGTAAGTGAAAAGTATAAATTTTTAAGTCATCAGTGACTCATGTAGGGTTCGAACCCTTGGGTTCTAATCCTACGATCTACCAAAACGGGAGACCGAGGCTCAACTCATTCTGCTATTCCGTCTGGTCACCGGTTAAATGCTTTTGGGGTGGGGGGTGCTGGGAGTGAGATAAATAGTTTTATTCTTCAGGATAATAATTTGTCAGCACCGAGGCAATGGTCTTCTGGCCATCAACATTGTTAGCCATTTACACAAATCATTTTAATGATGCATAAACTAAGGAATGAGAATGTGATGAGTTACGAAAGAAGATGTAGATTGGTACTTTTTGATTGACGATGGTGCTGCGGGATGTCAGCCGCACGATGGGTTGCCTAGTGTAAGTACATGTTGACGGTTAGTTTCATTGGTTGGATTCTGATGTTCTGATATATGCGGCAAATACGGAAACATGTATATAAATTGGGTAGCTGTAGAGGTTTTACCAAAAACTACATGATCTTCATATGACCTACATGTGAAGATCTAAACCTGAACCCTTGTGAACCCTTTCGAACCCTTTCTTGACCCGCAGGTCCCATTCTATGTGACCTACTTGACCTCACCTGTTGGTAGAAGCCAGATGCCCCTAGTGCAGACACACAACAGTAGACTTCCGGGAGGCGGTTCTGGTTCCCTGGTGGCTGTAAAGAGCAACAATGTAGTATAAGCCAGAACCCAAGAGTACATTGTTGTGTGGGAGGGGGTGGGGGGGATTTAATAGGGCAAAATTCTTCCTATATCATTTTAATTGTCAGGAGAAAATAACTTACACAGAATTATAATTAAAACAATGAAGTGAGTAAGGAAGAATATCTTTAAAATGGCTTCAAACAGCAAGACAATGTTCTTTCTGTTTCTTATATATAGCAGGGGCTTAGCTTGGGAATTTCAAGGGTTACGCAGATGGAATAACACCCTATTGGAATAAAATGCGATGGAATATAAAACACCATAAAACATTATATATACTGTATATATATTTTGTATTTAATATAATAGGGATGAAAGTGATCTCTGGGGAAAAAAGCGGAAATGCTGATATTCTCCCACAGGTTTAACACTGTCAGGGAATCGTGGAAAATTTCCGGAAGTTGTTTCATATATATTGGTATACGCTGATAGTGCTGCGCCGTTTGAAGCATGTATAGTAGTAGTATACACTGATAGTGCTGTGGCGTTTGGAGCATTTATTAGTGGTATACGCTGCTAGTGCTGCGGCATCTGCACCAAGTATTAGTATAGATTTACGCTGATAGTGCTGTGGGATTGAAAAATCCCGGAAATCCGCCCAAATGCGGAGATCTTTCATCCCTGTATATGTAATCTCAGCCAATACGCAGCTGCGTACCTGCGTATATGGCAGCCAAGGCCTTGACATAGGAATATATTTGCATACTACAATTTAAAAAAAAATGAGATGAATAAGGAAACAGTTAAGACCAGCTTCAATTAACAGGCATTCACTTAGAAGGTATTGCTGGTAGTCAATTAGAAACCACACTCACCAGGAGCCGTCTGCAGTACCCATAATGCCTTGCTCCGTCTGCACTCGTCAGCACGAAGAAGAAGTCCTCTCTGTGTCACGTTAAACACAGACATGCTAACACATGAGTATGTGTATCACTACTACTACAAGTAGTACTTCTACTGTCGTATTATGAGCCCATCCACAAAGCCTCCTATGGCTTCACTACAATATTGCGGTCAATTACTACTATTCTTATTCTTTTTATTTTTCTTATTCTTCTTCTTATTCTTAGTATTTACTCATTCACAAAGCCTCCTATCGCTTCACTACATTATTGCGGTCAATTACTACTATTCTTATTTTTCTTATTCTTCTTATTATTTAATCATACACAAAGCCTTCTATCGCTTCACATCATTGCTGTCAATTACTACTCTTCTTATTCTTCTTATTATTTACTCATACAGAAAGTCTTCTATCGATTAACATCATTGCTGTCAATTACTACTATTCTTCATTCTTCTTCTTCCTATTATTATTATTATTATTATTATTAACCCATTCACAAAACTGCCTATCAATTCACTACATTATTGCTGCAATTATTACTATTCTTCTTCATATGCTTCTTCTTCTTATTATTATTTTAAAGCCACTTGTCACTTCAATATCTACCAGTTATTATTATATTATTAAGCTATTCACAAAGCCTCTTATTGCTTCACTACATTATTGCTGTCAATTACTACTATTCTTCTTCTTCTTATTAAACCATTTACAAAACTGCATATTGCTTCACTACATTATTGCTGTCAATTACTACTATTCTTCTTCTTCTTCTTCTTCTTCTTCTTAGTATGCTTCATCACATTATTGCTGTCAATTACTACTATTCTTCTTCATCTTCTTCTTCTTTATATTATTCTTATTCTTCTTAATATTATTATTAACCCATTCACAAAACCACTTCTCACTTCAATACCTTATTTCTACCAGTTATTAAAAAGATCAAATACAAGTAATTTTGAGCTCCCTACGTTTGTGCTTGAGTGACGGGTCGCCATTGCTCGGCGTCCGGGAAGCAGAATTCCGCTATCGTCTCAATACTGGTCGGAAGCTGAAAGGTTAAAACAAGCAGGCTTAGTCAACTAACTATAATATTAAAAAAGAAATATTAAAAAAATAGACAAATAAAAAAAGCAAGGAAAGCCGCTTTGTATTCTCCTAAATTGAACCGCATTAGATATTTTGTCATTTCGACAAATAAAATGTCAAAATGTTGACTATGATTAAATCTTCATGTACTTTTTAATTGCTCCACGTTAATTCGGGCATTCCTAGTTCCGCTGGTAGCAGTTTCAACTCACAAGGCGTTCGGTGGGAGAGGTGGTAAATTCACGAAGTGGGATTAAATTTCACTGAAATCTATACTAGAAACAAATGTATGGCAAGAATTCTACCAAGTTTGGTCATCAGGAAACATGTGGTTTTACGTTGGTTGGTTGTTGGAGTTTTACATCTAAGGTCATATCAGGACGGGTACCGACTTGTGACAGTGGGCACTCATGGCAACTTTATAATGCTGCCCCACTGGGAAATCAGGCCACCGGCACCATGACCTGATATCCCACTCAGTCACATTATCTGGACACTGAGCTAACCAGTCCTTGCCGTATCCTAATAATGCCGTGCACCTGGCTAGGAAGTGACAAGTATAATTTTGTAAGTCATTGGTTTGACTCGACCAGTGTTTGGACCCGTGGGTTCGAATCCCACGATCTACCAAAACGGGAAATACGGACGCTCAACTCATTCGGCCATCATGGTGCTGGCAGGGGGTATCCCAATGCGGCAGTACTATCAAAAAAGTAGCCATGAGTGCTGTACCTTAGATGTTGCTGGGACGTAAAACCCCAGTGAACCTAAACGGGCGTCATGGCGCTGTGGCCTGGTTTCCCAGTGGGACAGGACTATAATGTCGCCATGAGTGTGCACTGTTGGAACATTAGTTAATGATGACCTTATATGTTGCCAGGGCGTAAAACTCCCAACAACCAACCAACCACATTAGTTAATGATATGACATTATATGTTGCCAGGGCATAAAACTCCAACAACCAACCAACCAATCAACCAACTGCATAGTCCAATGAAGTATCACATTTTAAAAACCAAAACAATTATCTAGATCTGATTCTGCATATCTAACTTAGATACTGGCGCATTTATTAAACATTTGTTTCTGCATAGAAGGGAACACTGAGTCAATTTAATAGAACCTGTTACTGCAGAAGTCTATGGTGTCAGAGTTTTGGCATGCTTGCCAAAACTAATTTGACATGTTTGCATTCAAAATATCTCAAAAGTTTACCATTTAAAATAAAAGTTACTTCACACTAAAGTAAAGTCAGTAATAATGATCAATCTAAAATATTTATCTCAGAAAAATTGCAGAAATCCAAAACCATCGGACTATGCAACTTTAACTAGGCGGTAGCGGTGTGGAGAGGTGGGTGAGGCGGTGCCTACCTGGTCCGGGTACTTGTACATGATGTGGGGTTTGTACTTGGTTGTCTCAGGGTCCTTTTCCAGCCCGACGACCATTGCGTAGTCAAACAGGTGCGGCTGTGACCGCACCATGTGTTCCCGCGTGTACTCCAGGGTCGCGTACTGCAAGCAACCGCACGCCTTACAGATCTACCAACATTTCATTTCAAAGCTGCATAGTCTGATGAAAACATCACATTTTCAAAACCAAAATAATTATCTAGTGTTTCTACCAAGGCAGAAATAAAAATCCCACTTTTGTGTGACCAAAATCTTAGTTTTCTTTCCTCTAGTAGTTAAGATAAAAAAAAACTAAAAAGCTGTCAAATAATTAACAATATATATTCTGAATAAAGTAACTCATTTAATTAGCATTCCAAAGAATTGATGACATTCAAGTTAAGTTTTGAACAAGAAATGTAAGCAAAATCCGATTGATTCGTAAAAAAATAATGCAAAATTATGAAAAAATTGGACTTTATCCAACAAATATGTGAATATCCGAAACAAAGAGGGGGTGGGGGGGGGGGTCTGAAAAGAAGTACTGTTTGTACAAAAGCGAAAACGTTGAAAACATTGGATTTAATATTTGTTGTTTGATTATTCATTTTAAATTATTCCGGATAATGCGACTGGACAAAATTTATTTGTATTGAAATGCTTTCGTCACTTCACAACGCTCATAATTGAGTTATTTTCCAAAGTAATTAATTAAACAAAATGAGGTGGGTGATTGTGCGCGCGTCTTACGTGTTTTTCTTTTGTGCTGGAGATGTGTGCAAGACGCCGTTGGTGTTCCTCAATATCCACCTGACTATCCTCGTCTGCAAACAGTACACAGAGAGCACATAAGTTGGTTGTTGGAGTTTTACATCCTGGCAACATCTAAGGTCATATCAGGACCGGTAGCGACTTGTGACAGTGCGCACTCATGGCAAACTTTATAGTGCTGCATCACTGGGAAATCAGGCCGCCGGCACCATGACCCGCTATCACACTCAGTCATATTATCTTGACACTGAGCTAACCAGTCCTTGCCCTATCCTAATAATGCTGCTGAGCGCCTGGCTAGGAAATGACAAGTATCACTTTTATAAGTCATTGGTTTGACTCGACCGGGAACCAAATTCCCGATATCCCGCACTCTACGGATTCGGTCACCGCCCCTGTCTCCCGGTATATAGATGGGTGACCTCTTGGCAACGCCAATATCACAGCCCTTGGTGTTAAATCTGTAAGTACTTATTCCTTGTATTGGAAGAAGGATTACACATGAGAAAAGGGATACAATTCGGAGATATAGAATCACCCACATAAGCCGTGTTTACACGGGCAATTGTGAAGCGATTTAGGCAAATCGATTTATATGAGGCGATGTAGTGGTGCGTTTACACAAGTGAGTTTTAAAGTGTGTCGGCGACCAGGAACCAGCAGCCTTAGTGGTGCGCCTGTAGCCAGTGAGCACTGCTATTTGTTTAGTGTACACTCGTCGATTCGACGCCGATGTAGTTGCTACGTTAATATCGCTTGGAATTTAAGGTTAATTTAATTAAATTTCATTATTTGAGTATGTAATTCTGTTAAATATGATCGCATTCACTAGATTTCAGCCTAATCGGGCCCTAACACTGCCGGGCACCAGCGATTAGTTACAGCTGAGCCTGTAGTCGGCGAGCACCACTATTTTACACTATCGCCGCCTGGGAACCAGCTGAATCGCTTCATCTATACTACCTCGCGAGGTGGTTTACATGTACCGATTTATATGAATCGATTCAGCCCTAAAACGCCTCAGTCGCATTTACACGCCAAATGTGAATCAATCTAGGCAAGTCGTTTTATATGAGGCATTTTAAATCGCCCGTGTAAACAAGGCTATAGACCCATGGCTGTTTTAAAATGGCCGACACACATCGGACACTGGATTAAAGACCAGCTTTCATGTACCTGATTAGCTAGCTGAAAGTTGCTTCAATTAGAAGACAACTTTTGCGTATTGCCTTGTATTTAAAAAATAAAAATGAATATTTAACAGTTTACGGTTAGTATATCAGCAACAAAAAGGAACATTACCCCCCACCCCAATCTATTAGCCGAATAAAATGCGAAAATAAAGCTATTACAATAGGGACACATCCTGTATCCCAATGTATTTTTCACAAAGATGATCTACAATATCACAGACACGTCTTTAATAAATGCTACAGAAATATATTATTAAAACACACACAAAAAAGCCAATATAGAGCACTGGCTTACTTTTTTAAAGATTGAAATACATTTCAAGACAATCATTGTGATTAAATGTTAGAAGTATATATTTTGGTCATGGCAATGCCAACATACTACAGCAATCTAGGTTTGTTTTGTTTCTTTGTTGGAGTTTTACATCCTAGCAACATCTAAGGTCATATCAGGATGGGTAATGTAGGTTGCAACCACATAAAAATCAGTCAATCAGATTCGAGAAAGAGAGTCCATAATCCAAATACAAAATGTAAAAAGTTGGTGATCGTCCTTTTGATCACACAAATAAGGGTCGGGTGGGTAGTTTTGATCTTCTCCCCCCTCCCCAACCCCCCCGTTATATCCGACAGTTCTAGAAGTTTCAATCTTGGTTTCACTTTTTCCCACCGAATCTTAGTATGGCACTTTTCACTGAGCAGTTGCCACACTGAGGATCCTCTTTATTCCAATGTTTTCATTTATCCCACAGAAAATACAGATTGATTCATATCCTGCCGAGTAATATGTAAATTTTATGCTATCCCGACGCATTTAAAAAAGCTAAAAAAAATAATTTAAAATAAAATGTAAATATAATTAGGGGCGGCCGATTTTGTAGGCCCGGGCGGGCATGATCACCAATTTAAAAAAAAGAAGAAATGATTTGGCCTTAATGAGATCTCGGCTCAAGGCCCTGAGCAGCAACAGCTCATGAGCAGTAACAGCACACGAGGAGTAACTGCTCATGTGCAGTGAGCAGTAGCTGCTCATGTGATGTAACTGCTCATGTGTTGTAACTGATCATGCGCAGTAACTGCTTATGCAATGTAACTGCTCAAGCGCAGTGATTGCACATGCGCAATGAGCCGCGGCTCGGCGTACCCTCCTCAGGTGACGGCTCCATGGCCGGCTGTCCGTCCGGCGTCACGGCCGCCCGTCTGCGGAGAATGGAGTAGGCACGGCTCACTTTCTCCCGAACCTACAGAGGTGGCGCCACCGCCGGTAAATAAAAGCAGAACAAGCATGAGAAGCACACAGAGACACAGAGAACTGCTGGTGAAATATACTGACTTCTCCTGTTTACTTGTGGTCACAAGTAAACAGGAGCACCAAGTAAGCGGTTCTTCGCTAATTAAGGTAAACTATCCGCATGGGCTCCAGCATCTGCCTGTGGTATTCAACCATCTGGCATGATTGTGGCTGAGAATATAATAAGAAAATACAATTTAAAATCACACACATCCACATATATAGTATAGTTATATGAATCTTACCTGGGTACAGATGATGGACAACTGGTGTTTTCCCGAGGTACTAGCCTCGGATAGTCGTGGATTAGTGAGAAGGAAGCACATCTGTGTCCAGCAATCTTTTACATACGTTATAGGATTACAAAATTGATCTCAACTATTTATGGATACTATGGTGTTTTCGTTTGGTTCTAGCGAAACGTGATAGTCGTAGTAGGGTAGGGTGGGCGGGCCATAGATCTAGAATAAAGCCTAGAACTTTAGAAGGCAAGGTTACACGACTAGACTCACCGAGGGAATCTTCTTACGAGCAATGGTGGACCGGAAGTCGTGGTTGGCAAACTTGGCCAGCTTGTTCCCGTCATGCGCTCCCTTTGAGAGGCTCTTCACGTTGAAGGAAGGAGACCGGAACGTCTACAGGGTTAAAAAGCTCAGTATTCATTTGGAGAAGGCGTCAAGGAGGAAGGACCTAGCGTCGCTGCTACCCAGATAAAAATTACCACAATGGAAATCACGGTTAGGGTTAGGGTTAGCGTCGCTGCGACCCAGATAAAAATACCACAATGGAAATAAAGTTTTTGTATGTAATCTTTTGTGTCATCCTCGCTAAGAACATCGTTGGTGTAATATATATATCGATTGTTGTATGGACTTCATGGATGTATTGTATGATGTTTTGCCAAATAATTAAAATCAAATTACAATTTTTGTTTAACCATGACATTGTATTTACCATCACAGAAATTCCATCCACTGGGAAAAAGGTGTGAAAGAACACTTTGTTTTTTGGTCGTTGCTGTTACGTTAGAATACATTTAACTAATTAGTAGCAACTTGATTTTTTTCTTTACTTTATAAACCTATACAAATGTATTTTATACAAAGGTATTTCTGGTTTGGACATGAATGTGATATTGGTTCTCCCTATTCGTACCTCTGTCCTGAAGAAAGAAAGGAACACATGAACACTGGAGTGTCGGTGCAGACTTTTAGGTTGGTTGGTTGTTGGAGTTTTACGTCCTGGCAACATCCAAGGTCATATAAGGACGAGTACTGACTTGTGACAGTGCGCACTCATGGCGACTTTATATTGCTGCCCCACGAGGAAGTCAGGCCACCAGCACCATGACCCGATCCCACTCAGTCACATTACCCTCACACTGAGCTAACCAGTCCTTGCCATATCCCATTAGTATTAATGGCGAGTGCCAGGCTAGGAAGTGATAAGTACCAATTTTGTAAGTCATAAATTTGAATCGACCGAGAACCGAACTCGCTATCTCCCGCAAGGGAAGCCTGCGCTCTACGGATTCACCCACCACTTCCGGGATATTTTAAAATGAGAATCACCTCAGCATTCCTGACGTGCCGCCGCCCCAGCGTGTGCCGCTGCATGTCGGGGATGGCATAACCCTCCTCGTCCAGCGAAACGCCATGCGAGGTGATACACGACCGGTTGCGGACTGGCGCCAGATCCACGGGGTCCTGATACACTGGGTCTGCATCCATGCCGCCCGAGCCTGCGGGGCAAGCATCGCACGCTTTCGCCTGCAACTCAGATTATCACGGGCCAGTGTAATGTAAGGGTTTTGCGCGAAAGTACATTGGGGCGTGTCGCACTTAGGCCACAGAAAAAAATATATACTTTTTTAGCGTCCACTCATTAAAATTTTCCAGGTCAGGCAGAAGGTATTTTATTTTATATTCCTGTGGTGTACAGGATGAAGAAAGCTAACCATGTTATTCATGGTCAGAAGGCACGATAGGAAGGTAGAGAAGACCACACATACTTTCTTACTAGAAATTGAACAAGAAAACATTAAAATTACTATAAAATCATCAGGATGAAGTTTGTCGGTCATTGCGCAATCATTAGAATAGGCAGGAAAGCATTGATTTGAGCTTTAATATTTTATTTGAAGGTTGTTTTTGTTTTTTTAATAAAAATTCAAAAATATTTGGAGGTCGGGGACATTTTTCAGATCAGGCGGGGATGCGAAACAATTAAAAAAAAAAAAATTTCCTTATGATTGCTCAGGCTTTTGAGCCGAGATCATTGGGGCCTGTTACACTTAAAGTTGCATAGTCCGATGGTTTTGAGTTTTGGTCATTTTCGGAGATAAATATATTAGGTTGATCGCTGTAATCTCCCTTACTTTAGACGTTTAGTTTGAAGTAACTTCTATAATAAATGGCCAACTGTTGAGATATTTGAAGTGCAACCATGCAAAATTAGTTTTGGCAAGCACGCCAAAACTCTGACAGACACCCAACCCCATAGGCTTCTGCAGTAACAGATTCTATTAAATTACCTCAGTATTCCCTTCTGGGTGGCGACAAATGCTTAATAAGTGCACCAGTATCTAAGTTAGCTAGGTAGAATCAAATCTATATAATTGTTTTAGGTTTGGAAATTTGATGTTTTGATTGGACTGCGCAGCTTTAAGATTGCTTAGTCATTAACCCTGTTTACACGGGCGATTTAAAACGCCTCATATAAAACGACTTGCCTAGATCGATTCACATTTGCCGTGTAAACGCGACTCTGAGGCGTTTTAGGGCTGAATCGATTCATATAAATCGGTACATGTAAACCACCTCGCGAGGTAGTATAGATGAAGCGATTCAGCTGGTTCCCGGGCGGCGACTAAACAAATAGCAGTACTCGCCGGCTACAGACTCACCACTAACTGCTGGTTCCCGGCGCCGACACACTTTCAAACTCGGTCCGTGTAAACACGCTACTACATCGCTTCATATAAATCGATTTGTCTACATCGTTTTAAATTTGCCCGTGTAAACACAGCTATTGTCCAGCTTTTGCGCCGAGGACATTGGGACTTGTCACACTTATGATTGCTCATAGTCATTGTCCGGGTATTGCGACCACTTGCAACCTCTTTCAGTCTTTGCGACCAACCATTTTAGTGGTTGCAAAGCAGTCGCAAGCAATAGTCTCACTGGGGTATAAGTTAAACAGGGGTGAAAGTGAAAGTGATCATGGAGAGAAAAAAAAGCAGAAATGGAGTTGGGCGATAATATGGTCAGAGCAAGGAGAGTGGAACACTCTCCGACGATAGTCTGTACTGATTGGTCAATGGAATGGAGCTAGTGAAGGGCAACGAGAGTGCTGGATGAAACCTGAAAGCAGCTTTTTTCTCCTCCCCCCGATTCCCCTGATCATGCTAAGCCTAAACCTATGAGAGACTTTTGGCGTTTTCGTAGAAATCAAACGCCGCTCTGTACAGGGGCATGATTGAATGTTTGAAATATTCTTCACATGTTGTGACATTTAAGTAATATAAGGAGAAAATGCGTAGAATATTTTAAAATATGTAGGCGGTTTTAGAATATGTCAAATATTTTAGAATATGTAGACTATTTTAGAATATGTCGACTATTTTAGAATATGTAGACTATTTTAGAATATGTAGACTATTTTAGAATATGTAGACTATTTTAGAATATGTAGACTATTTTAGAATATGTAGACTATTTTAGAATATGTAGACTATTTTAGAATATGTAGACTATTTTAGAATATGTAGACTATTTTAGAATATGTAGACTATTTTAGAATATGTAGACTATTTTAGAATATGTAGACTATCGATGGTGGTTTTTTATTATAATTTTTTTTTTTTAATTGAAAATTACCAAACATGGAAACCGGCGAAATCGGGAATACCTTTCAACCGTGATTAAAGTGAACCAGGACTCACCGCCTGTGGATCGGCGTAGAGGTATTCATCTGACTTGTGCCGCTTGAGGGCGCCTGTAGTCTGGTCCCGGTAAGTCTTGATCGGGATGATGTCGTGGTGCAGGTCGTAGCTGTCACAAAACAACAAAATAACTTGGCTCATAACTGGTTCCTCTTTGTCATCGATGCTTCACACAGCGGCACATCTGGGCCACGTTCAGGGTCCCTCTCGGAGGCGCCTCGGAGATGGCCCTGACGTCACGCTAGTCTGAACGGCATTTAGCTGTCGGTCGCCTCGAAAATGGTGGCCTCCATACGCGGCGGCCATTTGCAATGGAAAAGCTGCGCTGTGATTGGCTGAAACCACTGAATATGGCAGCCATTTTCGAGGCGCTTTTCATCTCCTGTCTTTAATGAGACGCATCTTCGAGACGTCGCTGAGACGCGCCCCGAACTGAAATAAGCCAAAAAGCATCGCCGAGACGTCTCCAACAAGACAGACCCTGAACGCGGCCAGAGAGCGTGCATATAAACAGATGAGAGAGACAACTCCTGCGAAAATCGGTAACACAGGCTACAGTGGCGTTCCTGGCGGTTAGTGTTGAACAAGCTTTGAGTTTGCCATACGTGTAGTACAAAACATTTGTTTTTATTCAAAATTAATAGAAATGCAGAAGCCTAACCTTATCGATTTAATATATCCTTTTGGTAAACATGTTTTCTATATGTTGTACTAAGCGGCTTGTTTCTATTTGGTGTAGTTTTAGAGATATTTCACTTTTTCTGGAGGAAGATTGCACACGACCATTGACAATGCCTTGAGTTTGCCGTACGTGTAGTGAAAAACGTCAGTTTTATTCCAAATTAATAGAAATCCAGAACCCTAACCATATCAATTTAATATAATCTTGTTGGTAAACATGTTTTCTATGTGTATTCCAATCAGTTTGTTTCTAGGTGGTGTAGTTTTAGAGATATTTCACTTTTTCTGTAGGAAGATTGCACACGACCATTGACAATGCCTTGAGTTTGCCGTACGCGTAGTGAAAAACGTCAGTTTTATTCCAAATTAATAGAAATCCAGAACCCTAACCATATCAATTTAATATAATCTTGTTGGTAAACATGTTTTCTATGTGTATTCCAATCAGTTTGTTTCTAGGTGGTGTAGTTTTAGAGATATTTCACTTTTTCTGGATGAAGATTGCTCACTGCCATTGAAAATGCCTTGAGGTTTGCCCATATGCTTAAGCTGTTCAACAACCACCACTTGGAGCGCCACAGTCGGCAGAGGTTACATGCTCTAGTATGGGAGTTGTCCCTCTCATCTGTTTATATACACGCTCTCTGACGCGGCACAGACCTCAGTGGACACACAGAAACGCTTCAAGCAGCAAAAAAACCACCCACCTGAACCATGTCACCAGACACGGTGACCGAATCGGTAGAGCGCAGGCTTCCCGTGCGGGAGATCGAGAGTTTGATTCTCGGTCGAGTCAAACCAATGACATACAAAATTGATATTTGTTGCTTCCTAGCTTGGCGCTCGGCATTAATAGGATAGGGCAAGGACTGGTTAGCTCAGTGTCAGGATAATGTGACTGAGTGGGATATCGGGTCATGGTGCTGACGGCCTGATTTCCCAGTGGGGCAGCACTAAATTTGTAAGTCATTGGTTTGACTCGACCGGGAATCAAACTCCTGACCTTCCGAACGGGAAGCCTGCGCTCTACCGATTCGGCCACCAAGTCCAGTGAGTAAGCTTGGAAGCACCAGGCCGTGACAGTCATACCACACAACAATAAGATCTAGCACTCCCAGGTCCCTTGCCCCGGATGCCGCCTGTTCTAGAGACTTAACCTTCTCATTAACTTTCTCATTAACCTTTAAACTTCACACTATAAGAACTGCGTTGCATCAATTATATCCACTGAAAGCTGCATGGTTCGATGAAAATATCAAATTTTCAAAGCCAAAACAATTATCTAGATTTGATTCTACATACTATTCTACTAATACTATTCAACATGAAGATGAATGCCAGGAAGACCAAAACAATGGTTATAAGTAAAAAGACAGATAAACCAAATGTCAATATAACCATAGATGGCACAAACATAGAACAAGTATCCGAATTCATATATCTCGGACAAAAGATTACAAATGATGGGAGATGTGAGGAAGAAATTAAAAGAAGGATAACAATAGCCCGAACAACATTCTCCAAAATGTATAGAGTGTTAACATCAAGTAAGATATTAATACAAACAAGGAAGCGTATTCTTCAGTGTTATGTGTGGTCTACTCTAATGTATGGGGCAGAGACATGGACAATCTCTAAGAAAATGTACAAACGTTTAGCAGCATTTGAGATGTGGACTTATCGAATGATGATGAAAATATCATGGACAAAGAAGATCACCAACAAAGAAGTTCTCAGAAAATGGAAAGCTTGTTTGCCACTATACAGACAAAGAAACTTATTTATTTTGGCCACATCATTCGTCAGAGTTCAATATACCGTACATTGTTGGAAGGGAAGGTGAATGGCAGCAGAGGGAGAGGGAGACCAAGAACATCATGGTTTACAAATATTTCACAGTGGACAGGCTTGAATTATTCACAGTCTATCAGAACAGCACAACATCGGGACAAGTGGAGAACCATTGCATCCAACCCTCGACTAGAGGATGGTACTATTGATTGATTGATTGATTCTACATATCTAAGTTAGACACTGGTGCACTTATTAAACATTTGTAGCCACATAGAAGGGAATACTGAGGCAATTGAATAGAACCTGTTACTGCAGAAGCCTATGGGGTCAGAGTTTTGACAAGCTTGCCAAAATTAATTTTGCATGGTTCCACTTCAAATATCTCAAAAGTTACCCATTTAAAATAAAAGTTACTTCAAGCTAAAGTAAGGTACATAATAACGATCAACCTAATTTATTTATCTCAGAAAAGTTCAGAAACTCAAAACCATCGGACTATGCAACTTTAAGGTAGCAAGTGCCTTTTAAAATCATATATTTTTCAAAGCCGTTCTTTAAGCACTATAACTCCTTATTATTGAAGATAACTCAATGAAATTTTCAGTGAAGCAACTTTCTGCAGTTATCTAAGGACTGATGACAGGAATTGTCAATAAATATATTAGGTTGATTATTATAATCTACTTGAAGTACTTTTATTTTAAATGGTGAACTTAGGAGATATTCAGTAAATAAATTCCGGCATGCGCGTCAAACATCTGACGCTATAGGCTTCAGCAGTGACTGGTTCTATTAAAGTCGCGGTCTGATAGTTTTGAGTTTTTCTCATTTTCCGAGATAAGCATATTAGGTTGATCATTATAATCTACCTCAGTTTAGTTTGAAGTAACTTTTATTTTAAATAGCAAACTTTTGAGATATTTGAAGTGCAAATGTGCTAAATTAATTTTGGCAAGCTTGCCAAAACTCTAACACCATAGGCTTCTGCAATAACAGGTTCTGTTCAATTGCATCAGCATTCCCTTATATGTGACGACAAATGTTTAATAAGTGCATCAGTATCTAAGTTAGATATGTAGAATCAAATCTAGATAATTGTTTTTGTTTTGAAAATGTTATGTTGTCATCGGACTATGCAGCTTTAAGTTCACTTAGAATTACCCCATAAGTGGCAACAAATGTTTAATAAGTATACCAGTATCTAAGTTGGATATATAGAATAAAATCTGCAACAGTGTTTTAGTTTAGAACATTAGATGCTCACAGATCGACCACTCCCATATATCGATCGTTTTATTTGGGTTCTAACAATACCATTGTAACCATATTCCAACTCCCTAAACCGACCACCTCTCTAAATGGACCACTTAAAGTCGGTCGATTTAGAGAGGTTCTATTCAAATTTCGGTTCTATTCAAATTTCGGTTCTATTCAAATTTCGGTTCTATTCAAATTTCGGTTCTATTCAAATTTCGGTGTCAAATTATGTGTGAAGACTTGTTACTTTTTTCCCACTGCATGTAATATAGTTTTGATATTATCCGAGCAATAAACAAGGTGAGATTATTCATATATGCTTGGTAACTCCCCCGACGACTGCTCCTGTTATCCTGTATCTAAGTTGAATCAGATCAATCATGTAACTATCTGATGCTGCACACTGTCACGGATCTGTGCCACCCATACACCCCACACACACATTTACTCACTCACACACACACACATTCACTCACTCACTCACCCACCCACTCATCCACTCACTCACACACACTCACTCACACACTCACTCAGAGATACACGCACTCACTCACACGCACACTCACTCATGCATACACTCACCCACACACTCGCATTCACTCACACTAACTTACTCACTCACCCACTCACACGCACTCATTCACTCGCACTCACTCACACACTCTCTCACACGCGCACACACACGTGGTGTTCTCTGTAGCGGAGTGGTTAGAGTGTCAGACTTTTTCTAGGTCGGACTCCTAATCTGAAAGTCAGTGGTTTGATTCCCCATGCCCCCCAACTTTGCCAATTTGGATTTCCACCGCTGTGTATAACTTACAGCGTCATCAAAGGCCAGTTGCTCTCATACCATGTCTATGGGGTGTGGGAGGTTAAAGATTCCTTGGGTCGGTAAAAGTGTAGGCTCGGGCTTTCTATTGACAAACTGTCTAACGGTGAAAACAAGTCTATTCAGACTTATCGATGATAGGCGGTATAAATCTTCAAGAACACTCAGCCTCCATGGGTAGGTCTACAGTTTGTGTACGGGTACCGGGTAGGGCTATCTTCTTCCCCTCATCCGTCCTGATATGACCATAGATGTTGCTAGGACATTAAACCCCAACAAATATATAAATAAAAATCTTCCCCTCATTACTTCATTAATGGTGAGTTTCCACCATGTCGACAACTGCACATTACGTGTCCCCTCAGAGACAGAGACCAGGGCTTGTTGGAGTCTTAAGTCCTGACAACATATAAGGTCATATCAGGACGGGTACCGACTTGTGGCAGTGCACACTGATGGCGACTTTATAGTGCTGCCAGGCTGGGAGACCAGCTCGCCAGCACCATGAACTGATATCCTACTCAGTCACATTATCCTGATACTGAGCCAACCAGTCTTTACCCTATCTTAATAATGCAGAACACCTGGCTAGGAAGCGAGAAGAATCAATTTTCAAGTCATTGGTTTTACTCTACCAGTGGGTGCAAAACCCACGATCCACCAAAACGAGAGTCAGACGCTCAACTCATTCGGCCATCCCGTCTGGTCCAGGGCACAACATGGTGGTCGACGTGATGGTGGTTGTTGTGGTCGTTGTGGTGATAGTAGTTGTGGTGATAGTGGTTGTGGTGACAGTGGTGGTGGTTGTGGTGGTGGCGGATGTTGTTGTAGTGGTTGTGGTGATAGTGGTGGTGGTGATTGTGGTGATAGTGGTGGTGGTAGAGGTTGTTGTAGTGGGTGGCGGCTGTTGTGGTGTGTGGTGGTTGTAGTTGTAGTAGTGGTGGTGTTTGTGGTTTTGGTGGTGATGATGGTGATGGTGGTGGTTATGTTGATGGTGTTGGCGCAATTTTGGTGGTATTTGTGATGGAAATTGTGGAGGTCTTTTTTGTGGTTGTGATGGTGGTATCGATGGTTGTGGTTATGGTGGTGTTTGTAGTCGTCGTGGTGCTATACATCGACTCAAGCGTGCGGACAATCTCCTTACAGTATTAATGGTTGCGATGGTTGTGGTGGTGGTGGTATTTAAGGGGTGTGCGGGGCGGGGAGGCAAGCACAAAAAGTCCATATATGACGACGTCAGGCAATGTTTGCGGCAGTTCCAGGTAGACAAGGACTAAAATAGCTGCATTGTAATCAGTGCCAATCCCGGAATGATAATATTCAAGAGGAAAAACACCTCACAATGAGACAGTAGTTTGAATACAGACTCTCTACTGACTCAACCAGGAACAATGATTTTAGTTGGAAAATATAAACAGTGGATCAACTATTTACTGATCCAAAATATAAAAACAGCAATGATGTTAGTTTGAAAATATAAAGAGCGGGTTTGTTAGCTCCCGAATCAAAATGAAAGGAACAAATATGTTAGTCGGGAAATATAAATAACAGATCTACTGACCCAAAAATGAAGTGGTATTACTATTAGATGGAATGGAAAATGTCCACTATCTCCCAAATCAAAACTAAAAGAATAATCATGTTAGTTGGAAAATGTAAGGAGTGTATCACTACCTATTGACTCAAAAACGAGCAATGTGTTAGTTGACAAATTTAAACTGATTGATTGATTGATTGGTGGTTGCTTTACGCCGTGTCGGCAGCATAGGCCATATTTACGGCGAACAAACACAGTGGGTCATGCAGTGCTAGTCATAATACAGTAAAACCTCTCTAAATTGACCGACCATGGGGCCAACTTTAAATGGTCCATTTAGGGAGGTGGTCGAATTAGGGAGGTTTTATTTGGTATCGTTACAATGGTATTGTATGGGCGATCGTTTGGGACCCAAATAAAGCGATCGATATAGGGGAGTGGTCGATCTGTGGAGGTGGTCGGTTAGAGAGGGTTTTACCTCCTAGGAACATCAATGGTCATATGACCTGATATCCCACAGTCACATTATCCAGATTCTGTTTGAACTCGACCAAGTCATATGAATGACGTAGAAAATTTATAGACATCACTACCTATCCTGGTGCTCGGCATTAATAGGATGCGGCAACGACTGGTTTGCTCAGTATATGGATGATGTGACTGAATGGGATATCTGGGCATGATACCAGTAATCTGGTTTCCTGGTGAGGCAACAATATAAAGTCATCGTTTACTTACTCTACCGGGGGTTTCTGATCTTCCACCTGTTCTGTTATCTACTCTACTTGGGGTTGCTGATCATCGACCTGTTCTGTTATTTACTCGACCTGAGGTTTCTGATCTTCCACCTGTTCTCTTATTTACTCTACCTTTGGGGTTGCTGATCTTCCACCTGGTCTCTTATTTACTCTCTGGGGTTTCTGATCTTCGACCTGTTCTGTTATTTACTCTACCTGGGGTTTCCGATCTTCCAGCTGTTCTCTTATTTACTCTACCTTTGGGGTTGCTGATCTTCCACCTGGTCTCTTATTTACTCTCTGGGGTTGCTGATCTTCGACCTGTTCTGTTATTTACTCTTCCTAGTGTTTCTGATCTTCCACCTGTTGTTATTTACTCTACCTTGTCTTTCTGATCTTCTACCTGTTCTGTTATTTACTCTACCTTTGGGGTTGCTGATCTTCCACCTGTTCTCTTATTTACGCTACCTTTAGCGTTTCCGATCTTCGAGCTCTTCTGTTATTTACTCTACCTGGGGTTTCTGATCTTCCACCTGTTCTGTTATTTACTCTAGCTGGGATTTCTGATCTTCCACCTGGACTCTTATTTACTCTCTGGGGTTGCTGATCTTCGACCTGTTCTGTTATTTACGCTACCTTGTGTTTCTGATCTTCCACCTGTTCTGTTATTTACTCTATCTGGGGTTTCTGATCTTCCACCTGTTCTGTTATTTACTCTACCTGGGGTTGCTGATCTTCCTCTGGCCGCTCTTGATGAAGCCCGCCTCTGGGATCTGCGTGTTGTGCTTCACCACGCTCACGACGGCCGACTGGTCCTGTCGCACGCGCAGCACGCCGGGGGCGGGCGGGCGCTGCGGCGCCTTGGGCCGGGGGGGCGGGTCCGGCTTACGGGGTCGGCGCTCCCCGATTTCATCGTACATGGACTCGCTGTGCTGCAGCCGCCTGCCCGTGCCGGGGCACCGGGGCACCGTCGAGACGGCGTACGGCTCCACCCGGTAGGTGGAGCTGAGAGCCAGCGCGACCACAAGCTCGGCCGAGTCTCTGTCGGCCATGGGTCGGTCGTGGCCGCCGTTGGCGATGATCTGCTCGCACTGGCCCTGTGTTACTGACTGCGAGCGGCGCTTCTCCCGCCTCTCCTGCTTCTTCCGAACATATGCATCGTGTGCAAACGTACGTGGCGGTTTGATCGGCGGCGCTGGCTTTGCTGCCTGGATGTCACCAGCTGTGCTGAGCAGTACTACCCCGTCCAGACACTGGCCGCCCTCGGCATGTCGTGCTGGGCCCTCCCCGGACTTGGGACGCGCCTTCCTTCGCGCCTTGTCCACAATGGCGTACTGCGGCAGGGTCGTCGTTGCCGCCGCTGATAGGTCCTTGTCGCTGCAGGCTGCCTCCCCCGAGACGTCTGCCACTACCGCCGTGACGTTGCTCTGTGAGGGACTCTGATTGCGCATCAGCTCCTGCCGCCGCCTCATCCATTCCGGGACTTCCCCAGCACGTGGCGGCTTCTCCGTCAGCACGTCCGGCTTATTGTTTATCACCGGCTTCTCCGTCAGCACGTCCGGCTTGCTCGTCGGCCGGGTCGGGGTCGGGGTCAGGGTCGGCCTCTGTGTCCTATCCCTAAATAGGTCACTCGGCTTCAGAGGCACTGTCGGTTTAGCGGACTTGGTCTGCGGAGCTTCGTTCATGACCTGCTCGACCCTGGATTTACTGTTGGCATCCTGCAGCGATGCCCGCTTACACAGTGCCTCGATCACCGTGTTCTCATCAAGCACCACTGTTGCCAGGGAAGTGCTCACCCCGGTGCTGACTGCTGGCGCCCCGGCCGGGCACGACACGGGCACCCCAGGCGCCTTCCTTACCGGGGTCGGCTTCCCACGCTCCATCATGGACTCGGACCGGCTCACGCGTGGCTTCACTCGGGGACTGTTTGGGGATGAGAGTGCGTCATAAGATTTTAACTTGACCACTGGCTTCTTGGACCTCGGGGGCTTTACCGGAGTTGCTGGAGCTTCAGCTATGCGTGGCGCAGCACCCAGTATAATCTTGGGCTGGCACTTGGACTTCGGGGAACAGACAGGACTATCACGACGCGGAGAGTTTGTCCGTCGTGTCCTGCCTGGTCCATGCGTTGGACTGGTTTTCGGACTCATATCTGACATGATAGCAGTCTTGTCCACTGCCTGCTTTGTCCCTTCCACCCCTGTCAGGGCAGTATTGGCCGCCTTCTTCACTTGGACCACCAAGCGCTCTGCCGGTATCGGGCGCTCGGCCTTCTCTGGTGATTGCCAAGATGACGGCTTCTCCCGAGGCTGACCCTCGCTCTCTTTGCCATGCCCGCTGTCACCGTTCTCGCTGCCTGAGCCACTTCCGGTCACACTTCCAGCGTCGCTGATCGTGTCTGCTGTGCCCTGTTCAAACATCTGCGTGCGCTGCAGCACAATGCTCTTGGAGATGGACTTGAGGCTCTCGCGGCTGGAGAGTGACTCGTGGCCGGAGTCACTGGCACCACCCCCCGTGCGCCGCAGAGCCCGCGGTGTGACGGTCTCCTGGCTTAGCTCCATAGCTACGTTAACATGCCCGAGATGCAGTCGGCACGGCTACAGCTCAGCCTTGGGCAACTCATCTAAAAGAAACAAAACACAAAATAAACACCACAATCAGCTTGAGATTTAAAGTGTTGCTTACACTTTGAAACAAGTCATATATGTGAAACCTGCCCAGTTAAAATCACGAATGAAAGCAACCTCTGACAATGAGCATTAAGTTATATATATTTATTCATTCATGAAGCTGCATAGTATGATGAAAGCTGAAAAAAGATGTTATTCAACTGGAATAAAAATTTGAACAAAAAAAAAAAAACAAAAAAAAAACAACAAAAAACACTCATCTAAATTGTATTCTACATAGCCAAGGCGAGGAGGACGAAGCCAGGTGGCAGCACCAGGCGAGGCAGAAGGCCTGGCCAGTGGCTTGAGTAGATGAGTGGCATTAGTTGGTGTAGAGTCAGTTGATATGAACTGAGGATGCAGTTCATAGATAATCGGTTTGCGGATAATTATACTCGTATAATTGCGTATACAGCACATATAAACTGACTGAAGGCAGACACTGCTGGCGAATACCATTAGGAAGAAAGGAGAGATTGGTAATGATAACAGCAAACTATTCTTTAAAAAAATAAAATTTAGTAACTTTGACGAGACCCTAATTAAAGTGTCCATTGAACCGAGTGCCAACTGTTTCACCCAGTTCACAGTTTTGAACTGAGGGACCACTGGTTGTGTGTGTGTGTGTGTATGTGTGTGTGCGCGTATGTGTGGGTGGGTGCGCGCGTGTGTGTATGTGTGTGTGTATGTCTGCGTGTTTGTGTGGGTGTGTATGTGTGTGCGCGTGTGTGTAAGTGCGTGGTTTATGCATGTTTGTGTGTCTGTTTGTATGTGTCTATGTAAATGTGTGTGTGTGCATGCATGTGTGTGTAAGTGCGTGGTTTATGCATGTTTGTGTGTCTGTTTGTATGTGTCTATGTAAATGTGTGTGTGCATGCATGTGTGTGTAAGTGCGTGGTTTATGCATGTGTGTGTGTCTGTTTGTATGTGTCTATGTAAGCGCGTGTATGTCTTTGTTTCTGTATATGTGTGAAGAAAGAAAAAAATAAGAAAGAAAGAAAAGTACTTTAGAGAATAGGCGGACATGAACAACAAATAAAACCTCCATTTATTTGTCTCCCTTATCAATATCATATAGAATGCTTGCCGCCAGACCGGACCCAGAGGCAGGCTAGATCAAAGATTCAGCCCTACCCAGACTGGGTGAATGACAACCATGTTTAAATTCGAGCAAAAACTGCTTCAGTGGGAATTAACTGTAGAGGTGGTAGTTCCAGTGTGCAATGTTTATCTATATTGGCACAGAATTGGTAAAATGGGAGGGAATGCAAAATAGACAAGATGGTGACCACAGTGGGAAAATACAAAGAGGTATATGAAGAATATATATGTTGCTTCTATTTGATTAAAGCTGCATAGTCCGATGAAGAATCACATTTTCAAAATCAAAACAATTATTTATAATTGATTCGACATATCTAACCTAGCTACTGATACACTTATTGAGCATTTGTTGCCGTATAGAAGGGAATGCTGAGACAGTTTATTAGAAGCTGTGACTGTTGAAGCCTATAGTGTCAGAGTTTTGGTGTGCTTGCCAAAACTAATTTCACATGTTTGCACTTCAAATATCTCAAAACTTAGCCACTTAAAATAAAAGTTATTTCAAACTAAAGTAAGGTTGGTTATAACAATCAAATTAATATATATAATTAATATATTATTAATATATTAATATCTCATAAAAATGACAGAAACTCAGAACCATCAGACTATGCAACTTTAAGAGTTTATTTGGTCATTTCCTTTACCCAGCCTTCCGAAACCTTTTCTAATGGGTTGTTCAGCAGCCATGTCACAGGATCAGGGCTGAGGGAGTAACCAACTACACGCCGGCTGGCACCCGGGGAGGCCCCGGCAGGCAGCCGGGCGGCACCGGCCGGTGCCGGTGTTGCGGTTTCCCAGGGACACCAGTTTGCGAGGGACACATCGCTTCTGCACATGCGTCAAAATCAAACAGCATCGTCACTAACCTTATAAATTTAATATAATGTTTTTGGTAAAGATGTTTTCTATATGTGTACCAAACGATTTGTTTCTAGATGGTGTAATTTGAGAGATATTTGACTTCTTCTGTATTTTCTGTATGAACATTGCTCACGACCATTGACAATGCCTTGAGTTTGATGGTATGCGCAGTGCAAAACGTTAGTTTTATTCAAAATTAATAGAATTCAAGAACCCTAACCTTATAAATTTAATATAGTCTTTATGGTAAAGATGTTTTCTATATGTCTACCAAGCGATTTGTTTCTAGATGGTGTAATTTGGGAGATATTTGACTTCTTCTGTATGAAGATTTGCTCACGGCCGTTAACAATGCATTTGAATGGAAGTGTCCCTGGCAAACTGGTGTCCCTCGGAATCCGCATCACCGGTGTTGCAGTTTCCGCGGAACGCCAGTTTGCGAGGGACGCATACATTCAAATGCATTGTCAATGGCCGTGAGCAAATCTTCATACAGAAAAAGTCAAATATCTCTCAAATTACACCACCTAGAAACAAACCGCTTGGCACACATACAGAAAACATATTCAACAAACAGATTATATTAAATTTATATGGTTAGGGTTCTTGATTTCTATTAATTTTGAATAAAACTAATGTTTTGCACTGCGCGTACCGTCAAACCCAAGGCATTGTCAATGGTCGTGAGCAATCTTCATACAGAAAATACAGAAAAAGTGAAATATCTCTAAAACCACACCACCTAGAAACAAATCGCTTGGTACACATATAGAAAACATCTTTACCAAAAACATTATATTAAATTTATAAGGTTAGTGACAATGCTGTTTGATTTTGATGCATGCACAGAAGCGATGTGTCCCTCGCAAACTGGTGTGCCGCTGAAACTGCAACACCGGGCGATTCGGTCACCCGAGTTTCTAGAATTTCAAATCGAACACCACGAGTGGAGTTGACAAAAACAAGTGCTGTGTGCAAAACGACCCGACCCCCCAGTAACCCACCTCTTGGCTAGGGTTTGCTAGGAACGATGACATCGCATTTGTGCTGGTACCGTCATGCAGGATAATAGCTACCAGCACCAATCCTACATGTTTTTTGTTGGTAATAACACAGATTAATGAAATGGAAATATAACTAAACTATGCAATCATAAAAAACTTTAAATCCTATTTTGTTGTAGTTACATTGGCTATTAAATAAATAAAAAAAGTTTTGGATTAAGCCACCATTTTCCCCACCCCGAGCATGGAGAAGTGTATTCGATTATTCGACCCAAGTCTGTAGGATGTGCGCATGCGCCAAAAAGTGGCTCGGGTGACCCGAGTTGATTAATCGATTACGCCCATATTGTCGGCTTGCTGCGGGCAAGGCGGTCCAAATGCCGACTCGGCAGTCTACTGTGGCACGGAGAATGTCACGGGGGCCACTTCACTAACAAGGGCCGTGTAGAGAGTGTTAGTAAAGTGGGCCATAGTCCCATATGTTAAAGCTGCATAGTCCAATGAAAAAATCAAATTTCCAAAAACCCAAACAATGAACTAGATTTTGTTTGATATATCTAACTTAGATACTGGTGCAATTATTAAACATTTGTCACCATATATAAGGGAATACTGAGGCAATTTAATCAAACCTGTTACTGCTGAAGCCTACGTGTCAAGCTTACGAAAATTACTTTTGCAAAATTGCACTTCATATATCTCAAAAGTTAGCAATGTAAAATAAAAGTTACTTCAAACCACATAGAAGGGAATACTGAGGCAATTTAATCAAAGCGGTTACTGCTGAAGCCTGTGTCAGAGATTTGGTGTTCTTGCAAAAATTACTTTTGAAAAGTTGCACTTCAAATATTTCAAACCATAGCCATTTAAAATAAAAGTTACCCCAAACTAGAGTATGTTGGGTCAATACACTCAACCTAATATATTTATTTAAGAAAATGACACAAAGTCAAAACCATCAGACTATGCAGCTATGATACGCAACGGAAGAAGAACGAGGAGGCAGGGGTGGAAGAAAACATTTTATTAAAGGAAAAACAAAATGTTAGGCAGGACGAGAACAATGTCACTCAGAATATCAGTCACAATATCAGTCACAATATCACTCAGGCATAACTCACATCATAACTCACAACGCAAAGGTGGGGGGGGGGGGGAGGGCATATATATCAAAGTGACAGGGAATGAATGTCCGAGAGAGAGGCTAGGGGGGAGAGAGCCCGGAAGAGCCCTCCACCTTAGGGAGAAGAGGAGAGAAGGATGGGTGGGTGGAAAGAAGAGACGTAAAGCAGATTTGTCTGTTTGTTGTTTTACGTCCTAGCAACAGCTAAGGTCATATCAGGACGGGTACCGACTTGTGATAGTTCGCACTCATGGTGACATTTTGGTGCTGCCCCACCGGAAAACCAGGCCACCAGCACCATGACCTGTTATCGCACTCAGTCACATTATCCTGACACTGAGCCAACCAATCCTTGCCCTATCCTAATAATGCCGAGCGCCAGGCTAGGAAGTGAGAAGTATCAATTTTGAAGTCATTGGTTTAACTCGACCAGGGTTTGAACCAGGGTTCGAACCCACCACCCCACGATCTACCAACACGGGAGACGGACGCTCTAACTCATTCGGCCATCCCGTCCGTGTAGCAGGAGGTGGCAGGAGGCAGAATGGCTGGAGGCAGTGACGGCTGGGGTTATAAGGGTGAGAGAGGGGATGCGAGAAGCCCCGGGGGCGACCAGCGGGGAGGTGTTGGGCGGCAAGGGGGGGGGGGGGGGGGGGGCGAGCAGAGGCGGTTAGGTGTCAAGGACGGGGTGTTAGCTGCGAGGTGTCAGCGGCAGTGAGGAAGGAGGGGGGGGGGGGTCTTCTCCCTCCGCGAATCAACCGCAATGCCAGCATAATAATAATAATAATAATAATAATAATAATAATAATAATAATAATAATAATAATAATAATAAAATACTTCCACATGATCAATGTACACACAAGTTGATATTACGACCGATACGCAACGGAAGAAGAACGAGGAGGCGGGGGTGGAAGAAAACACTTTATTACAAGAAGAACAAAATGTTAGGCAGGACGAGAACAATATCACTCACAGCCCCAGCTCTGCCAATTTGGATTTCCACCGCTGTGTATAACTTACAGCGTCATCAAAGGCCGGTTGCTCTCATACCATGTCTATGTGGTGTGGGAGGTTAAAAATCCCTTGGGTCGGTAAAAGTGTAGGATCGGGCTTTCTATCGACCAGCAGTGGAATGAGGAAGACCAGTCGTCTATGACTGAAATTTCCCCTGCTTAAACAACTAATGGACCAAAAAAAACAAAAAAAAACAATATCAGTCACAGTATCACTCAGGCATAACTCACAACGCAAGGGGGGGAACAGGTTATATATCGAAGTGAGGGGGAATGAATGTCTGAGAGAGAGGTTAAGGGGGAGAGAGCCCGGAGGAGCCCTCCACCAAAAGAGGAGACGGCTCGACAGGCTCCAGCAGGGGCGAGGCGAGGGATGTAGGCATATACGGCATGTGACGTCCAAGTTCCCTGTGCCTTTATGTCGACACTGGCAGGACTGCGCTGCTCCGTGTCGAAGGCTGTGGAGGGTGAAGGAGTCCAGCGAGAGGGGACGGTGAGGATCCGGAGGGCCGAGCGCAGGATCGCGGTGAGGGTGTGAGGATCCAGGGGCGGCCCGAGGGCAGCAGGAAGGCCGGGTCATCCTGGCCCAGGGCGACCGAGGCTGACCAGGCCGCCACCGGGCAGAGGGCAGACCCTGGCGAGTCTGGGATGAAGAAGGCGACGGCATCCGAGGGCATCACAACGGTCTTTGAGCTCCGGATGGTGAGGCGGAGGCCGCCGACCGCGGGGGCGGTGTAGCTGCGAGGGAAATGAAGGTGTCGAAGGCCTGTCAAGCCTTTAAGTAGGCGCGCTTGCAACCGATGTAGTCGTCTACGTAGACGAGAGTATGGTAACCTTCGCGCCGGAGGATCCAGCCGAGGGCGGCCGTGACTCCGACAAAGGCCACCCCCGAGGAGCAGCATCCAAAGGGCAGGGTGAGGTCTACGTAGGCAGTTCCATCCAGGGTTATACAGTACAGTGGGCAGGCCAGAGGGTCGGCACGAAGCTGCTGGTAGGCTCTGGAGATGTCGGCCGTCCACATGTAGGCCCCGGGGCCCTTGCGGCAGAGGATAGAATAAGAACTGGTTTGCTGAGCATCCGGCCAACGACGTAGCAGGATATTGGGTCATGGTGCCAATGGCTTGGTCTCTCAGTGGGACAGCACTATAAAGTTGTCATGAGTTTGCACTGCCACAAGTCGGCACCCGTCTCACTACCAGTCTTCCCGTGAGGCAGCATTATAAAGTCGCCACGAATGTGAAATGTCACAAATCGGTATCCGTTCTGATATGATTGTAAATATTGTTACGACGTCATACCCCGACAACCTTTAGGATGTAAATTTGTGAATAGAAAAATTGGCATGATGCATTAAATTTAGTACGGTAAAACCATTAAAAGTACGGTAAAACCTCTCTAAATCGACCGACCATGGGACCGACTTAAAATGGTCCATTTAGGCAGGTGATCAGAGTAGGGAGGTTTTTTTTATCGTTACAATGGTATTGTATGGGCGATCGTTCGGGATGCAAATAAAGCGATCAATATAGGGGAGTGGTCGATCTGTGGAGGTGGTTAGTTAGAGGGTTGACTGTAGTACTAGTAGCCAATATGGCAAATATGGGTATTGATTATATATAGGTATTAAGAACCGAATTGTAATTAATTAAATGGGAAAAGAGCTCATCCTTTCAACTTCCTACAGTGATCCCTATTAACCGATGGGGTAGGAGGGGGTGGTGGTGATTTACCTCCAGGGAACATGAAAATGGATAAAGGAGCTAATTAAATCCCCTCCTAGATGATAGATGAGTCGTGTAATCTGAACAGTGGAAAGGCCATGTTCAATATTTATTAAAACACCCAAACATTCTAGTTTAAAAAAAATATTAATCTGCAACAACCAACACCAAATATTTAACGAATTCCTTATACAGATATATCAATACGAACACTAAAGCTTCAGGTTACTGAGCTGGGACAAGTGGCAGTGAACATTGCTGGTAAACATCGGATTGCTTAGTCAGCAAACCCAGAGACTGGAGTATTAGACTAGGAAATAGTAACGTTAGCACTGGGTGATAGACAACCTCATCTAGTCTAGGGAACGGATAGTATATATATATATACAGATATAACCAATATATGCATAGCTTTTACATATATATATATATATATACACACACTGTATACACACTGTATATATAGCTATATATAACCAATATATCCTAAATTAATCCTATAAGTCAGAAGGAATTTTATACATTTATTACCCTCCAAGCATTTATACTTGCATAATGATGTATACGTTACATTTCTATATGTATGACTGGGCGCGCTGGCCGAATCGGTAGAGCACAGGCCTGCGTGTGACCCATCGAGCGGTCGAGTCAAACCCATGACTTATACAATTGATACTTGTCGCTTCCTAGCCTGGTGCTCAGCATTATTAGAATAGGGCAATGACTGATTAGCTCAGTGTCAGGATAATGTGACTGAGTGGGATATCGGGTCATGGTGCCGGCGGCCTGATTTCCCAGCAGGGGAGCACTATAAAGTCGCCATGAGTGCACACTGTCACAAGTCCGTACCCATCCTGATATGACCTTAGATGTTGCCAGGATGTAAAACTCCAAACAACAAACCAACCTATAAGTATAAAAACACATACACAGTAAAACCTCTCTAACCGACCACCTGTCTTTAGTTGGTGAGTAGGCGAGTCGCCAGGCCGCTTGGTTTTTCTAGTCGTTTGTTGTAATGTTTTGCAAACAATCTAGCCATCTTCCACCCAGCGTGTGCAAGGATTCTCTTGACCGAGATTCCTAACTGTCTTGCCTTGGAAACCATAGCTCCACGCGATGAGTGGGACGCGTAGCGTCCAGTATTGAGTCCTGCCTGTCTAAGCATCTTGATGGTCCATCTTGCGAGTGTGTCTCTCGAGATGGCTTTTTGTGGTTTAATAAAGCTGATTAGTAGCTGTCTGGAATTCCTAATTCTGTGTGACTTTGATATATACACCCTAATGTTTGGAAATACAGATATCCGTTTATCTTCCGGAAAACTATTTACATGAACTGTGGACAGTGGGTCCCCTGTGCCATTTGACTTTAGTAATGTCTCTAAATCGAATGTTGCCTCATCCGTATCTATTTCTAGTCCATCCAGTGAGAGTGCCACAATTGTTTGGCCTCTTTGTCCCATTACTAGCAGTAACAGCACTGTTAACTTAAATCCTCATTGATAGATGTCTATTGCTAGGCCATGATTTGAATAACTTAAATACTATCGACACATCCCAAAACCTATTATATATGGGTTTGGGTGGGTTTCTTTCATACACCGATCTAATGAACCAGTGTACCAACTGATGTTTTCCAATTGTTTGTCCATCTATTCTTGGTAGAATAATTGGTACTATTAGTACTATTAGTACTCTGTGTGTGTGATCCATCTTCATCTTCCTGGCCACTCTGCTGATAATGCTGAATGGTGGAAATATATAATAGAATTTATTATTCCAAATTAGTGAGAATGTGTCTACTCACCAAGCTTCTGGCTCTGGATGCCAAGACACATATTTAGGTAACTTTTTGTTATTGCGTGATGCAAATAAGTCAATTTCTGGTTTGCCCCATTTGTGACAAATGTTGTAAAAAATATCCTGATTCAGCGACAATTCTAAATGATCGTGAAAATGTTGGCTTTTCTTGTCAGCCAAATTATTTTGACTGACTGGAATATGTCCTACTGTTAACCATATTTTGTGTTTCTCTGCCCAGTCCCAAATGAGATTAGCCATATAATTACATGGTTTGGATCGAGTCCTTCCCATATTACGTATGTAAGCCTTAGCTGTCGGGTTATCTGTTAAAACTCTTACATGGTTTTTAGGGATGTGAATCAGGCTATGTAGTCCTAGGTAAATAGCTCTAAGCTCTAATGATGTGATCGGAGATTTCATCTCCCATCCAATGACAACCTGTTACCTGTTGGTCTCTATGAGTCCCCCCCTCCAGCCTTCTAATGAAGCATCTGTTGTAACTGTAGTGTTGGGCTCTCCCATTCTAATGGGGTTAGGTGATTTGTTAATGTGTGTCATCATTGTGCTGTTGGTCGCGATGCGACAAAGCCTGATTTCATTACTTGTCTGCTGCTCTCCATTTAAACATTTCATGAAAGCTGCCTGCAGAAGTGTTGAAGTGCTGCTGGCTTTTGCAAGTTACCAGCGGCACTCTCTAGGGGAGCAAATAGAGGTTTCACACTGGCAAGAACATGTCAAGACAGACGCAAAACTATTTGTCCCTGCTGTGGCTAGTCGGGAGATGTTGGGAGTTCCATACATCAACCGCCCTTCATGCTGCCACAGTGACATGGTTTTCTGTTTAGGGTTTGCTCCTTTAGCCTTCGGTTCTGTCAAGAACCTGTACCACAAGGCAGTGGTTTACAACTCTGCAGGGCAGGGGCATTAAACTTAATGTGTGAAAGCCACCAAATTATATCATCTCTGTCTTCTGGCGAAACTGTCATGGGCCGCTCAAGGTTTCCTTTTGTGCGTGCCAACGCCAAGTTCTTATCTATCTCTAGAGATTTAATATGAGCTCTGCCATAGAGAATGGCTGGCACATATGCTATCATAATTCCTATCAATACTGCGATCTTTCGTTTGTTCAAATTTAATAAAAGATTTGCTTTTGTTGTAAATTTATCAACTTTTTGTTCTGTTAATGAAATGGTCATTTCTGTACTGTCAATAAAGAATCCCAGAAACTTTAACTTGTTTGTTGGTGTTGGTACTGATTTAGATTCATGTATAAAGAAACCTAATTTTGTAAATACTTCACATAATTTGTCTACTGCTGTCTGGCATTGTTGTTGCATTTGTGCAACAATAAATGAATCATCAATATATGTAAACATGATATGTACTTCCCTAGCCATCTGGGAAAAAAATGGTTTAAGTAACCTTGTGAAAATGCGTGGAGAGCAAGCCAGTCCATTCGGCATACACGTGAACTCATATAGTTTGCCGTTCCAACAAAATCTGAGATATTTCCGATCAAGTTTATATATAGGTAATGTGTAGTATGCATCCTTAAGATCCACACTGGCTAGCCAGGCGCCTTGCATTACTAAATCTCTTTCTGTGTCTAAGGAAAACATTTAAAAATGATTATATTCTACAAATTTGCTAAATAATGTGAGATCTAAAATTAGTCTTACATCTCCATTTGGTTTGGGTCGCAGGAAAATATTGCAGATGAATTACCCAGCCACATGTAGTGCTGGATCTATAATGCCTTTGTAACCAAATTTAAGGACTTGATTGTCTAACGCTTCGGGTCCTCAACCGTAAAATCAGTAAGGGAAAGGTATACTATTTTGAATAGGTTCTCCTATCAAGGGAATTCTTACCCCTTCAGGTAGGCTGAGGATAGTTAAATTATCCATAATGCTATTCCATCCCGGTAGGCAGTTATGGAGGGTAGCAGCTTGGAAAATGCTTACTGGTGCTTGCATTGCCACTTCTATTTGTTCCCTGGGCGGGGGAATGGCTTCTGGGCTTTGAACTCCCTTTTGAAGAGTCTTTTCCCGTTGTTCCAGCCAAACGACTGCCTCTGGCCCCTTCCCCTGGCCTGGAAGCTGAAGTTTGTCCTGAACTGGCCTCCTCGTTGGCCAGTTCGTCGGCTTCAAAAATCCTGCCTCATCTTCTTGAAGCGATTAGGATTGGCATCTGTGGACTTTTCTCCGGGATCTTCTTAGATCTGGCTACCTCCTTGCTTGCGTCCATGCAGACAGCCTTGAATACATTCTCAAATCGTCTGTATGAAAGGAAGTTGCTTGTCGCCGTCAGCAAAGCAATCCCCTCATTCATATCATCACACAGCGACGAGAACTTGTTCTCGGCCATCATTATATTGGCAATAGGCGCGATGGCCGAGAGTACCCTTTTGTGTACTGTATGCAGTGCAACCTCAAACTTTTTGCGCTCCTCGCTGAGCTTCACTTCCGGATCCATTTCTTTAATGGCGGATTCCCTTTGATCCCCGTGAATTTCTCAGCCATTTTATTTATCACTTTGGCCCTCTTCAAGGTGTTGAAGTGCCCCTGTATTGTCTTCCTCATAAGTGTCGTTATGTGGACTTTCTTTCGCCTTTGGACCTTGCACTTTTTGGTTTCCTTTCCACAGGATTTCGCGGCCTGATCCTCTGAGAGGTCCTCTCACTCCGATTCATCAGAATCCAGTGTAACTTCCATCCTCTTTTTCTTCGTGGCCGCCACTCTGGAAGGATCATCTCCTCCATCTTTTGTTGAACAAGTCTCACGACTTTCTCATCCAGGTCAGCTGGGCCGGGGCCGGTATCGTACCCCCCCCACCTCGTCCGAATCTCTGTCTTCTGGCAAGGGCGACCTTTGTAGCTGTGCCGGCGGTGAGCGGTCTTCATCTTCACTGAGTGCATCAGATGCCTCTGCCTTACTCCGCTTCGTAGCCATGGCTCGGAGTAAAAACTAAATCCAATACTTAGGCATTGTTTAGGGCTGAATATCACACTGATAATTAGAGGATAATTATACTAGGTGTGTATTATGGCGTTAAAACAGTTTTTAACGCAGGTGTGTGGCTAATAGACAGTAGCAGGATGATGGTATGGGAAACCAACCAATCCAAAACTTCTCCCACCTGTGGCTTTCTTCTCCAACAAGTTGAGGAAAATACTATAGGACTCGGAGGTACGACTTAACGAGAATAACAATTGGAGAATCTTAACGAGACCCATGAATAAATTCTAGCGATGTAAGTGGCTCCTGCCAAACATCTCTCTGTTCGGCAATGGGTGGCTTCATTAATAACCGAACAATGGATGTATTGTTCTAATGATCATATGTAATACAATCAAAACTAAGCTGTAAAACAGTGATAACCTATCGAAAAGTTTCAAAAAACTTTGTACCTGAATGCTAACATGAACTGAACCAATGTATTGATTTTGAAAGATACTAACCTGGTTGGTTTTGTAGTTAATGTAGAAAAACTGCTGGAGCTTCTCACAAACATCCTCCTGCTGTGAGCTGATTATGCTAATTGCTGGACCCGGATGTGCTTCCTTCTCCCTGGCCTACGAGTAGCCAGAGGCATAGTACCGAGGTAAAACTGACATATATATATATACATTGTTTTACCAACGTCACGAAAAAGTAGTAGAGTTCATGAATGCAGAACTCTCTAACAAATGGTGGAGCTGCAGCCAGCTTTCCCTTTCATGGCAACTTCCTAACAGAGACAATAATTTTCATGAATACATAACTCTCTAATGGTAGAGGGGCAACCATCTTTTCTTTTAAGAATGACTTCCTAGGTGTAACCATAATTTTCATGAACATGGAATTCTTTAATGAAGGAATGGCAGGCATCTTTTCTCTCAATGGCAGTTTCCTACCAGTAACAGTGATAATAACTTCTATAAACACAGAGCTATCTGATAGGGAAGGGACAGCTATATTTTCTTTTATTGGCTACTTCGTAACACTAACAGTGACATTAACATTCATAAACATGGAACTAATTCGCTAATGGTGATGGGGCAGCCATTTCTTTTCTTTTAATGACGACTTCGTAGCAGTGACAATAATGTTAATAATACGTCCTGAACCATCAGTGATAAGCATCAATTGTGTGTGGGTTTCATGGAATCTGTTGGCGATCTTAATAACACAAAACCTTCAATCAGACGATAGAAGGAACGCAGCCGAAGGAAAAAGACCACACCATATCAACAGATCAGTACGATGCAGTACTAACAATCCATGGGTTACGATGCAGTACTGACAATCCATGGGTTCAAAAAACACTTTATAATTATATAAGTTATTAGAATATTATACATTTATCCATTTGTGTGAATTTGAGTATGATGTCAATAAAAATAAATTGAATGTCTTTCTAATTACCGCATAATTTTAAAAACAACATCGTACATAACTTCCCTCCATTTAAAAAAGAAAACTGTTTCATAGCTTCTAGGTATTAATACATCATTCTTTCTAAGACACTGCACTAATTACACCTATTAATAGATGTATGTAGGACGTTGTCGCGACTTTTAATTTATACGAAATAACCCACAAAGACCCTATAATACTAAGACGACTCACTCCCTATCTCTCCCATGGTAATGTAAATTTCGCAGTGCCACCTTGTGGTGGGTTTGATCAGCCTGGCTGCTGGTTGGTGTTTCACATGTAAACACATACAATTATATTATACATGATATAGGTAAGCATGAATACACATCAATATGAAATTGTTATGAACAAATACACATCATCATCAGCATCATCATCATCACCATCATCACACATCTTTCACATTCATATATATACATTTATACATATAATATAGCAACTGTTTAACCAAGAGAACAGCCAGCGCACCAAGTGGTGGGTTTGATCATTTTGATTACACAGTACAGGCTGAGTGAGCCGTCTTAGTATTATACCCCTGTCACACTATGATGTAATGAGCCAACGTGAGCCTGATGTGATCACTTTTCGTCATTACGTTGCCATACGGTTGGTTACATTATGATGATGTCAGAATGACATTAGACTGACGTCGAGCTATGTCACGTTACATCGTGTTAGGTCATCGCGCGTCAAGGTTTTGAACCTGTTCAAAACTTTCGACGTGACGCGAACGTAAGGGTTTACGTTCACCGTACGTTCTGTACACATTCGGTGAACGTCAATGATGTTAAATGGACGTTAGTCAAATGTTCCTCACTACGTTCCACTACGTTCCACTCGTTGACCCACATTAAAGCCGGTGGAAACGTCCATGCGTCGTAATGGGAACGTCAGATGAACGTCAGGAGAACGTATGTTCAGCATTTCGCCAACGTTTAATGACGTAAGTAATGTAAGGTAACGTAAAGCAAAGTAGTTCTGGCGATGGAATAACGTTCATAACGTTCCGTGAACGTCATTACGTTGTCCTCTCTCGTTAAATGATGCGATCACTATGCTTTACCATCGTTACGCTCTCGTCAACTACGCTGCATCCATTTTCAGCTTGTGCCCAAATTTGCATACTACGCCGAGAACTTCGACGTTTTTCACGTTCTCCCTACGCTGATGTCGTTACGTCGTAGTGTGACAGGGCCATTATAGGGTCTTTGACAACCATCAGCCAACTGTAGGTTTGAAGGTTACTTAGGCCAAGGAAAGCTTTCTCTCCCACCACGAAACAGCAGTTTGTTGTGGACACACTTTTTGGTGCATGCGCAGGCCTTACAACCTCGGGTTGCATTAACGAATACGCTCGGGGTGAAAAAAATGGTCGCTTAATCCAAAACTTTAAAAAAAAAATCAATATAACTACAGCAAAATATGATTCAACGTATTTTATGATTGCATAATTTAGATATATGTCTTACATTAATACACAACAAAATGAAGCTTTGCAGTATATGACACACACAGTTACTAGCACAAATACTCCTAGCACCCCCAGCCAAGTCGTGGGGCACTGGGGTCGGGTCATTTTGCACACAGCATGTATATTTTTAGGCTCCACTCGCCGTGTTCTATTTGAAATCCTAATGACTCGGATGACCCGAATCGTCCGGAGCGTCATAATCGAATACGGCCACAACTACTGTAGTTTGTTATGGACACTCGGATATGGTAGTTTGGTGTGGGCATATGGCTACAATAGTTTGTTGTGGGCATATGGTTACAATAGTTTGTTGTGGGCATGAAGCTACAATAGTTTGTTGTGGGCATATGGCTACAATAGTTTGTTGTGGACACACAGCTATCATGGTGGACAGTCTGGTTTGTTGTGGACAAATGGCTATTGTGGTTTGATGTGGACACACAGCATGGTTTGTTGTGGACACATGACTACCATGGTTTGTTGTGGACACACACTAATGTGGTTTGTTGTGGACACATGGCTGTCATGGTTTGTTGTGGACACACCATTATCACGGTTTGTTATGGACACACATCTACAACGGTTGGTTGTGGACACACATCTGTCATGGTTTGTTGTGGATACACATCTATCATGTTTTTTTGTGGACACATGGCTATCATGGTTTGTTGTGGACACATGACTATCATGGTTTGTTGTGGATACACAACTATCATGGTTTGTTGCGGACACACATCTATCATGGTTTGTTGTGGACACATGACTATCATGGTTTGTTGTGGACACACATCTGTCATGGTTTGGTGCGGACACACATCTATCATGGTTTGTTGTGGACACATGGCTATCATGGTTTGTTGTGGACACACAACTATCATGGTTTGTTGTGGACACATGGCTATCATGGTTTGTTGTGGACACATCGCTATCATGGTTTGTTGTGTACACACATCTATGATGGTTGGTTGTGGAAACACATCTGTCATGGTTTGTTGTGGACACACATCTGTCATGGTTTGTTGTGGACACATGACTATCATGGTTTGTTGTGGACACACATCTATCATGGTTTGTTGTGGACACATGGCTACCATGGTTTGTTGTGTACACACATCTATGATGGTTGGTTGTGGGCACATATCTGTCATGGTTTGTTGCAGACACACATCTATTATGGTTTGTTGTGGACACATGGCTATCATGGTTTGTTGTGGACACACATCTATCATGGTTAGTTGTGGGCACATGGCTATCATGGTTTGTTGTGGACAATACGACTACTGTGGCTTGTTACAGACACACGGCTACCTTTCCAGCTTGACCCACTTTGTTTGATTACGTGAGTATTTTACATCTTTACCAACTTGCACGGAAATTCTTCACTATGCTCCACAAGCTAAGATCCACATCTTACCAGATTAATTGCTTGATTGTCATTGCTTGGTTGATTGATTGAATGATTGGGATGTAATGCCCTAATAATAATATTAATAACATCCAAGTTTAGTATCGAGTTAATTAGCGTACATTTTGGGTGGCATCATAGAGCTGTCTCATTGAGGTACCATACCATAGGCATCATGATACAATACCCTACTCGGTCACATTATCCTAATACTAAGTCAACCAATCGGTCAGTTCCTGCCCCATTTTAGCAATGCCAAGCCTCAGTCAAGGAAGGTAGTGGCAAATACAAATATATATATATATCTTTGGTTTGACTTGGCCGGAGATTGAATCCGCGACGTCTCGCACAAGAAGCGAACACTCTAACTACTAACCTATCACGTCCAGTTCAAATTGCAAGTACGGTCAGACGTCTACAACCAACTATCTCCACAGATCAACCACTCCCATATATCAATCGCTTTATTTGGGCCCCAAATGATGGCCCATACAATACCATTGTAACGATATACAAAACTCCCATAACCGACCACCTCCCTAAATGGATCACTTAAAGTCGGTCCCATGGTCGGTTGATTTCGAGAGGTTTTACTGTAGAATACACGGATAGCTGTGCAAAGGGGTTTCAATGGAACACTACTCATGACTCAAATAGAAATAAAGCCCATGACCTGGCTCGGGAAGACAAATCGGGTGCAGTGGCCCAATCGGTAGACAGCGGGCCTCGTGTGTCGGATATCGGGAGTTTGGTTCCCGGTCGAGTCAAACCAATGACTTATAAAATTGATACTTGTCGCTTCCTAGCCCGGCGCTCTCCATTAATAGGATAGTCAAGGACTGGTTAGCTCAGTGTCAGGATAATGTGACTGAGTGGGATATCGGGTCACAGTGAGAGTGACCTGATTTCCCAGTGGGGCAGCACTCACTCAGTCACTATGAGTGCGCACTGTCACAAGTTAGTACCCATCCTGATATGACCTTACATGTTATTAGGACGTACAACTCCGACAATCAACCAACAGGAAGACAACAGTGGATCGGCATGGCAGACTTCCCACTAGTCACGGGCACACCCCGGCCATAGACCAACCTCAGAAAGCCTGCCATAAAGCACCCACATATCGATTGTTGTACACCCCCCCCCCTCCCACCACCACCACCACCACCACCACCACCACCACCACCACCCCCACCGGAGCAACGACAAGCTACACTCCCTCCACGCGGTAGCGTACATTAGAATTCGACCTTAAGTCAATGGGCTACATTCCTTACACGCGGTATGCAAATGCGAATGAGAATGCGGCAACTTGATCGGTCCCTGTAGCGATCGGTGCGGCATGCGATATGTGAATAGAAACCTCAGTCGCACGTGTCCATTAGTTTTAGACGAGGAGGGGCGACTGATCATTACGGAACGGTCACACACAGGGGTGCGGAGGGGAAACATATGGTGGTGGTGGGGTTACGGGTTGGTAAAAATGCTACCATAGCCACAGAAATATGAATACTTATCTATAATTTGGTAATTATAAAGGTAGGAACCCACATGTCATGTACCAAGAGGTACATAGATATAAATGCCATATTAGGTCATATACACTGCAGTATGGAGTATACTTGTTTATTTTTATTTTTTAAATATAGCCAGTCGTGTGCCGCATGCCGCATACCGCGTAGAAGGAATCCTCCCATTTGCATACCACATGCCGCATGCCACATACCGCATACCGCGTATAAGGAATCTTAGCTTTAAGCTGAGATTCCTTACACGCGGTATGCGGTCTGCGAATGCGAATGCGGCAAAAAATCGAAACGCCTTGAAGTCAATGGGGTGCAACCCTTACACGCGGTATGCGAATGCGAATGCGAATGCGACAACTCGATCGGTCCCTGTAGCGATCGGTCCGGCATGCGGCATGCGACACGGGGGTGCGAATAGAAAAGCATCAGTCGCATTTGTCCATTGATATAAGGCTGGAGGAGGCGACTGATAATTACGGACAGCCAGGACAAGGTAGAGCGCGGACCTGTTAGGAAGCAGTCTCCAAGGCTTCTGAGTGGAAACATATGGTAGTGGTGGTGGTTCGGGTTGCTAAAAATGCTACCAGAGCCAAAAAAATATGAATACTTATCTATAATTTGGTTATAATAAAGGTAGGAACCCCCACGAGTAGAAATAGCACACATAAAGACAAAATAATGGTTTTGTTGACCGAAAAGGACGGTCCTAACATGGGGTGTGAATAGAAAAGCATCAGTCGCATTTGTCCATTGATATAAGGCTGGAGGAGGCGACTGATAATTACGGACAGCCAGGACAAGGTAGAGCGCGGACCTGTTAGGAAGCAGTCTCCAAGGCTGCTGAGTGGAAACATATGGTAGTGGTGGTGGTTCGGGTTGCTAAAAATGCTACCAGAGCCACAAAAATATGAATACTTATCTATAATTTGGTTATAATAAAGGTAGGAACCCCCACGAGTAGAAATAGCACACATAAAGACAAAATAATGGTTTTGTTGACCGAAAAGGACGGTCCTAACATGGGGTGTGAATAGAAAAGCATCAGTCGCATTTGTCCATTGATATAAGGCTGGAGGAGGCGACTGATAATTACGGACAGCCAGGACAAGGTAGAGCGCGGACCTGTTAGGAAGCAGTCTCCAAGGCTGCTGAGTGGAAACATATGGTAGTGGTGGTGGTTCGGGTTGCTAAAAATGCTACCAGAGCCACAAAAATATGAATACTTATCTATAATTTGGTTATAATAAAGGTAGGAACCCCCACGAGTAGAAATAGCACACATAAAGACAAAATAATGGTTTTGTTGACCGAAAAAGGACGGTCCTAACATGGCTCAGTTTAGGATGTTAGGACCGTCCCAATCGGGAGACTGACGGTTACCGTGTGTAAGGAATCCTAGCTTAAAGCTAAAAATGCTACCATATGCACATAAATATGAATACCAATGAATGTACACATGGGTGCACCACTTTTATATGCTGCTTACCGCATGCCGCACGCCGCATGCCGTGTGTAAGGAATCTTCCCATTCGCTTGCCGCATGCCGCATGCCGCTTACCGTGTGTAAGGAATCCTAGCTTTAGGCTACATTCCTTACACGTGGCATGCGAATGCGAATGCGGCAAAAAATGGAAACTCCTGTAAACTTTCAATGGGGGTCATTCCTTACACGCGGCATGCAAATACGAATGCGAACTGAATCGGTCCATGTAGCGATCGGTGCGGCATGCGAATGCGAATGCTGCTGTGTTTGCCATAGAGAACAGTGGTGAGGAAACCTGACACTGTGTGTGGGTGTGGGTGTGGGTGTGGGTGTGGGTGAAAGGACCCATCCCGTACGCATGCTGCATGCCGCATACCGCGTGTAAGGAATCATAGCTTTACTCGGAAATAAACATTCCTGGAAGGACAGGGGGCGGGGCGGCAAAGGTTGGCAGGTGGGAGGATGAGGTGGGGAGGTGGGAGGGGGGTGGGAGGGGGAGGGGGAGCTAATGTCAAGTGGGAGTACGGGAGGAATGTCCAGACTGATCAGATATATGGGATGCTCAAAATAACACTGGAAGGAATAAAGGAATGGAGCGAATGGAAGGAATGACAGAAAGAAAGGAAGGAATGACAGAAAGAAAGGAAGGAATGAAGGTAGAAAGGAAGGAATGAAGGTAGAAAGGAAGGAATGAAGGAAGGGGGTCAGAGGGAGTGAGGGCGAGGGAAAGGATGATGGGATGGAGGATGAGGGAGGGTTCTGGTGAGATATATTGAAAGAAACAGAGGGGTAGGTGAGTGGGCGAGTGCGTAGGTGAGAGTGCAGGTGAGTGAGGGAATGAGTGAGTGGAGTGGGTGACTGAGTCAGTGGGTGAGTGAGTGGGTAAATGGGTGGGTGAGTGACTTAGTGAGTGTGTGTGTGTTTGTGTGTGAATGTGAGTGGGTGGATGGGTGGGTGAGTGGGTGAGAGTGAGTGAGTAGATGAGTGAGTGAGTATGCGAGTGAATGGGGTGAGTGAGTGAGTGAGTGAATGGGGCGAGTGAGTGAGTGTTTGATTGAGTGTGTGAGTGGATGAGTTAGTGCTGTGTGAGTTAGTCGTTGACTGAGTGAGTGAATGGGGAGGGTGGGTGAGTGAGTGAGTGACAATCGAACACTTCCGGTGCACCTGCCCAGCTGGTGCCTGTTGGGAAGCCTCCTCAGCCGCTTGAGAACCAGCCGTCACACCCCAACCACTCACACAACCATAGCTGTGAGGTGCAAAGCCAAGTACCCACTGTCAGATAAGCGGGCAGGTTGGGCGAATGATTTTCCATTTTGAACTTACTGCAGACAATGTTCAATTGTCTATTTCTAGCTGACTGTAAACAATGTTTAATCGTCTAATTTGAGCTGAATGCATACAATGTTTAATTATCTGTTTTGCGCTGAGGTGAACGCATACAATATTTAATTATCTGCTTTGAGCTGACTGGATACAATGTTTAATCGTCTATTTCTCGCTGACTGTAAACAATGTTTAATCGTCTATTTTGAGCTGAATGCATACAATGTTTAATTATCTGTTTTGAGCTGAGGTGAACACATACAATGTTTAATTATCTGCTTTGAGCTGACTGAATACTGAATACAATGTTTAATCGTCTATTTCTAGCTGACTGTAAACAATGTTTAATCCTCTATTTTGAGCTGACTGCAAACAATGTTTAATTGTCTATTTTTGAGCTGAACGCATACAATGTTTAATTATCTGTTTTGAGCTGAGATGAACGCATACAATGTTTAATTATCTGCTTTAAGCTGACTGAATACAATGTTTAATCATCTATTTCTAGCTGACTGTAAACAAGGTTTGTCTATTTTGGCCTGACTGCATACAATGTTGAAGTGTCCCTTTTCAGAAGGCTGCATACAAATAGTGTCTACTTTGCATGCCGCACACTATAACACATAAGACGAAGCAGAACTATTCTAATTTGTATCCAACCCAGGGTATATTCAAAGAAGAGGTCACTATTCATCAAATGAATATTGTTTACGCCATCCAGTAGCTGTGTGTGTGGAAGGTCGGGAGTTCAATTCCCGGTCGAGTCAAACCAATGTCTTACAAAATGTATACTTGTTGCTCCTTAGCCAGGCGCTCTGCATTATTAGGATAGGACAAGGACTGGTTAGCTAGTGTCAGGATAATGCGACTGAGTGGGGATATCAGGCCATGGTGCTGGCAGCCTCGTCTCCCAGTGGGGCAGCACTATAGAGTCACCATGAGTGCGCACTGTCACAGGTCGGTACCCGTCTTGATATGACCTTAGATGTTGCCAGGACGTAAAACTCCAACAACCAACCAACCAATCTAGTGACCATGGACAACTAGCCCATTATATATAATATTTGAAGAAATAAAGGAATAACCCTCAATTCCCGGTAATTAAAAACGGCAACGTTTCAGAAAGGCTGGTCATTGTCAACTCTAAAAATAGGCGGAATAAAAAAACACCCGAAGTGTTAGAGAAGGAGAAATGAGCAAATAAGGAGGGCACTTAAAAAAAAGGAAGACAAAAAAGAGAGGTGGGCCGAGATGGTGCCACAGGTACAGTGTTCCATCTTGCGGAGTATAACAATAATCATAATAATAAGTAATATTCCCTTCTGTATCGTTATGCTAGCGCGCACGCGCGCACGCACGCACGCACGCACGCACGCACGCACGCACGCACACACATATATACATATGCATTCTACCCATATATAAATAATACATCAAATATGTATATATTCTATATATATATTTCCATTTGCAAAGACCTTTAGTTTGACGTATAGATCAAATGCATCGAATTGTTGCGAGTTAAAATGTCAGCCAACGGCAATGATAATAGGTCAAAATAAAAGGAATGAAATTCGCGGGGAGAGGAGGGGTGCGGGGGGGGGGGGAGAGAAGAAGAAAAAAAAGATACAAAAAAATCTCGTATTCCCATCCGCGATCAGTCATTAAGGGCGACGAAAGAACATGATCGAGTATTTTGCAGCGTTTTAGCCAGAAATTATGCAGTTTTCCTTTCACCGTGGTTCCCACGCCCAGTGCCACATGTCACGGCTCCACGCGACGACTGTGAACAACGCCTGGCTGTGGGTAAGGCCTAGAAAGAAATATTGATGTTTCCGGTTGCCGACCGACCCTTTTAGAACACCCCCCCCCCCCCCATGCCCCGACTCAATTTTTTTTCCCGCTCTGAGAATTTTAGTTGGGTTTAAATCATACTTTTACATGGTCCCATTGAACTCAGATCTGATAGTAGTATCGATACAGTTTGACAGAATGCACGTATATCATTGAAACACTGAACTGAATAGTGTCCCGCTTGCTTTAATATACCAGCATGGCCTAGTAATGCTAATAGTACTGAAATGATAATAGTGACAACTTAAAAGAAAATAAATTACAAAAATTAAAAGCCTACCTACCGACCCAAAATAATTTCCCCCTGCAACTAGAAACATGAATATTTTTCCTTTTAAATAAGGAGGATGACATCTGTTCATGGGGTTGAATGAAGAAGGAGGGGCGCTCATTCTGTGTGGGGGGGGGGGGGGGCGGGCGGCGGGGGGGACAGGCACAAACCCTTCCCCGGGCCCCAGCCAATCCCAACACTCACCCTCACCCGCATACATAGACTACATCACCATTCCAGTGGTGCGGTGCATTGTGGGATGCGTCAAAGCAAAACAAACCCGCGAGAAGCACATGGCACATGCTAATACACTGGGTGCAGTTATGAAATGTGCTAGTTTCAGCTCATCTCAGCTCTTGTTTGAAACATAGAACACTAACTAAAAAAATATATATAATAAATTAAGATATTAATCTTTTATGCAGCATTGCATTTACATCAATATAACCAAAACATCTTATGCCATGTGCATTTAGATTTAGACAAATCTGGGCACTCAGAATAGTGTTAGAGCCATAGCCAGAGTCAGTTTTACTTATTTTATTGATGTTTTTATTCATATCCTGTGGTTAATGACAAATGTAGAACTAGAAAATTAGTAGGGTTAATCATATATTGGTTATATATTTCTTTGAAACAAGTTTTTGTTGACACATTTGGCATTTTAATATTTAGAACAAGAATTAATAATGGTGATGTGGATATATCAGTCTTAAAGTGACTGGTTGTTTTGTGTGGAATTGTATGTTTCTTAGCTCAAAATGTTTAACTATGGCTAGTTTTGTCTTAGCAATATTCATCAGATCATTATATTGCATGTGTGCATACAAGTTTATGCAAATTGTTATGTATTTCTATTCATTTTGAATAAAATCGAAGTTTAGCCTTACGCGTATAGGCAAACTCAATGGCCAGATGCATTTGCTTTGCTGCCAACGCCGTTTTCAGCGCATGTGCAGTCGGAACGGTGATCTCATCTATCCCAACACTCACCCTCATCCACTTTCATTGCCTGACCACCAATCTATCAGCCAATCACGCTCCACCTAACTGTGATACTCATCCTCGACCCCCATGGATGCCTCCTCAGTTTACTGCTGACTGTCCTCCTTGCCACAAATTTGTTTCCTACCGACCCCTCTGCTTGATTGCGTTATAAACACGCCAAATCAGACAAAGAAAACTCGATTAATTATATTTTGTTGTTGTTGTTTTACGTCCTAGCAACATCTAAGGTCATATCAGGACGGGTGCTGACTTGTGACAGTGCGCACTCATGGCGACTCTATAGTACTGCCCCACTGGAAAACCAGGCCGCCAGCACCATGACCTGATATCCCACTCAGTCACATTATCCTGACACTGAGCAAACCAGTCCTTGCCCTATCATAATAATGCCGAGTGCCTGGCTAGGAAGCAACAAGTATTAATTTTTAAGTCATTAGTTTGACTCGACCAGGGTTCAAACCCACGACCCCACGATCTACCAACACGGGAGACGGACACTCTAACTCATTCGGCCATCCCGTCTGGTAAGAATGAATGAATGAATGAATCACAAAAGTTTAAAAAAGGAAAGAAAAATAGAGCACACTGTTTAAAATGTTAATTTAAAAGATCCTACCCCAAACAGGTCACACCCAAGTTCTGGAACTGAGGGGTGAACAGGTCAGGTCACCCATATTCTGGAATTTAAGGACAAACAGGTGTAGATCACCCATATTCTGGAACTTAGGGGCGAACAGGTCAGGTCACCCATATTCTGAAACTTAGGGGCGAACAGGTCAGTTCACCCACATTCTGGAACTTAGGGGCAAACAGGTCAGGCCACCCATGTTCTGGAATTTAGGGCCGAACAGGTCAATCAATCAATCAATCAATAGTTCCATCCTCTAGTCGAGGGTTGGATGCAATGGTTCTCCACTTGTCCCGATGTTGTGCTGTTCTGATAGACTGTGAATAATTCAAGCCTGTCCACTGTGAAATATTTGTAAACCATGATGTTCTTGGTCTCCCTCTCCCTCTGCTGCCATTCACCTTCCCTTCCAACAATGTATGGTATATTGAACACGAATGATGTGGCCAAAATAAATAAGTTTCTTTGTCTGTATAGTGGCAAACAAGCTTTTCTTATTTTCATATTCTGGAATTTAGGGTTGAACAGGTCAGGTCACACACATTCTAGAACTTAGGGGCGAACAGGTCAGGCCAGCTAAGTTCTGGAACTTAGGGTGAACAGGTCAGGCCACCCAAGCTCTGGAACTTTGGATCGAACAGGTCAGGCCACCCATGTTCTGGAACTTCGGATCGAACAGGTCAGGTCACCCACATTCTGGAACTTAGGGGTGAACAGGTCAGGCCACCCAAATTCTGGAATTTAGGGGCGAACAGGTCAGGCCACCCATGTTCTGGAACTTAGAGGCGAACAGGTCAGGTCACCCACATTCTAGAACTTAGGGTCAAACAGGTCAGGTCACCCACATTCTGGAATTTAGGGGCGAACAGGTCAGGCCACCCAAGTTCTGGAATTTAGGGGCAAACAGGTCAGGCCACCCATGTTCTGGAATTTAGGGGTGAACAGGTCAGGTCACCCACATTCTGGAACTTAGGGGCGAACAGGTCAGGTCACCCACATTCTGGAACTTAGGGGTGAACAGGTCAGGCCAGCCATGTTCTGGAACTTAGGGGCGAACAGGTCAGGTCACCCACATTCTGGAACTTAGGGGCGAACAGGTCAGGCCAGCCATGCTCTGGAACTTAGGGGAAAACACATTAGGTCACCCACATTCTGGAGCTTAGGGGCGAACAGGTCAGGCCACCCATGTTCTGGAATTTAGGGTGAACAGGTCAGGTCACCCACATTCTGGACCTTAGGGGCAAACAGGTCAGGTCACCCACATTCTGGAACTTAGGGGCGAACAGGTCAGGCCACCCATGTTCTGGAATTTAGGGGTGACTCTTTCCGATGAGGATGCAGACACAATGAATACAAACTGTGTTTTTCAATACCCACCAATACCACGCAACGTTCCCACACCTGGCAGCATGGACTAGCGGTACAGTCTACTTCTTATGCAGAATTCGTGGGCTCGATACTTGGTCGAGTCTAATCAAAGTTTGTATGAACACATAACACAAACCCAAAAGACAACAAAATTAAGTTCATATTTGACATGAAAATCGTAGATGTGGAAAAGACCGGTTGGTTTAGTGTCAAAGCTTGTTTTATTTAACAACACCTCTAGAGCACATTGATTTTTATCATTGGCTATTGGACGTCAAACATATGGTAATTCTGACATTTCTTTGGAGGAAACCTGCTGCTGCCGCGACATAGGCTACTCTTTCCGATAAGCAGCAAGGGATCTTTTCTATGCACTTTCCCACAGATAGGACAGCACATACCACAGCCTTTGATGAACCAGATGTGGGCCACTAATAGTCCAAACTGCAAATTGGTCCACTGAGCAGGATCGATAGGATGATCGACACCTTCACAGGTGGACACGCTACCGCCTGAGCTACGTCCCGCTCCCCAGTTGGTTTAGTGTCATGATATCCTTTTCCACAGAACATGATGCACAGTGAGCTGCTACTCAGCGCAGAACATTTAGTTCTTGACCAGGCGGGGTGGCCGAATGAGTAGAGCGTCTGCCTCCTGTTTTGGGAGATCGAGAGATTCGAAACCATGAGTTTGTGGGTTCGAATCCTGGTCGAGTCAAACCAATGACTTAAAAATTGATACTTGTCGCTTCCTAGCCTGGCGCTCGGCATTTTTAGGATAGGGCAAGGACTGGTTGGCTCAGTGTCAGGATAATGTGACTGAGTGGGATATCAGGTCATGGTGCTGATGACCTGGTTTCCCAGTGGGGCAGCACTATAAAGTCGCATGAGTGTGCACTGTCACAAGTCGGTACCCATCCTGATATGACCTTAGATGTTGCTAGGATGTAAAAAAAAAAAAAACAAACAAATTAGTTCTTGTAATATTTGCTTGTTTGTTCAAGTGGTTTTATTCCTCTGAATAATATGTCAGTATTGATGCATTGGTGTTCGGCCCTAATGACAAGTGTCACTACATACATGTACTAAACAAAGCCACAGCAATATAGATAGACAATTACAAGATAATAACATCATTGCCGTCAGAGTGCAGGGTGTTGGTGGGAATCCGATATACAACCTTTTCGATGGGGAGGGATCGTCTTCCTGCTCACAATGAGTCAATATGTGGACGTTTACGACTAGACTGTGCGAATAATTAATGTATCCGAAAAGATCAAAGTGAAAGACTTGTTCAACAAATGTAGAAAGGTTAGCATATCTCAGCCAAGTTCGAAATGTTCGAAATGTACTACAGAGGTATTTATAAACTGATACTATAATATGCAAAAAGAAAAAAGATGTAAACATAGCTATTTAAAGCTGTAAATACAAATATATTTAAAACTGTAATTATAGCTATAGTTCAACCTGTAATTATAAATGCTTAAACTGCAATTATAACTATATTTCAACTGTAATAATAACTTTTTAAAGTTGTAATTATAACTATCGTTACATTGTAATTATAACTATTTTTAAAACTACAAATATAATGATATTTAGAACTGTAAATGCAATTATATTTAAAACTGTAAATATATTACATTTAAAACTGTGAATATATTTTCAAAACTGTAAATATGATTATATTCTTGGACAATCGAACAGGGTTTTAAAGAAAGAAAGACAGACAGAAAGAAGGACAGACAGACAGAAGGAAAGAAAGAAGAAGAAGAAGAAGAAGAAGAAGAAGAAGAAAAAAAGTGGGAAGATTAATTCTTGTAAATTGATTTCTATCCCCGTGGGTATAAATTCACATGTAAAACAATAGCAAATGCGAAGGGGAAAAAAGAGAGGAAACAACCATGCTATCCAGAATTGCGTGAGAAGGATAGGAATAAGGTAAACAAAACAGACAAAAATTGGTTGTGCATAATTTATAAGACACTGGCGCCATTCAGTGTTGGTGAGGTGTGCCTCCTTTGTAGACGCGTCTCGTAATAAGACTAATGTCGCCACTAGTTCTATACGAAGTGGAGTGGAAAAGGTCAAGATGGCCAGCGTCTGGGCACACTGCGCAGGCGCACTCGTAATCCGTGCCGTCCGCTAATGTCAAAACACTATCATGTTGATGATGCGAGGACCATCCGAAAGTAGCAGTGGTCGGATGCTATTAAGTAAATGGCGTCAGTGTGTGTATGTGTGTATGTGTGTGTGTGTGTGAGAGAGTGTGTGAGAGAGTGTGTGAGAGAGTGTGTGAGTGTGTATGTGTGCAGGGTTTATATGCTTGAAGGGACAAGCAGGAAGTGGGTGGGTGAGTGAGTACGTGAGTGAGTGATTGAGTGGGTGGGTGTGTGATTGAATGGGAAGTGAATGAGTGACAGGTGATTGAATGGGACGTGAATGAGTGGGTAGGTGATCGAATGGAAAGTGAATGCATGGGTGGGTGATTGAGTAGGTAGGTGATTGAATGGGGAGTGAATGAGTGGGTGGGTGATTGAATAGTAAGTGAATGTGTGGGTGGGTGATTGAATGGAAAGTGAATGCGTGGGTGGGTGATTGAGTAGGTGGGTGATTGCATGGGGAGTGAATGAGTGGGTGGATGATTTAATAGGGAGTGAATGTGTGGGTGGGTGATTGAATGGGAAGTGAATGAGTGGATGGGTGATTGAATAGGTGGGTGATTGAATGGGAAGTGAATGAGTGGGTGGGTGATTGAAAAGGAAGTAAATGTGTGGGTGGGTGATTGAATGGGAAGTGAATGAGTGGGTGGGTGATTGAATAGTAAGTGAATGTGCAGGTGGGTGATTGAATGGAAAGTGAATGAGTGGGTGGGTGATTGAGTAGGTGGGTGATTGCATGGGGAGTGAATGAGTGGGTGGATGATTTAATAGGGAGTGAATGTGTGGGTGGGTTATTGAATGGGAAGTGAATGAGTGGGTGGGTGATTGAAAGGGAAGTGACTTAGTGAGTGGGTGATTGAGTGTTGAATGATTGTGTGGTGAATGATTCAGTGGACAGTGATTGAGTAGCATGTGATTGGGTAGGAAGTGATTGAGTGGTGAGTGACCGCGAGGAAGTGATTGACTGTTGGGTGATTCAGAAGGAAGTGGGGATGTGGGAAATGATTAGAAAATGAATAATGATCGATGGGTGAGTGTTTGAGTAGTGATCGGTTGATTGAGAAATGGCTTGAGTGGGAGGTTTCTGAGTGAGTGATTGAGTGGTGATTGATTGAGTGAAGGCAAGGGATTTAGTGATTTGTGATTGAGTCGATTTGGGCGGAAAATGAGTGAAATGTAGGGTCAACCATTGTGAGCTAGTGAGTGATTCAGTGAGATAACTAGTGAGTAAGTAGGTCGTGGAGTGTGTGTGGGAGTAGGCGAGTGAAGGACTCAGTGAGTGGGCGAGAGTAAGTTAGAGAGTGTGTGAGTGGTGGTGGTGGTGATGATGGTGGGGGTGGTGATGATGGTGATGATGGTATTGTTGGTATTATTGTTGTTTGTCGTGTTATGTACTGTAACTAATTTGTTTGTTGTTTTACGTCCTAGCAACATCTAAGGTCATATCAGGACGGGTACAGACTTGTGACAGTGACTTTATAGTGCTGCCCCAGTCGGAAATCAGGCTGCTAGCACCATGGCCCGATATCCCACTAAGTCACATTATCCTGACACTGAGATAACCAGTCCTTGCCCTATCCTATTAATGCCGAGCGCCAGGCTAGGAAGCAACAAGTATCAATTGGTTTGACTTGACCGGGAACCGAACTCCCGATCTCCCGCACACGAGGCCCGCGCTCTACCGATTCGTCCACTGCGCCCGGTGGGTGGTGTTGGTGATGATGGTGTTTTCTGTGCTGCTGATGTTGGTGATGATGGTGTTGTTGGCGATGATGGTGTTGTTGGTGGTGGTGTTGTTGTCAGTGGTGGTGGTGGTGGTTATGATGGTGTTGTTGGTGTTATTGTTGGTGGTGGTGGTAGTATGTACTGTAACTAGATGAGCTCAGTGAGTGAATGCTTTAATATATTGTCTCTTAGGTCATGTGGATTCGCCACTTAATTTCCCTATTAAGTATAAAGCAGCTGTCACACCTCGCCGGATTGAGCAACGGACAGAATTGTTTAGTCCGATAGTGATAAGTATCAAAATGTATTTAAATGTGTCAAAATGTTGTGCTGTTGGGTCAATGGCCGCTGGACGAACGGACATGAAACAGACATGAACGGATAGCCAATGGACGAAACATACTCAAACCGGACAAGAACCGTAGACGTCAATCCGGCGGCATCCGTTCCTAGTTGTGTGCATGTTCAAAACCTTTAAGGACACAAACCGGACTATCAACGGACTTTGTTCAGTTTCTTTCCATTTTCCCCAATCCGGTGAGGTGAGACAGCCGCTTTATACACCTCCCACCGAGCGATTGGCTACAATCACATGCACCGTTAATCAATGCCACACATTTACCTTTAATACAATTTTTTTTTAAACATTTAAATGGTGTACTAAAGCGATCGGCTTTTGAGATCCCCACATACTGAGAAACTGGTAATGCATGGCCTCTTTGACCTTTTGATATGAGCGAAAAATGATACTGTGACTGGGCGACCAGGCTGCCAGCACCATGACCTGATATCCCACTCAGTCACATTATCCCGACATTGAACTAGCCAGTCCTTGCCCTATCCTAATAATGCCGAATGCCTGTATAGGAAGCTGCAGGTATCAATGTTTATGCCATTGCTTTGACTCGACCAGTGTTTGAAACCGTGGGTTCGAATCCCACGATCTACCACGTGTCTAGCAGGCTTGTTATTCGGAGGCATACCACTCTAACTATGGGCAATACAGCAACAACAACAACATTAACAACAAAATGCAATCACCAAGTGCCAAACCCCTCCCACCCCTCACCCGACAGCCTAGCATCTCCCCCAGCAGCATGTGTTAATTTGATTACATAAGGCCCCGTCACACCTTACCGGACTGGGGAACCGGACGAGAACAGGACACTGTCCGGTACTGTTCGATGATGTCCGGTACATGTCTGGTACCCATCCGGTGGTGTCCGGTACAAGTTTTGAACATGCACAAAACTTCTACCTGACACCGCCGGACTGACGTGTCCGGTTGGTATCCGGTTTGTCCGGTACCCATCCGTACATGTCCAGTACCCATCCGTTGGTGTCTGGTTTGTCTGTTTTGTCTGGCACATGTCCGGTACCCATCCGTTACGTGTCCGGTTCTCGTCCGGTACATGTACGGTACTTGTCCGGTCGCCCGGAGGCAATTGACCCAATTCCGCTCCATTCCGCTCCATTTCGATACATTTTGTGTACCGGAGAACACCGGACTAGAAAATTGTTTGTCCGGTGGTCTCCGGTACTCAGTCCGGTACAGTGTGACAGGCGCTTTACGTTTGGCAGTTAATTTGATTACTTACGTAAAAAAAGCGCATACCATAGGCTTTGCACAACCACCCACCATAGCTCCCCGCGCCCCCCCCCCCCCCACAAAAAATAGCACCAAAATAGAACACAAAACATCTTTTCTTCAAATCCGTGTTTTGAACTCGGAATTTCCGGTGGAACACAAAGGGATGCTGATGAAAAGGTGATATTGCATTTTCAGTGTTACAAATTGCCAACTCCTTTACTGCTAGTACAGTAACAGCAGAAGGAGCAGCAGATGGGTGATTGGTTGTTTTATGTCCTGGCAACATCTAAGGTCATATCAGGACGGGTACCGACTTGTGACAGCGCACTCATTATAATGCTGCCCCACTAGGAGACTAGGCCACCATCACCATAACCTGATATCCCACTCAGTGACATTATCCTGACACTGAACCAACCAGTCCTTGCAAAATGCTAAGGGTCTGGCTAGGAATCGACAAGTATCGATTTTTAAGTCATTGGTTTGACTCGACCAGGGTTCGAACTCGTGGGTTCGAATCCCACGATCTACCAAAAGGCAGCAGCAGAAGCCGAAACAGAAACAGAAGAAGCAACATAAATAGGAGGAGCAGCAGCAGCAGTAGTGTGAGTGACTGGGGTTTTACGTCCTATTAACTGTTGAGGTCATGTTGAGGACAGGAACTGAATTGCAATAGTAAACACTGCTGGCAGCTAATAGCTATGTACTGCTGCTTATTGAGATCGCGTACCACTGCCAATACAGTAGCCCGTCTGCGGCGACTCCCATGATCAGCGAACTGCTGCCATATGCAAACAATTTATCAAAGTACAAACTGCTTTTGTCTCATTTGACTATATGTCCAATGACATGGCACTTGTTCTGTCAGGACAACGTTACTATGCAGCCTCGTCTAGTTTGGTATCAATACGCAATAGACCTATCATATCCTGTACACTTAACACTGGAAAGCTGCTAAGTATATTTATCGGCTAACCTGAGGTTAATTGTTATAGTTGCATGGTCCGATGAAATATTTATTTTTCAAAACCAAAACATGGATCTTCATTTCATTATATATATCCAGCTTAGATATTGGTGCATTAACTAGTGATTTGGGACAGCATATATAGAATAATCAGTGAATTTACTACGTTAGGTGACCGGGCTATTTTTGATTTAGGTCATTCCACATCAAATGGTCATCGCAAGATGTCAATACCAGTCATAGCGAGGGAACTTTTGGAAAGTTTGTCAAAAGTATTTTGGGTTCTTTCAATTTCAGATCAAATTGCTTCAAAACTAGCCATTTCTTATCAAAATGACTCCGGACTAATGATTAGTCGGTCATAACGACCAATTTTATATATTTATCTAAAAAATAAGACAACAATTCAAACGCGATCGGACTATGCAACTTTAACATATTAGTGGTATTACCACAGACACAAACTCGGTTGGTGTAGCTACCTGTGGTGGCACTTAGTTTTCTTAACGCTGCAGGGTCCGATGAAGCACCACTTTTTCAAAACCAAAACAATTATCTAGATTTAATTCTACATATCTAACTTAGATATTGATGGACTTATTAAGCATGTGTTGCCACATAGAAGGGACTACTTAGTCACTTAAAGAAAAACCTGTTACTGACGAAGCAGATGGTGTCAGAGTTTTGGCGTGCTTGCCAAAATTAATGTGACAAGCTTGCACTTCAAATATCTCAAAAGTTAGTCATTTAAGATAAAAGTTACTTTAAACTAAAGTAAGGTATATTATAATGTAGTGGTCTGCACTGACCTCTCAGGCAAGTAACCACATAGACAGGTAGGCGTGGGGAGTGTGTTGATATCAGGGAGCCTAGGTGGTGTAATGGTTAGCACACTGGCCCGGAATGCAAAGAGATGTGGGTTCGAGTCCCGCTCTAGGCACAGTATTTCCCATTTTCATCACCCCCACGACACTGGTTGCCGTGACCATGATCCTATACAAGCTACGCGCTGTATGGTTGTTGAACCTACCTTACAATTCCAGGGGGACGAGTGTAGTGGTCTGCACTGACCTCTCAGGCAAGTAACCACATAGACAGGTAGGCGTGGGGAGTGTATTGATATCAGGGAGCCTAGGTGGTGTAATGGTTAGCACACTGGCCCGGAATGCAAAGAGATGTGGGTTCGAGTCCCGCTCTAGGCACAGTATTTCCCATTTTCATCACCCCCACGACAATAACAAGCCAGTTAACATATTTATCTCATAAAAATGAGAGAAAGTCAAAACCATCGGACTATGCAACTTTAAATAACCATAAAAGACTACATCACGGTTCCGACTGGCATTTTATTCAAAATAAATAGAAATACATAATAATTTGGCACAAACATGGACGGAAGGATGCAATATAATAATATAATGAATATGTTTAAGACACAACTCTCCATAATTAAGCATTTTGAGCTAAGAAACATACAATTACAGTCACTTTACAGGCTGATGTTTACATCACCATTGATTAGCCATAAGTAATTCTTCTTCTAAATATTAAAATGTCAAATGTGTCAACAAAAACTTGTTTCAAAGAAATATATAACCAATATCTGATTAACCCTACTCATTTTCTATTTCTACATATGTCATTAACCATATAATATAAATAAAAACATGAATAAAATAAATAAAAGTGACTCTGGCTATGGCTCTAACACTAGTCTGAGGTCCTAGATTTGTCTAAATCGAAATGCACATGGCATAAGATGTGCTGACTATATTGATGTAAATGCAATGCTGGATAAAAGATTAATATCTTAATTTATTATATATATTTTTTTAGTTAGTATTCTATGTTTCAAACAAGAGCTGAGATGAGCTGAAACTAGCATATTCACAACTGCACCCAGTGTATTAGCATGTGCCATGTGCTTCTCACGGCTTTGTTTTGCTCTGACACATCCCACAATACACCGCGCCGCTGGAACCGTGATGTAGTCTATACATGTCATCCACCACTAGAATGGCCACCATCACCATTGCGTTGACATGGTGACCACTATGTGCATAAGACAAGTAGAGACATAATCCGATGGCTTTGAGTTTCAGCCCTTACTGTAAATTCATGAGGATCATTATAATCTACTTTACTTTAGTTTGAAGGAACTTTTATTATAAATGTGAAGTGAAAGCATGCCAAATTAATTTTAGCATGCACGTACAAATTCTGACTGACACCATAGGTTTCAACAGTAACAGGTTAAATTGACTTAGTATTTCCAGCTAGGCAGCAACAAATGCTTACTAAGTGCACTAGTGTCTCTAAGGTGGATACCTAGAATCAAAACTAGCTAAGTACTTTGATTTGTTGGGAGTTTTAGGTCCTGGCAATACCTAAGGTCATATCGGGACGGGTACCGACTTGTGACAGTGTGCATTCATGGCAACTATAGAGTGCTGCCCCACTGGGAAATCAAGCCACTGGCACGATGACCCGATATCTCACTCAGTCACATTATCCTGACACTGAGCTAACCAGTCCTTGTCCTATCCTATTAATGCTGAGCGCCTGGTTAGGAAGCAACACGTATCAATTCTTAAGTCATTTGTTTGACTAGACCAGGGTTCGAACCCGTGGGTCTGAATCCCACGATCTACCAAAACAGAGATCAACTCATTCGGCCATCCCGTCTAGTCGGGAGAAAGAGATCCATGTCCTATCCTATTAATGCAGAGTGCCAGGCTAGGAAGCGACAAGTATCAATTTCATAAGTCATTGGTTTGACTCGACCGGGAACCAAACTCCGGACCTTCAACACACGAGGCCCGCACTCTACCGATTTGGCAACCACGCCCGGTATATACTGACATTGTTACCGTCCCTCATGGTCACATGCTCTCCTGACGTGGCTACTTGTGGTGCCACTTGGCTTTTCTAAATGACCACAGTACATGCCATCCCCCATCCCTCCCGGACTAGCTCAACATTGCGTTGCCATGGTGATCACTGGGTGCAGAAGACAGATATAGGAGCGTTTGAAGGGTGGCATCGCCTCCTGAAGCCCATCCCGAGTCGGCCCTAGCACAGCCGGAGCTTCCCTCAGTCAAACCTCAACCAATGGTCCATAACCGGTTCAGCAAAGGCTGTGGTATGGGTTGTCCTGTTTGTGGGAAAGTGCATATAAAAGACCCCTTGCTGCTTATCGGAAAGAGTAGCCTATGTGGCGGCAGCGGGTTTCTCCAAAGAAATATGTCAGCATGATCATATGTTTGACGTCCAATAGCAAATGATACGAAAATGAATGTTCTTTACAGGCGTCGTTAAATAAAACAAGCTTTACTTTCCCTCAGTCAAACCAACACGGCAAGCTACCATCCATTACAAATGACTGTCAGGCGCCAGCGGAAACAAAGAGGCTGTACTGCAGTGACCTCACACGGCATCCACATGCAAACCTCCGGGTCGGAGAGCATCGCGCCGCGCCGCGCCGCGCGCAGTTGTTGATGGCTCTGCCGCTAGGTGGCGTGGTCGGCGGCGGAAGTGGGAGAGCGGAAGTGGATTGGGCGGGAGGGGTGGCATGCGTGACAGCTCTTTTATCTGAATAACAAATGCGCATGGAGTTAGGTGGGCTTATTGTGTGTGTGTGTGTGTGTGTGTGTGTGTGTGTGTGTGTGTGTGTGTGTGTGTGTGTGTGTGTGTGTGGCTGTGTGTGTTATGGAGGGGACTGGTGGTGGTGATGGAGGGGCGGAGGGATTTGTACCGCCATTCTCGTTTCTCCAACCCAACTCCCCACTCGTTCCCCACTCTTCTGGAGTTTGATGTCCTAACAACATCTAATGTCATATCAGGACGAGTGTCGACTTGTGTGACAGTGTGCACTCATGGTGACTTCAAAGTGTCTGCCTAACTTGGAGACTGGGTCCCGAGCATCATGACCCAATACCCAAACCAGTCACATTATCCTGATACTGAACAAACCAGTCCTTGCCATATCCTATTAATGCGGAGTGCCAGGTTAGAAAGCGACAAGTATCAATTTGATAAGTCATTGGTTTGACTCGACCGGTAACCAAAATCCCGATCTCCCGCCCGCGCTCTACCGATTTGGCCACCGCTCCAGGCACTTGGGAGAAGTGAAAATGGTGAAATGAGCTGGGTCCTAGATTAATGACCCTCCACTTCCAAACTGCCCTCACTTAGTCCAATTCTGTCCGCGTATTGATCACCAGTCAACCCAAAAGACAAGGCTCTGGTCCCTCGGTACAGGGCAACACCCTAATAATATGCACTAACCCAAAGCACCGATACCAGTAGGCCCCCAGTGAGTCGGCTTATCCCGACCCGGCACACAGAGCATTGCCCCAATCTTCCCCATGCATGTGTACCCTCCATCCCCAATATAAATAAAGAGATGGAAATTATAATATATACCTATAATACATTTATATATAAAAGCTGACACGCATTTAATCAAAAGCTTACTCCCCTCCCTACAAATCTTTGTTAAAGTACACATTGCATAGATTTCATTAGATTTTTTGTTAAACCACCAAAAACCCTGCAAAGACGCTGGCGTACTAACAAAACCATTAGCACCAGGCGGACAAATTCACCGAACGATTACACAGTCCAGCTGGTGCGGTCAGGATATGGCGCCTTTCCCAACGGTCAGGGGGATGAAGAGCCAGACAACAGGTAGAGTGTGGTGTGAACCCGCAACCCACAGTGGTCCCGCTGCGATCCAGCAGGGGGCGCCTCTGTGCTGCGCCTCACCTTCATCATCATCATCATGCTGTCGGTCGCGATGTGACAAAGACTGCTTTCATTACTTGACTGCCGCTCTCATTTCATGAAAGCTGTCTGCAAAAGTGTTGAAGTGCTGCTGGCTTTTGCAAGTTACCAGCGGCACTCTCTCGGGGAGCAAATAGAGGTTTCACACCGGCAAGAACATGTCAAGACAGGCGCAAAACTATTTGTCCCTGCAGTGACTGTTATGGAGATGTTGGGAGTTCCATACATCAACTGCCCTTAATGCTGCCACAGTGACATGGTTTTCTGTTTATGGTTTGCTCCCTTAGCCTTTGGTTCTGTCAAGAACCTGTACCACAAGGCAGTGGTTTACAACTCTGCAGGGCAGGGGCGTCAAACTGCCTGAGGTATTGCAATACCTGCAATACCTGCATACCCATTGCAGGTATTGCAGGTATTGAGGGTATACCTGCATACCCATACCCTCACCTTACATCAACATATACTTGGCAGCATATACAAGCCATAAATAACAAGCAAGAAAACCAAAATTATTACTAAAAACAAAATTCAAAATATTTAAATCAAATTGTTTAGTGCTGCCCAGAGGTGAAAACAAGTGTTAACACACTTATCCGTTCCGTTATGAGCAGGGTAAATAAATTCATCACTTACAAAAAGTTTTTAAAGTAGATGGTATCGAGTAGGGGAGAACTGAGATGGCATTGTTCTTGTTTATACTCCCAGTAGCTTTAATCTGTGCTCTGCACTGGTTAAAGCTAGGCTCTGCATCAATCCCTGGACCAATATTGTGTTGAACTGTCATTATAGATATATATATTCATGGTCTCTGACTATATTCAGAGACTGTGTGTATATTTACATTCTCTGCTATATTCTGGACTCATACATGGTCCTGTTTCAACATAGTGCTGCCATCTGGTGGAATCCATCTGTATTATTATGCAGGAAACCATATCGGTGGCACTATCTAATGGCGGAGTTAACAACACTCACATTTACGAAACTCAAAATGGATGCCACTCTGGTCGAAGTGCCCAACATTAGTAAAAACCATCAAAATTAATATGAAATGTGCATGGTAGGCACTAAAAAAACATGCCATTAACAACCCATACATGGCGAAGCATCAGCGGAGTACCATGATGCACGTTTGCAGCGCCGATTAACAGAGGAGTAGTGATCACAACAACCCTAAAACTTAAACACTGTTTGGTATTATATATATATAATATATAATAAAGCACACACTGATATAATAGATGCATATATATATATATATATTTATATATATATATATACATATATATATATATATATATATATACACACACACATACATACGCATATATATATATATTTGCTTAAATGCTACACAGTGCTTTTGCGCATTGGGTCTCACCATTCCTCTGGGAGTGCGGCCCCTGACATGGCTCATCTGAGTACTGTTCTGTAAGGCCGTATTGCACTACAGAGGTCAATGCATGAGTCACTTTATTCTGGAATGTACAACTAGCTGTCTCCTAAATGCTACCCAGTCTGTTTTGCTTCTAAGCACTTTAAAACAAACTATTATCACTGCTGAAGATGCATTTCATGAGTATGAGTAGCCTTTGCGTCCAGACCTCCAGTAGACCAATTACCATAGCGACTCTGTGGATTGACCTATCGTTCTTTTCTAGGTGAATCTAAATATAACAAGGTTTACAAAATATATATATAAATATTATTATCTGTTATTGTTGCTGTTTTGGGGGCAAACATAAGTGCTCTGTAACTATAAGTAAATTGTAATCATTTCTTGAAAAAGAAAACATGTGCTATCTTTGGGGTCAATGGAGTGTATCGCTGAAGGGAGAGCTTCACTTCAATAGATGTATATCAATAAAGGGAGAGCTTCACTTCACTAGATGTGTATCAATGAAGGGAGAGCTTCACTTCAATGGATGTGTATCAATGAAAGGAGAGTTTCACTTTAATGGAGTGTATCGATGAAAGGAGAGTTCACTTGAATAGAGTGTATCAATGAAAGGAGAGTTTCACTTCAATGGAGTGTATCGATGAAAGGAGAGTTTCACTTTAATGGATGTGTATCGATGAAAGGAGAGTTCCATTAGTTCTCTCTTCAGGCACAAACAATTATTTCCTGATAGATGATAATGAGAACTTGGTCAACAAGTTACGAGCAATATTTCAGAACCTGTCATTAATGTGTGTGTTTTTGGGGTGCGCATGTTATTGATTGATCGATTGATTTATTGGTTGATTTATTGGTGATGGTTTAACGCGATGTCGGCAGCTGCTACTCATACTCATGAAATGCATGTCGAGCTCAAAGGTCATATTCATGACAAAAAGTTGGCCTGATTTATTTTGTCACTTTGGTTTCACGAAAAACTGGGTACATAACATTTGTATGGCTACATTAAATTTGGGAAGTGCTAATTTGTGTCTGAAATGACAGCAACATTTATCATAGATATAATTTTCAAGTAGTTAAATTTGTGTCAAATGACAACAAAATTTAACTAAATTCAAAATTTAACTAAATTCAAAATGTTACTGAATTTAATAGGTAACGTTACAAGAGGTGATATAATCCAGTTGTTGAAAGGAACCCTCAACAACTTGTTGGTGTGGGTGTGGTTTTGTGGGTGTGGTAAAATGCTCCTCATGTGTATATAACATAGGCTACATTTCGAAATGTGACAATATACTGTAATATCACCAATATGTGTATTTGTTCTACTACAAAGTCCCTTAGTTTCAAGAATGAAATACAAAGACAAAATATAATGCTGGATATCTGTGACTGCCATCTTAAAATAGGTAGCTTCTGGCAGAAAACATGTGCACTAACACTAAACAGAACACTAGAACTGGGTGTATGTGTGTTAATTCCCCTCCCCTGCCACCACCCTTAACCATCATGAACAAACCATCAACACACCGAACATCCTACACAACTATCAATCTGTTTAAACACATTGAACATTATATAAGACAGACAAAATGTCTTGTCAACTCTGAACTTAACTTGTTTTATAAGAGAAAAAATGTAACCCACAACGATTATTTGAGTTGCCCCGAGTATACACGTTCTACTCGGTGCTGCTCCCCATTTTTGCATGAACTACAGTGACTGGTGCTGTACATTATACAGCAGGAGCCACTCCCTTAATTCTACAGGATCGGTGCTGTAACTAATACAGCACTGATCAAACTTAGATTATTGAGACTGTCAATTCTAATAGTAAGATGGCTGGAAGACCAATGCCCCGGCGCTGACAAATGTCATGTTCAGATGAATAAATACTTTACCAACAAAAAACAAAAAATAAATAAAAAATTGTGTGTTGATGGTGGTGGTGGTGGTGATGGTGGTGGGTTTAACAACCTAGATACACAGCTCCTTTGACTATGCAATAGCAGCACCATCCGTAGCACCGCCTACCAGACAGTCACGTGATCAATAACGCATGCGCACATGATGTTTGTTTGTTGTTGTTTTACGTCCTAGCAACATCTAAGGTCATATCAGGACAGGCACCGACTTGTGACAGTGCGCACTCATGGCGACTTTATAGTGCTGTCCCACTGGGAAACCAGGCCGCCGGCACCATGACCTGGTATCCCACTCAGTCACATTAGCCTGACACTGAGCACACCAGTCCTTGCCCTGTCCTAATAATGCCGAGCGCCTGTCTAGGAAGCGACAAGTATCAATTTTTAAGTCATTCCCGTCTGGTCATATACGCACATGAAGCCATTCTTTAAGGTAACTTCATACCCAACCATCTAACATGGTTAATAATCAACCCCCCCCCCCCCCCAACACACACACCATCATGCAACACATGAAACGGCAGCTGTCTGTTTTCATATCTATACGGTATATATTGGTGTGTTTCTGCCAAATGCTTGGATATGTGTCTATGTGTGTATATATGTATCTATGTATTATTTATGTATGTATGCATGTATGTATGTATGTATGTATGTATGTATGTATGTATGTATGCAGACTATGTATGTATGTATGCATACTATGTATGCATACTATGTATGTAGACAATGCATGTATGTATGTATGTATGTATGAATGTATGACTTACAAATCGATGTATGTATGTTGACTATGTATGCATCATTGTATGTATGCATACTATGTATGTAGACAATGTATGTATGTATGTATGTACGCATGTATGTATGTACGTACGCATGTATGTATGTATGTATGTACGTACGTATGTATGTATGTATGTATGTATGTATATATGTATATATGTATGTGAGGTGGTGGGATTCGAATCCTTAAGGTCGAACCCTGGTCGAGTCAAACCAATGACTTCAAAATTTATACTTGTCGCTTCCTAGCCAGGCGCCCGGCACTATTAGGATAGGGCAAGTTGTCAGGATAATGTGGCTCAGTGTCACGATAATGTGGCATGATCTCCCAGTGGTGTAAAGAAGTATCGACACACTGGATCCTGTAACGTAACTCACTTTATTGGTTCTACAGTCATGACGTCACGCCGTGTTGGTGGGGGGGGGGCGTTCATATACTTGCATACCTTACATCTCCCCCTCTTAATAATAAGTAATGAATAATAAGGTAATTGTTCATTGTACTTGTATCATATAGTCTTGGTGTGAAACGTTGTCATGACTTTAAATTTCTCGGTTAATATTTCTTATATTTAACGGTGAATATATATTCTTATTTTTAACAAATGACTTATTCACTAAATGCATACCTATCAACATATAATTGTTGTGGTTGATGTTCTGCGTTGTGTTATACGCTCGTTTCGGTGAACGTACATGTATGAGCGCCATTGGTAAAATCCATTCTTATTTTAACCATATTGCTCACCTTCTTTATTTGACCTATTAGACGAAGCGTCACGTCATATTATTCGTCTACGCGTATATGTCACTTCCTATAGCGTCATTTGGTGTGATAAATCATTGTTTGACCTAGTGTGTTCTCTACTTTGTGGGCCTATTTTCAAAACGTTGTGGAGGCTTGCTGATCCTACCATATCGCGTAGTGTAAGGTGAGTGCAAGGGAGGTGCTATCTGCCCCTTTGATTTTGTTTCTTCCATTACCTGTGCTTGCGGACATTTGAAAAGAAATCGTCTATTTCTTCTCAATATGTTGCCTTTGTTATTACGTATCTTATAATCCCTTTTCTGCATGTCATCTGTCTCTACGACCTGGCCTACTTCCCACTCGTTATTATAATTCCTGTATCTTATTTTGTCACCTACTTGTAACAATGATTGTTCCCCGCCCTGCACGTTTGTCAAAATATCTCTTCTGGATTATCTGCTTATGTGTCAATTGCCTGGATTTAGATGGTTGTATCATCGCTTTTAGATTGTTATCTAGTACTGGTATACGCGACCGTAACCGTCTGGACATTAACAATTGAGCTGGGGATGCTCCTACTCCTTCTAATGTTGTGTTTCGATAGTTAAGCATTGCTATGTTAATATCCGTCCCGTCCCTGTTACACTTTTTTATCATGTGTTTGAATGTCTGTACGGCGCGTTCAGTCTGTCCATTACTTTGTGCGTTCATTGGATTAGTAAACACTGACTTAAATCCATAATGTATAGCAAATTCATGAAATTCCCTGCTTGCAAATTGGGGCCCGTTGTCTGATACTACTTGCTGTGGAATGCCGTATTTACTGAATGTCTGTTTTAAGGCTAAAATAACAGCTGTACTGGTCGTTTCTGCTAATTCAATGACTTCCGGGAATTTAGAGTAATAGTCCACAATTATCATATAATCCTTACCTCCAACATGAAATAAATCAACTCCTATTTTATTGTACGGTATATCGGGTATAACATGGTTAATTAACGGTTCCTTTGCTGGCATTTTCCGACACTCTTGACAAACAGCACATCGTGATACTTTGTCCTCTAATGCCTCCATCAAACCTGGCCAGAATACCGTGTCTCTCGCCAACTGTTTACTTTTTACGATACCTAAGTGAGCCTCATGTAACTTTTTTAACATATCCGAACGCATGGACTTAGGGATAATTATTTGTGAGCCTTTCAATAGAATGCCGTCAAATACAGTTATGTCATCCTTAATTTTAAAAAAACATTTGAACATCTGCTTCGAGGGCCTTTCCCTCCATAGGCCATCCATGTAACGCTAATTGAACAATTCTTTTTAACGTGACGTCCAACAGTGTTTCACGTTTAACGGCTTGGATTATGTCCGGATCAAGTCCAATTGATGCTATGGATAAATCCCGATCGTACAGATTGTCAGGCTTTATACTTGACGTGTGGGCTCTTGACAGGGTATCTGCAAAGAATAATTCAGTCCCCTTCAAGTATTGCACCTCAATATTGTAGTTCTGCAGTCGCATGCGCATACGTTGCATCCTTGCCGAAAGGGAATGAACAGGTTTCATCATTATTGCTACTAAGGGTTTGTGATCTGTAATTACTGTGATTTCGTTACCATAAATATAATCATGAAACTTTGTACAACCGAAACAAATGGCTAATAATTCTTTCTCTATTACTGCATAACTTATTTGGGTGTTATCCAGTGCTTTCGATGCCATTGCTACGGGTAACTTATTTTGGAATAAAGTAGCGCCCAATCCAAATTTAGATGCATCGACTTGCAGAACAATATGTTCCCTACCATTGAAATACCTTAATACCGGTGCATTAGTTAATAAATATTTTAGTTTCTCGAAAGCTAAGACTTGGTCTGCCTCCCAATGCCAAGCCACATCTTTTTTTAAGACTTGTCTTAATGGACTCGTGATATGTGCCATGTTCGGTATGAATTTGTGGACATAACCCATCATACCTAAGAATCGTTGTAACGCAGGTTTGTCTGAAGGGCTTGGCATATCGACAATTGCCTGTATCCTATCTATATTAGGTTTTATCCCGTCTGATGTAATAACATGCCCTACATAGTTAACAACTGTTTTACATATTTTGGATTTTTTTCGGGTTTAGTTTCAGGTTCACTTGATTAGCTCGCTTCAGAACAGCTTCTAGTCGTAAGTTATGTTCTTGAATTGTTGCTCCGTGCACCAAAATATCATCTGTGATGACATGTACCCCAGGGAGATCCATTAGAATTCCATTCATCTCTTGGATGAAAATATCCCCGGCTGTTTTGATTCCAAAAGGGAGCCTAGTGAACCGGAACCTCCCCCAGGGGGTGTTGAATGTGCATAACTTAGAACTACTTTCGTTTAGTTCGATCTGCCAGTAGCCGCTGTTAGCGTCGAGCACAGAAAAATATTTGGCACCATGTAATGTTGCGACTACCTCCTCTACCGTTCTTACTGGGTAAGGGCCTCTTAGTATAGCTTTATTTAATTTTGTGGGGTCTAGGCATATTCTTAGCTTCCCTGGCTTACGTACTATGGTTACAGAGTTAACCCAAGGGGTAGGCTCGTCCTGTTGTATTATGACTCCTAAATCTAACATTCTTTTTAATTCCACTTTCACGTCATTTACTATGGCTAAAGGTACTCGACGTGGGGGGTCGATCACAGGGCATATACTATCATCAATGTGAATTTTAGCGTTAACTTTGATTAGGCCTAAACCCTGGAATACATGTGAATATCGTCTTACCAATTCATTTGCGACAGTATGTTCGTCGATCTCATCTATGACATCCAAACGTGCCAACAAGCCCAATTTGACACACGACTGCTTCCCCAGTATCGCGCATCCGGCATCCGTTACCTGAAATTTAATCATGTGACCCTCGACATTAAGGCATACCTCCCCATGGGGGCGTATCCTGTGTCCACCATACGTTACTAAATGACATACTGATGGAATTAAACATGCTGTACTCATCTTAGTGTACATTTTTAAGGGTAAAATATTTGCCTCTGATCCTGTATCCAACTTAAAACGGATATTCAGGCCATCGACACAAAAATTAGAGTACCACAAATCTTTGTCTTTAATGTCAGTAGCACCTAATGTGCCTACAAAGAGGTCACCATTCACATTATATTCATTAGTGTTCTCCGCCTGATTGTCTATGGCGTCTTCCGTCACGTCAATTTCGTAGATAGCTGCATTCCTGTCGGGACCTTGTTGCATTCGGCACATCCGTACGAAATGCCCAATCTTTCGACACCCGAGACACTCCTTTCCTCGAGCTGGACATGTCCCTGTCGCGTGCGTATAGCCACATTGACTACACTTGTTCCCCGCGCCTCGACTTGCTTGTTGCATCTTTCCTCGACTGTTGGGCCGCCGTATCCAGGGCGACGGTACACCTGACGACCGTTGGCTCCTATTGTATCCCGTATTTACGGTGTCTACTTGATGTGCTTCCCTCTGTTTAACTTGTGTCGATTTGATCTCACTTAGGCGACATAACTGGATGCATTCCTCCAACTTGAGATCAGGCATCTGTAATAACTTGTTTCTTAAGGCATCATCCGTTACACCGCACACAATTCTATCGCACAGTAAAGAAGATTCCAATTGTTCATAACAACAGTATTGCACTCTGTGTTTGAGCTCCCTAATAAAAGTGTCCATGTTCTGGTCATTTTGATTATAAGAATTAAACTCGTATCGAACTACTGTTATATTCGTTTTTTCCTTCACAGTACCTGCGAAATGCGTCGATCAAGGGAGCAATCTTGTCCTTGTCCGGTCCGTCGAGTGTAAACGTCCTGTGCACCTTCTGTGCCTCCATTCCGGCAACATGGAGGAAAACGCAGCATTGAATTCTTTCTGTTTTCGTCGATACACCTGCGGCCACAGCGTATATTTCGTATGCCTGCATCCAGCAGCGCCAATTTACTGCCATCTTCTCGTCCAGGTTCAGATTTCCTGGAGGTTTCAACCCGTGAAGTGACATAATTCGTCTGTTTACATCTGACACCATGTAAAGAAGTATCGACACACTGGATCCTGTAACGTAACTCACTTTATTGGTTCTACAGTCATGACGTCACGCCGTGTTGGTGGGGGGGGGGCGTTCATATACTTGCATACCTTACAAGTGGGACAGCACTACAAAGTCATCATGAGTGCACACTATAACAAGTCAGTACCCGTCCTGATATGACCTTAGACAAACTAAAGTAATATATATTATAACTAGTAACTTAATACAGTATAACCCCTGTAAACTAAGCTCGGCTAAACAAAATGATCGGTTAATCCAAACTTTTTTTGACGGCCCAGCAGAATACTACCATTTATCATATAAAAAAGTTGGTTAAACCAAAGTCGGTTAATCCAAATTATCGGTTAATCCAAACAAAATTGTCAGACCCCAGGCATGGGGACACTCCAGTATGGTGAAACCAAACTTTCATGTGGTTATAAGGTCATCTGAGACCCCACTGACTTTTTTTAATATGATAATTGGTAGTATTTTGCCAGGCTTAACCGAGCTTGGTTTACTGGGGTTATAGGCTACTGTACATACATAAAAAACAATAATCAAAGTGTCCACATACATTGTATATTACATGTGCAATTCATGCTTACTCAAAGTCAAAGTCAAAGCCAAAGCTTGGTTAAACCAATGATCGTTTAATCCAAACAAATTTCTAGGGTCCCTTCAAGTTTGGTTAACAGGGTTATACTGTATATTGATTTGTTAAAGATGGCAAAAACTCTAATCCATAATATGTTCTAAAGAAAATGAATTCACCCCAATAGCCCATGTTTACTTTTTGTGCTGGAGGGTTGTTAAACAAACAAACTAAAAATTGAATTCATCCAATATATTTGGTTGAAAACTAAAGGGAGAGTTCATTCATGGTATGGGTGACCATTTATTAGTCAAACATGTAAAAAAACGATTCATCACAGACAGGGCACTTCCAATTACAGGCGGAACGCCTGTTGTTACTGACGATAAGTGGCTATGTATATCCTTGTCAAGTTTGTTTATATATACATATATATATACACATATATACATGAGTCAGCCTCACGAAAATGGGCCAATTGGTGGTCAACTGAAGATGTCGGCGTCGCAATTCTTAAAAGTGTAGTGCATTTCTTTGTTTCATATTAAATTATCCTAGAAACAAATAAGGTTGTTGTATTTTCTCGACCTTTACATTCGGGATAAATTCAAGGACTTTCCAACACCTCTGTTAATGCTAAACTATAATTATACTGATCAACGCCGACATCCAATGATCGACGCCGACAACTTTAACAGATGTCGGCATCGCAATTCTTAAAGTGTAGTGTATTTCTTTGTTTTATATTAAATTATCCTAGAAACAAATAAGGTTGTTGTATTTTCTTGACCTTTACATTCAGGATGAATTTAAGGACTTTCCAACACCTCTGTCAATGCTAAATTATAATTATACCGATCGACGCCGACAGCCATGCTCGACGCCGACAACTTTCCCCAATTGGCCTCTTTTCGTGATCCTGACTCATATATATATATATATGCATATAGATATATAACTTGACACGACCAGACAGGATGACCGAATTAGTTGAGCGTGCATCTCCAGTGTACATCGTGGGACAGGTCGAATCAAACCAATGATTTAAAAATTGATACTTGTCGCTAGTCAGGTGCTCTGCATTATTAGGATAGGGCAAGGACTGGTTGACTCAGTGTCAAGATAATGTGACTGAGTGAGATATCAGGTCATGGTGCTGGTCTCCCAGTGAGGTAGCACTATAAAGTCAGCATGAGTGCGTACTGTCACAAGTTGGTACCCGTCCTGATATGACCTTAGATGTTGCCAGGACGTAAAACTCCAACAACCAACCACTCTCTTTCTGCCCCGTCCTCCTCTCCCTCTCCCTCCCCTCTCAGTATCTATTGAATAACTTAACATGCTCTGAAGCAGTTTCTATTCTATTTAAATGATATACTGTATATACAGTAAAACCTCTCTATCCGACCACCTCCACAGATCGACCACTCCCCTATATCGATCGGTTTATTTGGGTACCAACAATATCATTGTAACCATTCTAACTCCCTAAACCGAGCACCTCCCTAAATGGACCACTTAAAGTCGGTCCCGTGGTCGGTCGATTTAGAGAGGCTTTACTGTATATGCAATGGAGGTAAAACAATTTAAAATATGTATATATCATATTACAGTATAACCCGGTTAAACCAAACTTGAAGGGACCCTAGAAATTAGTTTGGATTAACCAATCATTGGTTTAACCAAGCTTTGGCTTCGACTTTGACTTGGCTTTGGCAAAAACGCAGGTGCATTATGAGTGTAATACTAATATACAATGTATGTGGACACTTTGATTTTTTTTTCTATATGCAGTATAACCACGTTAAACCAAACTTGATTAACCCAAACGATCGGTTAATCTAAACGTTTTTCGACGGCCTGGCAAAATACTACCACTTATCATATAAAAAGGTTGGTGGGTTCTCAGATGACCTCATAACCACATGAAAGTTTGGTTTAACTGTACTGAAAGTGGCCTGGGGTCCGAAAATTTTGTTTGGATTAACCGATAGTTCGGATTAACCGACTTTGGCTTAACCAACTTTTTTTGATATGATAAATGGTAGTATGTTGCCGGGCCGCTGTAAAAAGTTTGGATTAACCGATCGTTTGGTTTAACCGAGCTTGGTTTAACGGGGTTATACTGCATACATATCATATATATATATCTGATGTGTAACGATTGATTGATTGTGGTTGCTTTAAGTTTATGCCGTGTCAGCAGCATATACCATATTCACAGCGATTTTTGAATCCCAGAAAAAAAATCGCTGTGAATATGGTGAATATGCATATCGAATTATGCGAGTATAAAGGCGCGGAAGGAAATTATTTGATTATATATATTATTCTAATCGTGATTCTATGTATTGCCTCCTGCGCCTCCGATGACTGGTGGCGCCAGCACCGGCACTTGCCGTCCCTACAGTATGCGCCAACCCAACTCGTGCAGAAGGATTAAAAAAATATATACATTACAGTAAAACCTCTTTAACCGACTACCTCCACAGATCAACCACTCCCCTATAGCAATCACTTTAATTGGGTCACAAACGATCGCTCATACAAAACTATTGTAACAATAAATACACTCCCTAATCCGACCACCTCGGTAAATGGACCATTTAAAGTCGGTTACATGGTCGGTCGATTTAGAGAGGTTTTACAGTACTATAATTATATTTTACGATACCACGGATATACAATACATAACTAACTGTCACGCGCAAATTGACTCCTGTCGGCGCTGCCTTGGAGCTGCTACTGTGCTAGCTCACTGTATTACCCATCTACACACTTTGTCCTCCATGTTGACCAGACGGGATGGCCGAATGAGTTAGAGCGTCCGTCTCCCGTGTTGGTAGATCGTGGGGGTCGATCCCTGGTCGAGTCAAACCAATGACTTAAAAATTTATACTTGTCACTTCCTAGCTGGCGCTCGGCATTATTAGGATAGGGCAAGGACTGGTTGGCTCAGTGTCAGGATAATGTGATTGAGTGGGATATCAAGTCATGGTGCTGATGGCCTGGTCTTCCAGTGGGGCAGCACTATAAAGTCGCCATGAGTGCGCACTGTCACAAGTTGCTACCCGTCCTGATATAACCTTAGATGTTGCTAGGATGTAAAACAACAACAAACAAACAAACAATGTAACAGTCCCTTTATCTATTTCCCTCTTTGTCATACACTCCTCTCCCCAATATACACACCACCATGATTGCTTCTCTCCTCTTTTCACACATGTCTTTTTTCTTCTTCTTTCTTTTCTTCAATATATACTTTTCTTTTTCTTTTATCGTAGAACCGCGCTAGGTGGCCGTACTGCAGAGTGCGCGCGCACGTGATGGCCGATCTTGGGTTTCCAAAACCAATAGTTGGCGCTCGGCATTAATACGATAGGGCAAGGAGTGGTTAGCTCAGTAAGGATAATGTAACTGAGTGGGATATCAGGTCATGGTGCTGGTGGCAAGATTTCCCAGTGGGGCAGCACTATTAAGTCGCTATGAGTGTGCGCTGTCACAAGTCGGTACCCATCCTGATAATGTGATATGACCTTAGATGTTGCCAGGATGTCAAAATCCAACAACCAACCATTCAACCAACGACGCCCCTAACACCAACCACCTTCCATTATCCCCACAAATTATCTCTTCATGATAAATGAGAAGCATTTACACACAACTAACAAAAAATAGCAACATGCAACGGTAGCATTGTTGCCGGCCTTACTAATTGTTAGGCTCATGAAATATTTTACATGACCTGCTTCATTCTCATGTGTATCATGCATTATCGCTCGCTGCATGACTCTAAAAATGGCACCCAAAATGACACACTCATCGCCGCAGTCGTTGGAATGTGGAAAAAGAAACACCATCACCCAGCACCACGCGAGCATGCAAAGGTCTCATCCATAAAATCCACATCAACGGGTTTTGTCTTAAAGGTGGCCTAGTCTTGTCAGCGTTATGTTTGTTTGTTGGAGTTTTACATCCTGGCAACATCTATGGTCATATCAGAATGGGTACTGACTTGTGGCAGTGCACACTCATGGTGAGTTTATAGTGCTGCCCCGGTGGCAAATTAGGCTGCTGGCAGCATGATCTGATATCCCACTCAGTCACATTGTCCTGACACTGAGCTAACCAGTCCTTGCCCTATCCTATTAATGCCAAGCACCAAGCCAGGAAGCAACAAGTACCAATTCCATAAGTCATTGGTTTGACTCGTCTGGGAACCGAAGTCCCAACCTTCCACACGTGATATAGACCAAGAACGTCCCTCCTTGGTGATGGTACATGCCTAGAACTACACATAGGAAATTTCCACCCCTTGGGCAGTTTCCCCTAGAACACAGCTCCCTCTTAATCTTAGGCAGCATGCATGAACATATATTTCACATAGTCTATTCTCATATCATACTGTGATTAGGCATCATTGCTTTTTAGTTTACATAACCTTGTCCCCCTCTGTCATGCAATAATAAAGATGCTCCCTGCCACCATATAATTCTAAACCGAAAATCCGTATATTTTTACAACAGGATCAGGACTGAGGGAGGAACTACCCTGCATCGTGTACAGGGCTGCTGAAAAACGCTAGAGCCAGAAGGCTGGATTGTGGACATAAGCACGTGACTTCACAAACTAATATGTTAAATATGTTGTTCAAATACTTATATATCACAGACTGCTATTTGTGGAGTGTAGAATTGATTAAATCGTGTAGATTAAGAAACATTATAAGTTGAATGGAAAGAATCCAGTGGCCGCCATCTTGGTGTGTGTACATTCTCTCCCAGTTTACCAACTCTACGCCAATATAAATAAACACTGTATGTTGGAACCAGGACCTCCTTTATAACTAGGACCTAGTTTATAACTGAATCCCAAGCACTTTTTGCTCAGATTGAAAGATGGTCGTTGTTCACCCCTACTAGAGATGAACATTTGCTATCTTAGTATCTATCACCAGCTCTGCTGACCAGACGGGGATGACCGAATGAGTTTTTTTGTTTTTTGTTTGTTTTGTTTTTATTGAGGCTGTATTTATACTGTCCATAGCATGTAAACCCGGGTACCCAGGCTTATTGTGTTGGTGTTGTCTTACCAAACAGCTGCTGCTAGTAAGTTATTTGAGTGCCTGCATTTCAGTAGCAGATAGATAGTTTGTTGGTATGGTTAGTAATAGTAGCCTATGTTAGTTTTTTTTGGACCCTCTTGGCATTGTATTTTTGTTCTATTCTTGTTACTATGTTAGCTGTTTTCATAAGGTTCTATGTTAGTGTTTTGGGGTTTTCTTGGAAAGAGTTTTCCACAGTTGAACGTCTGTCTCCTAGAGATCATAGGATTCGAACACATTCGAACCCTGGTCGAGTCAAACCAATGACTTAAAAATTTATACTTGTCACTTCCTAGCCTGGCGCTTGGAATTATTAGGATAGGGCAAGGACTGGTTGGCTCAGTGTCAGGATAATGTGACCGAGTGGGATATCAAGTCATGGTGCTGGTGGCTTGGTCTTCCAGTGAGGCAGCACTATAAAGTCACAATGAGTGTTCACTGTCACAAGTCAGTACCAATCCTGATATGACCTTAGATGTTGCCAAGATGTAAAACTCCAACAACCAACCAGATTTGCTATGAACATGCCTCTTTTAGGCCATTGATGGGAGTGAGTTCTATGAAATAACAGTCAGCATTTTGTTGATGTGGGTAGGGGGAGGCCAAATCGGTTGCCGGGCAAAAAAATGAATCTCACGGAGGCTAAAAGTTGGCTTTCTGACTGACAGCAATTTGATCACTGGTCATATAATGATAATAATATGCAATATAATGTCACTACATGTATATGGATGTGATCAATACTGAATTATGGAAGTATTTATAAAGAAAGGACATGCCACCCCAGCGAATCCAAGACCCAGTATGCTTGTGCTGGTTTCTGTTTTCACCACTGGGGCCACCTGAATGTGGCCAATTGTCTCTTCTGCCATTGTTTGTTTGTTGTTGTTTTACGTCCTAGCAACATCTAAGGTCATATCAGGACGCTTCTGCCATTGTTGAACGGTGGGGTGGTCAACTACCAGCGATATATATATATGAGACTGTCTCAAAAGGTGCTAAGCAATATGGGACAAAAGTTTCTCCATTGTAACGATCAACATACTATCTGCTTATGCATTTGCTCAGGATAAACTGATTTGTTCTTTACATGGTGTTTCATAATCGCAGTAGAATACATATTGAGTTGAAGAAAATGTCCTTGTGTTTTCAGTGTAACCGTTTCAGTGCTGTTTTGTGTCAATCATTACAATGGACAAAAATAAGAAGCGTTATCACTTTTTGAGACAGGCTCATTTATATATATATATATATATATATATATATATATATATATAATATACATATATATATATATATATATATACATATATATACATATATATATATATACATATATATATATATATATATATATATATATATATATATATATATATAGGGTAAGTCATACAAGACTTACAAGGGAATAGTTGAAGGATAACTTGTTTTACCGAAGGCTTATATATAATTAAAATAATAATATAAAAACAGAAGAAGAAGAAGAAGAAGAAGAGGAGGGGCGAATTGCATACTGAGTAGGTCGGATAGCTGCAGTCCATATTCATTACTGATTTGTTAGGCTATAAGCCCGTATCAGGATGTCTACGGCATCTCATATTCACAGGTCACCCACCCAAGTAACTGACGAAGGCTCAACTATTACTTATCCATTACTGATTTAGTAGACTATAATCCTATATCAGGATGTTGACAGCGCCTCATATTTACAGTGGGTCACCCAACCACCTAAGGGCGTAATCGATTAACACGACCCGGGTGATTCGGGTCACCCGAGTTGCTAAAATATCAAATCGAACACAGCGAGTGTAGTTGACAAAAAGAAGCGATGTGTGCAAAACGACCCGACCCCAGTAACCCACCTCTTGGCTAGGTTTTGCTATGAACGATGACGTCACATTTGTGCTGGTACCGTCCTGCAGGATATGAGCTACCAGTACCAGTCCTCCATGTTTTTTGTTGGTAATAACACAGATTAATGAAATGGAAATATAACTAAACTATGCAATTGTAAAATAATTTAAATCCTATTTTGCTGTAGTTATATCGGTTATTAAATAATTTAACAAAAGTTTTGGATTAAGCCACCATTTTTTCCACCCCGAGCGTGCAGAAGCGTATTCGATTATTTGACCCGAGTCTGTAGGATGTGTGCATGCGCAAAAAAAGTGGCTCGGGTGACACGAATTGATTAATCGATTACGCCCTAAGTGATGTGACTCAATGCTGCTTACTTTCGGTGATCGGATGACAGGGTTCATACCAATTTTGACATATCAAATTCCAGGACTTTCAAGGACCTTTCAGTGCAAAATTCCAGGCTGTTTTAAAGATGTTTATTACATTAAGGTGCCCCAAAACACAGCTGATTCACTGGGTAAGATGTGAATTGTGAATAAGCATGACAAATAACAATGACTATATGTATGGTTTTAATATAAAAAAAGAAAATCAAGAGGCAGGATACCGAACCCACAAAAATCACTTTCAATAGAAAACATCACTGATTGAAGTTTGGGCATGTCAGCGAAAATAGGCTTTAAAAGAAATATGCTCATGATTTTCCATTTTCAAGGATTTTAAGGATCTATAGACAAATTCCTGGACTTTCCCGGCCTGGAATCCTGAATGATCAAATTCCAGGACTTTCCTGGTTTTCAAGGACCCACACGAACCCTGGATGAGGGACAGTATTTCCAACATGAGTCTTGCAAACCAAACAAAGCCCACCCGGTGTGCACAAATATATGTTCGTCCCAAACCATAGATAAGAATGGCCTGACAACAACAACAAATCTGGAAAATATTTTATGAATTTTTGGGACTTCTAAAACTTAAAAGTGACGGGAGAAGCCGGAATGATCCCCAATTTTGACCAGATCCGGAAAGAAAATCGAGCAGATAAAAAATCTGGAATTCCGGATAAATCCTGAAGATTCTCATTTATGCAAACCCTTCTCTGCTAAAAATAAGGACAAATCGGCCAGACAGAATCGACTGAAGTCGGGTAAAATCGGCCCAGTCAGAGCAGGGCCTGAAGGCCGGACTAGTCACATGAACCACCGGCAAGCAGCAGGAGAGTCCTCATGGTGCCATACTTCCATGCCAGAGTAGGACAATAAAGACTGCCTGGTTGCCTGAGGCACCTAGTTTACTCGGTCAGGCAAGTAAAGTTCTCACTGACCTGCATGAACGAACAACTCATTATTTTTCTGATCTGCAATAGCAGATTTCAGTTTCAATTGGCTGAATTGAGTTTGGGCAAGTAGTTTTACCACTCAGGCAAGTAGAAAATTCAGTCACTTGCCCGATTGGGCAAGTGTGGGGGTGGGGGGGGAAGAGTTACTGTCCTACCCTGTATGTGCACTGAATGCGCGTCAGTTGCTGAGACTGGCTGGCATGGTGCGTGGCCAGGCGATGTGATTTGTCTGGGAATACCCTGCCACCCTTCAATGTGGGCACATAAAACTGCCTGATCCTATTTACACCAATCTGCCAGCTCTTTAGTCACACATGCCACCCACGTGACGTCAACGAGTCGCAACAGCACAATGGATCAATCCTATGTTAAAGCTGCACAATCCGATGATGCCATCAACTTTCCGAAAACAAAATACAGAACCTAGAGACTGCACGCGGTGGCCGAATCAGTAGAGCGCAGGTCTCCTGCGTGGAAGGTCGGGAGTTCAATTCCCGGTCGAGTCAAACCAATGACTCATAAAATTTACACTTGTAACTTCCTAGCCAGGCCCGCTGCATTATTAGGATAGGGTTGGCTTGATGCCAGGATAATGTGACTGAGTGGGATATCAGGTCATGGTGCTGGATGCCTGATCTTCCAGTGGGGCAGTACTATAAAGTCGCCATGAATGCACACCGTCACAAGTCGGTACCCGTACTGATATGACCTTAGGTGTTGTCAGGACGTAAAACTCCAACAACCAAACCACATAGTCAAAGTAAATACTAATGCACATATTAGACAGTGTTCCATACAAGGGAATACTAACAGAATTTATAGTGGAATTCATTCTGCCAAAAAAATATATGTAGAAACTCAAAAAGCATCGAATCATGCAACTTTAATGTCGGCGTTGTTGCATAGCAACAAATAGTTGCGGGTATTTCACGCACGGCGCAGTGAGAATGCCACTCGCGCCACGCTCAGAAGGTAGTGGATGGACATCCGTCAGGCTGCCCCCTGGTGGGCTCCAGACGAATGGGTGGGGCCACGGGCGCAGTGGCCGAATCGGTAGAGCACGGGCCTCGCGTGTGGAAGGTCGGGAGTTCGGTTCCCGGTCGAGTCAAACCAATGACTTTAAAATTGATTCTTGTCGCTTCCTAGCCTGGCGCTCGGCATTAATAGGATCAAACCAATGACTGGTCAGCTCAGTGTCATGATAATGTGACTGAGTGGGATATTGGGTCACAAAGACTGGCACCCTGATTTCCCAGTGGGGCAGCACTACAAAGTCGTCATGAGTGCACACTGTTATAAGTCGGTACCTGTCCTGATATGACCTTAGATGTTGCCAGGACGTAAAGCTCTAACAACCATCCTGAGTGGGGCCAGAGCGGCAGCCTCTAACGGATCTACAGTACCTCCACTGTGCTCCCCATAGACCCACACCGTGTGCTGGCATGGGGGTCGCTGTGAAGAATGGCAGGGGCAGGTGTGTAATATATCATTGTCAGTTCCTCCAGATCGGAGTGAGTGATTAAGTGAGTGAGTGAGCGAGGGAGTGAGCGAGGGAGCCAGTGAATGAGTGAGTGTGTGAATGAGCGAGTGAGTGAATGAGCGAGCGAGTGTGTGTAGGAATGAGTCTGAGATAGTGAATGAGTCAGTGAGTGAGTCTGAGTCAGTGTAATGGTGAGTCTTTAAGAGAGTGATTGAGTCAGTGAGTCAGTGTGTGTGAGTGGCTGAGAGTAAGAGTGAGTCTAAGAGAGAGTAGAGTGAGTGAGGGTGAGTCAATGTGAGTGAGTGGGTGAAAGTGAGTGAATGAATGAGTAGGTGAATGGGTGAGTGAGTGTACCTAAGAGCAAGGGTGAGTGACCTACTGAGTGAATATTGATGAGTGAGAGTGAGTACTGTGAGTCAGTGTGTGAGAGTGAGTGAATGAGTGTGTAAATGACTGGGTGAGTGAGCGCGTGAGAGTGAGGGTGAATGAGCTAGCGAGTGAGTGAATGAGTGAGATTGAATTGAGTGGGAGTGAGTGATTAAGTATGAGTGGTTGAGTGAGGATGAGAGTGAAGGTAAGTTGGTGAGTCAGTGATAGAGTGAGTGAGTGATTGTGGTTTTACATCCTAGCAACATGTGAAGTTATATCATGATGGGTACTACTGGTAACAATGCGTCCTCGTTGAGGTTTTATAGTGCTGTCCCATTGGGATACAGTGCATGTGGCACCACGTCATGGCATCCACTCCACTGGGTCAAAACCAGTCCTTTTCACATCATAACAAAGCAAAAGGCCAAGCAATGTAACGACAATTATCAATTTTGTCAGTTTTGTTGTTGTTGTTGGTTTTTTTTTGTCCGGGGGGATCAAACCTACGACATCGACCATGGGAAGCGGGCGCCCTAACCACGCGGCCATCCAGTCTGGTTCCATTAGATGTCACTAACATAGATCACTAACCCAAGATATAACTTTAAGAAACACAAAACTGTGCAAAATAAAACCAGAAAACCCCAACTAAGCTGCACCACAAGGGGGTATGTGATATGTCACGGCCCACCAGCTAGACAGCCCATGATGGGAAACTCAGAAATATAAAAGCCAGATAACATGTACACCAACAATATAACCAAATCAAATCCAAACAAACATAACCCAACCACCTATTACATACAAGCCTATAACATGTAAATAGGGTAGGCTAGTATAGAATTAAGTAGGAAAAAAAGTGGAAAACTCTTCCCAAGAAAACCCCCAAAACACGATAGATCACTAACCCAAGATATAACTTTAAGAAACACAAAACTATAACTGCCAAGCATTGAAAACAAGTTCGATCATCCAAACTTACATGCTATGGACAGCATAAACACCCCATTAAAAAACAACGCCCAAAAAAACTAAAAAAATTCACGACTGTCGCACTGTTGGGAACCTGAGCTATGGGCCACCTGGTAACTAGAGCAGAGTCGGCACCACATTAACTGCTGTCACGAGACGAGTAATGAAGGATCCAATCGGCTAATGGAAAGTAAGTTGCACATGTAATTTAATGTCCCTCATGCGAGACTAAAGGTTGTGTTCACCAGCCACTAATCAGACCCCTGGCCATACTAGTGTACCTGGCGCGGTGGCCTAATCAGTAGAGAGCACCCCTCGCGTGCGGAAGGTCGGGAGTTCGGCTCTCGGACGAGTCAAACCAATGACTTAAAAATTGATACTTGTCGCTTCCTAGCCTGGCGGTCAGCATTACTAGGATAGGGCAAGGACTGGTTAGCTCAGTGTCAGGATAATGTGACTGAGTGGGATATCAGGTCATAGTGCGGGTGGCCTGATTTCCCAGTGGGTCAGCACTATAAAGTTACCATGCATGTGCAATGTCACAAGTCAGTACCCGTCCTGATATGACTTTAGATGTTGCTAGGACCTGAAACAACAACCAACAAAAACAATCCACACTAGTGTGGGGGTGCGGGAGTATGGTGGAGTGGAGGTGGGGGGGGGGGGGGGGGGGCGAGGCATTTAGACTGCGAAATAGCTTTAATAAGAATGGGAAAAGAACCAGTTTGCTTAGTATCAGGATAATATAACTGAGCGGGTTATCGGTTCACGGTACTGGCATCCCGGTTTCTCAGTGGGGAAGCACTATAAATACAAGCTCGCCATGAGTGTGAACTATGGCAAGTCATTACCGGTCCTTAGATGTTACTAGGATGAAAAGCCCCAACAAAATTCCCCTTCAACCTGTAAGGTGATTAAAAGGAATACGAAAATCCGTCTAGGCAGCTTAGAACTATTTTTAAATGCACAAATCTAAAAACATTCGGGGGAAATAATTCACACACATGCTTTTAAGCCAGCCCCAGGATATCTCATGGGCACTTTATGGTTTTGTCCTTTCGCAGGTCCCTCCGCCTCAGCGGCCTGTCCGCGACATGTCTTCCGCTCGACTCGCTTTAACTGAGCTGCTCAGCGAGTCAATGTGAGCAACTCACAACTTCCATCTAACTCACCCTTTGAGTTCCGCACGCTATCTCTCCTCCCTTTTCCCCCGACCAGACGGGATGGCCGAATGAGTTGAGCATCCGTCTCCCGTTTTGGTAGATCGTGGGATTCGAGCCAATGGTTTTGAACCCTTTCAAGTCAAACCAATGACTTCAAAATTTATACTTGTCGCTTCCTAGCCAGGTGCTCAGCATTATTAGAATAGGGCAAGGACTGGTTGCCTCAGTGTCAGGATAATGTGACTGAGTGGGATATCGGGCCATGGTGTTGGTGGCCTGGTATCCCAATGGGCAGCATTATAAAGTCACCACGAGTGTGCCCAGTCGCAAGTTGGTACCTGTCCTGATATGACGTTAGATGTTGCCAGGATGTAAAACTCCACCAACCAACCAACCAACCTCCCTTTTCCGCATTCAATATTTGGTGCAGACTGGAATCTAACTCAGATAGCTTGAAAACTTTAAAGAACTGGTCACATGATGTGACCATATTCTATGTACATGTATTACACAAAGAATGGGTTATTTGTGCTCGAACCCAGTATGTCGGGATTGGTCTGTTCAGTACCATTAGACGCTGTGCCCCCCATGCCTATTATTAGTAGTTCTTTGACGTCACTCAAGGAAGTGTCGTTTGTTTGTTTGTTTGTTGTTTTACGTCGTAGCAACATCTAAGGTCATATCAGGATGGGCACTGACTTGTGACAGTGCACACTCATGGTGACTTTATAGTGCTGTCCCTGGAGAGACCAGGCTGCCAGCGCCATGACCTGATATCCCACTCAGTCACATTATCCTGACACTGAGCCAACCAGTCCTTGCCATATCCTAATAATTCCGAGTGCCTGTCTAGAAAGTGACACGTATCAATTTTTAAGTCGTTGGTTTGACTCGACCATGGTTCAAACCCACGAACCCATGGGTTCGGATCCCCCGATCTCCCAAAACAGGAGGCGGACGCTCAACTCATTCGGCCATCGCGTCTGGTCGTCGGAAGTGTGGACTTAGATAGGTTATAAGTCCTACTCAAAAACCTTCAAATTTTTACTTTGAGTGATACTGACAGTAGGCTTTGCACTACTTTCTAAGTCTGCAATATGCCCTAGCCTACGTCACTGGGGACAACCATTACTGTCGAATGACACTAATAGCGACGGCGACTCTCAGACCATGGTTGGGCTGGAAATAACTCTTAGAGAATAGGTTGTTTCAAACATACACATTATGACTAGTCATGTTTGATCATAATAATTTTGAATAAGTAAAGCTGTATTGGTCGAGTCACTGCCTCTTTAAAGGCAGCGGATGCATTCAAATGGATTGCAACTCAATAACAAAACTTCTTTGATGCTTCTGCTCCTTTGTCCCGCTAATATAATTAGACCTGACAGGCAATTCTGAAAACTAACTGATCCCAAATTGATAATGAGCAACGTGTGGTACTAAAAATTGTTCCGACCAATTTGTTTAAACTGGTTTAGGAAAAGAAGATTATCTGTTAATAATGTGTTCATTGACTATTTGACAGTGAGATCAATTTGGTTTTCAGCCACCATAAGATTGGTGATAATTCACATAAAATGGTCCCTTTAAAGTACACTTTGTATCTCATTGAAAACTACACAAAGTTCTCTTTATTTGATTTATTTAGATGTTTTTGGGGGGTTTTCTTTTACAGTGCATAGGTTGTGAATAGTTCCATTGGTGGTGTATCAGTACAAGGGTATGTAGTCGTCTACAGCCCTGTTTACACGGGCGATTTAAAACACCGCATATAAAACGACTTGCCTAGATCGACTCACATTTGCCGTGTAAACGCGACTCTGAGGCTTTTTAGGGCTGAATCGATTCATATAAATCGGTACATGTAAACCACCTCGCAAGGTAGTATAGATGAAGTGATTCAGCTGGTTCCCGGGCAGCGATAGTATAAAATAGTAGTGCTTGCCGGCTACAGGCTCAGCAGTAACTAATCGCTGGTGCCCGGCAGTGTTAGGGCCCAATTAGGCCGAAATCTAGTGAATGCGATCATATTACAGACTCAAATAATGAAATTTAATTAAATTAACCTTAAATTCCAAGCGATATTAACGTAGCAGCTACATCTGCGTCGAATCGACGTGTGTAAACTAAACAAATAGCAGTGCTTGCCGGCTACAGGCGCAACACTAAGGCTGCTGGTTCCCGGTTGCCGACACACTTTCAAACTCGCTCGTGTAAACGCGCCACTACATCGCTTCATATAAATCGATTTGCCTAAATCGCTTCACAATTTCCCGTGTAAACACGGCTTTTCTCTAGTGTCACACGCTGTTCTCACACAAAAAAAGGGTTCATTGATTGGGGCATTATGTCCTAGCAACATCTGGTGTCAGATCCAGACGGCTACCTACTAGTTATAGTGCACACTGATGGAACACCATGCCACCAGCTTTTTGTTTGTTTGTTGTTGTTTTATGCCCTAGCAACATCTAAGGTCATATCAACCGTGACATGGGAAGCGGGCGCTCGACTGACTGGGCCAGACGGTTGGTTGGTTGGTTGTTGGCGTTTTACACCCTGGCAACATCTAAGGTCATATCAGGACGGGTACCGACTTGTGACTGTGCACTCATGACGACTTTATAGTGCTGCCCCACCAGGACACCAGCACCATGACCTGATATCCCACTCAGTCACATTATCCTGACACTGAGCCAACCAGCCCTTGCCCTACCCTAATAATGATGAGCGCCTGGCTAGGAAGTGACAAGTCTCAATTTTCGAATCCATGGGTCGAATCCCACGATCTACCAAAACAGGAAGAGACGGACTCGCTACAACCCACATCTGGGGCGTGCGACTCATACGCGCCTCCGTACGGTGTGTCCTGGGCCACAGGGTCCGGCATACCTATTACCAGCCTCTTTCGATATTTTTAAAAGCAATATTTCTTACAGGTTGAGTTCTTTGCTCGCTGGATCCTGTTGCACCTTCCTCACATTAATTGTTTAGTTGGGTCAAATCTAAATCTTCTTAAATAATTCCCAAATACTATATTTGTGAAAGCCCCCCCCCCCCAAAGAAAAACATAATAAAAATTACACACACAAAAGCCCCCCAAAAACCACACAAAAATGCACACAAACACATTTAAAAAACACCCTGTATAATTTTAACAATGGACGTTGAAGGGGGAAAAGACGAGGAGGAGTAGCTCGTCTTCCAATTCATGCAAATTACAAAATTTTGGTGGCCATAATCAGCGATTTGTTAGTGATTCGGGTGGGCCTAGGCGGCTGGGTGGACTGAAGGCCAAGTGCGGTTCCGGAAATGCTGAAGGCCAACAGTGGGCTTCTAAATCGTGTTGCCTATTGTTTAAAGCCTAATTTAGGGGGTTGGCCCCCGGCCCGCCATCATTCCGGGAACACTGACTGGTGAGAGCCTCTGTTGTGTGAAAACACCATCCAGGTGCACTGTGTGGACGGGGCGCTACTAATGATTCACTGACGATAATTCTGAAATCGTTTTATGATTTGTAAATGTACGATGAAAATGAAGATGATGATGATGTCGATGATGATGATGAACTTGTTATGTTTTGGTAAATGTACGATGAGGACCATGATGATGACGAGGATGATGAACCTTTTATGCTTCGGTAAATGTAAGGTGATGATTATAATAAGAAGAAAATTATTACTGTCACTATGTTTTGTTAAATGTAATAATAATAATAATAATAATAACAATAATAACAACAATAACAACAATAATGAGATGCTTTCCTTGTTGGAGTTTTACATCCTGGCAACGTCTAAGATCATATCAGGATGGGTACCGATTTGTGACAGTGTGCACTTATGGTGCATTAATAGTGCTGCGCCAATGGGAGACCAGGCCACCAGCACCATGACCTGATATCCCACTCAGTCACATTATCCTGACACTGAGCCAACCAGTCCTTGCCCTATCCTAATAATGCCGAGCGCCTGGATAGGAAGCGACAAGTATAAGTTTTTAAGGTTTGACTCGACCAGGGCTCCAACCCGTGGGTTCGAATCCCACGATCTACCGAAACGGGAGACGGAGGCTCAACCCATTCGGCCATCCCATCTGGTCTAGAAGAAGACAAAAACTATTGCTAGATTTTGTTGAATGCACTATAACAATAATAATGAAAATAATAATAACAACAACAAGACTAAGACTTTCCATGTTTTGTTAAATGTAGTAGGACAATAAGAAGAAGAAGAAGAAGAAGAAGAAGAAGAAAAAAAAGAAGAAAAAAAGAGAAAAAGAAGAAGTAGTGGTAGAAGAAGACTAAGGCTTGCTATGTTTTTCTAAATGTACTATGACAACAAGAATAAGAAGAACAACAACAACCACAACAACAACAACAAACAACAACAACAACAACAAGAAAGATAAGTAGAAGTTACTTTTGCAGACAAAATAGTTTGGCTGAAACAGATGCTGATCCAAGTCAGTGGCGCTCATACTAATGCTAGGTACACACCTACCGTTTTTCTGCACCCACCTACCGTATACGATCTAAAACTGCCCAAAAGTCGTGAGGTGTGCACTCCCCTAGCACACCTACCGATTGCGATTCACGACTAAAAACTCATTTTTAGGGCTAAAACGGTAGGTGTGTACCCAGCATACGATTACGATTCGCGATTCGAAAAATGAATCGGCCCGTTTTCAGTTTTATGCGGGTCGGGTCGAGTCGCGAGTTTTAGTGCGCGAATCCTATACGGTAGGTGTGTACTTGGCATAAGTCATAGTGACATTTTGCACATGTAAACAGAAAGGACCACTAACCTCGTACAGTGAAAAACTTAAATACAATTTGCACACTGCTTATAGAAGGATTGGACAGTAACTGCAAATCAGTTTCAGTGAAAACTCAATGAATGTCACTGTCTCTGCATTTTTCTCTCTCGTCCTGAGATGTTTCTAGGGCGTAAAGCCCCAACAAACTTATCGCTCGCCTTCTGTCTGTCTGTCTGTCTGTCTGTCTCTGTATGTATGCCTCTCTGTCTGCATCTACTTGTCTCTATGTATGTATGCATGTAGGCGTTTATGCATGCATACGTGTGTGTATGTTTGTTTGTTGTTTTACGTACTAGCAACATCTAAGGTCATATCAGGACAGGTTCCGACTTGTGACAGTGCGCACTCATGGCGACATTATAGTGCTGTCCCACTGGGAAACCAGGCCGCCGGCACCATGACCTGGTATCCCACTCAGTCACATTATCCTGACACTGAGCACACCAGTCCTTGCCCTGTCCTCATAATGCCAAGCACCTGGCTAGGAAGCGAAAAGTATCAATTTTTAAGTCATTGGTTTGACTCGACCATGGTTCGAACCCGTGTGTGTATGTATGTATGTATGTATGTATGTATGTATGTATGTATGTATGTATGTATGTATGTATGTATGTATGTAGGTATGTATGTAGGTGTGTATATGTATATATATGTGTATGTATCTATGTATATATATATATATGTGTGGATTTATACACGCTATATGTGTAAGTGTGTGTACATGTATATATGAGCATATGTGACGGATAACGAATCATGTATATGTATCCAAGATCATATACTATCTCTTTACCCTCATCATCTACCAAACAATTCTGATGTTACAGCATTCACCCACCATGCCTGCTGCGCTAGACTCATTTATTCTGATATTATATTATAAAATAGGCCAATCAGGGAAAGTTGTCAGCGTCGAGCATTGGATGTCGATGTTGAACGGCATAGTTATAGTTTACCATTGACAGAGGTGTTGGAAAGTTCTAACATTTATCCTGCATGTAAAGGTAGAGAAAATACAACAACCCTGTTTGTTTCTAGGATAATTCAATATGAAACAAAGAAATGTTATAAAGATGTTGGCGTCGACTATTGGATGTTGGCGTCAAACAGCATAATTATAGTTTAGCATTGACAGAGGCATTGGAAAGTTCTTAAATTTATCCTGAAGGTAAAGGTAGAGAAAATACAACAACCCTATTTGTTTCTAGGATAATTTAATATGAAACAAAGAAATGCACTATGCTAATTGCTGGACCCGGATGTGATTCCTTCTCCCTAGCCTGAGGCTGTATACCGAGGTAAAAAACAAAATATATATATACACACACACACACACACACACACACACACACACACACACACACACACACACACACACACACACACACACACACACACATACATTTAAGATCCGGAGCAGAAGTTGAAAGCTACGTTCTTCCAGATTACTACTCACTTCACCATTCCTTTCATTCGTAGCTACCATGATTGTGGTATTTACATAGGCCAGACAAAGAAAAGAAGAAGAAAGGAACCTAGCAGATGACGGCATGTCAACGAACCCACCATGAGACATGAGAAGTAACATCAATTAGCGGAGCAGCTAAAGAACGAATGCTTACACACTCATTTATTTATTGTATTTATTTATTTATTGATTGATTTAAGTAGGCAAGCATTTCTTAGTAATCCACTCCCACACCACCCCCACCCCCACGTCCACGCCCACCCCCACCCTCATTGCGTGGAGCATTGCCGCTACTTGATTTTATTTGAGAACCTGACCATGCCACTGGTTGAAGTGGTTCGACGCGATTCGTAAGTTGCATAGTCCGAGTGAGTTCTATTCGGCGTCATTTCCAGCACTCGATCAGCTTTGACAAGGGTTAGCCAACTAGCTCACGGTATGGTTATCTCTGAGTTTCATCACTATCATCAATTACTCCTGTCCTGGACGACATACCAGGACAGTACGTGGGGGCGAGGTAGGTCTGTGTCATCATTCCATTAATGGCCTACCTCGGTAACTACTTACTTTAGTTTGAAGTAACTTATATTTTAAATTGCTAACTTTTAAGATATTTGAAATGGAAACATGCTAAATTAATTTTGGCAAGCTTGCCAAAACTCTATCACCATAGGGTTCTGCAGTAACAGGTTCTATTGATTGACTCAGTATTCACTTATATGTGATGACAAATGTTTAATAAGTGCATAAGTACCTAAGTTAGATATGTAGAATCAAATTTAGATAATTGTTTTGGTTTTGAAAAATGTTATGTTTTCATCGGACTATGCAGCTTTAAGCTGGGAACACAGCGTTCCTGTTTGCATATTCTGGTGGGTTTTTGTTCCTAGCTTTCCTTCCCTTCACGTCCCCATCCACTCCATAGCTGCTGCCACCTAGCGTCCACAAATAAAAGATCAAAGAGCACTGCTCAAATTTCAGAAGGAAGTTTTTTTTTTAAACCATTAAAAAAACATTAAATAATTCGCTCCCAGACATGCCTTTTGTTCACTGCCTGAGTCTGTAGCTGCGCATTTTGCGGATCCGGACGGATGCGGATGCGGATACGGATAGAAATGATGCTGTGGTGTTTTCAGCTGGCTAGGAAGCGACGAGTATCAATTTTTAAGTTATTGCTTTGACTCGACCAGGGTTCGAAGGTTTATTTTTTTTATTCCCTTCTAAATGTAACAACACATGCTTACATAAGTGCACAAGTGTCTTACGTAATACCCCCATCACACCAAACTAGTTCTCACTACGTTCTTGAAAATGTTGCTGAACGGGCTCAAACTGTGTGCGAACAGAATGAACGTAGTAGCAACTTTTTACGGGTCTTTTTACATACAGAATGGACACACTAGAACGGAATGGTGCTCCAGAACTTTGAGCACGCCCAACATTTTCTTGCAGCCACGTTCTACCCCGACCACAGCCCGTTTTAGAACGGGGTCGGACGTTTTGATAACTACTTTGGTGTGATGGTTGTGTTCGAGATGTAGAATCAAATCTAGATAAGTGCATTAGTTTTGAAAAGTTTATGCTTTAACTTAAGCTGAAGCTCGTCGCGAACAGTGGTAAAAAGGGTGTCGTGGTTCCAAATGCTGTTCACTACGTTAAATTAACATTTGAGCTCATCGCCCACAGTTGATACACGCGGCAGGCAGTGGCTCACGAGCCGAGCGATTCACATGCTCGGCACGTACAACTACCTGCGGCCAGCTCATTAACTGAAGACCAGGCGAGAGCGTAGGCTGTCACGGCAAACCGATTATTACTTAAACAAAAAGAAACAACAAACTAATTAGAACGCTCACCAAATCAGCAAAATATTGTTTACTTCTTAGATCTGCCTCTTCTCTTTTTTTTGCATTTCCTTTTTTTTGCTTTTCCCTTTATTTGCCTTCCTTCCTCCCCCCCCCCCCTTTCTTTTGCTTCCCTTTCCCTTTTCCCCTTCTTAACAAAAAAAGAAGAAGAAAAGATTATCCATCCTCCTGAATATGTAGTGTAATTCGTAGATTATGGTAACATCAAGAGGGGTTGCCTTCTATATGATCTCAGTCCTAACTAAATTCCCATGTCAGTGTACAGCATATCGCCTTTGACAATTTAGTAGATATATAAAATCAAATCTTGTTCTGGTTTTGAAAATGTGATGCTTCATCGGACTAAGCAGCTTTAACCATTTTGATCGTAATGAGGATTTTGGTGCAACACCTGCAACTTCCTTGCGACCAAAACGATCCTACATATCATATCCAACTTAAACATTGCCTGTATTGGTGTTGCGTGTAACAGGAATCATAGGTCAATACGGGTATTCCAAGATCCGCTTGTGCCTCCGGTAGACCAGGTGCGGTTGCCGAATTGGTAGAGTGGGAGCTTCGCGTGCGGGAGGTCGAGAGTTTGGTTCCCGGTTGAGTCAAACCGGGGACTTACCGAATTGATACTTGTCGCTTCCTGGCCTGGCGCTCGGCATTAATAGGATAAGGCAAGGACTGGTTAGCTCAGTGTGACTGAGTGGGATATAGGGTCATGGTGCCAGCATTCCCATTGGGGCAGCACTATAAAGTCACCATGAGTACGGACTGTCAAAAGTCAGAACCGATCCTGATATGGCCTTAGATGTTGCCAGGATGTAAAACTCCAAAAAACAAGCCTCCGGGAGAGCTGCAGCTTGTTAATATATCCGCAGTCTCCTAGCAACACTTTCCACAATGTCAGCATCATTCTACAGGTTATTAATTTAGTATTTAAAAATACAAAACAAAACAAAATCCAGTTCTTCCTCCTCCAATTCTCGCCTAAAATAGTGATCAAGTAAGGAACCAATTAATGAATGAAAGGTATTTGATCTAAATGGCAGATGCTTGATTCTTCCCAAATTCGGAATTATCCAAGATGTTTACACCATGTTAAAGGATAATATATGTGACCCATCACATAGAATCGGGTATTATGATTGATTGATTGATTGATTGATTGGTGATGGCTTAACACTGTGTCGGCAAGCAGGGGCCCATTATTCACGGCGAAAAGCTAGTGGTATTTAGGCAACAACAAAACTAAAATGGTGATCGTCCTTTTGAAATATAATTCCGCGTCGGGCGGGAGGTTTTTATTTTTGACGGAGACGGAATATGTAACCAGACCCGATGGCCGAATGAGCCTCCCGTTCTGGCAAGTCCTGGGATTCAAACTACTGAGGTCGAACCATGGCCGAGTCAAACCAATGACTTAAAGATGTATACGAAACTTCAATTGCTGCTAGTCCGACGTATTTCTAACAGTTAAAAAAAAAAAGCTTTAAAAAAAAATTCAGTGACGGCCGATTTTTCAGGCACGGGCGGGGACGATCACCAATTTTTAAATATATTTGTTGGCCTTATTATATCAATTCTGTTAATCATATTTATATGCCTACATTGAAATTTACATGAAAATCTTAAATGGTCGAATATGGTTTTGTAGTGGTCTGCACTGACCTCTTAGGCAAGGAGCCGCATAGACAGGTAGGCGTGGGTAGTGTGGTGATGTCAGGGAGCCTAGGTGGTGTTATGGTTAGCACACTGGCCCGGAATGCAAAGAGATGTGGATTCGAGTCCCGCTCTAGGTGCAATATTTCCCATTTTCATCACCCCACGACACTGGTGCCATGACGAGGATCATGTACAAGTTACTCACTAAATGGTTGTTGAACCTACCCTGTGTATGTATGTCTTAGTGCATTGCCCTTATATATATATATATGTAATTGTAAGCATTAGACGACTTACAATTCCAGGGGGACGAGTGTAGTGGTCTGCACTGACCTCTCAGGCAAGTAACCACATAGACGGGTAGGTGTGGGTAGTGTGGGGATATCAGGGAGCCTAGGTGGTGTAATGGTTAGCACACTGGCCCGGAATGCAAAGAGATGTGGGTTCGAGTCCAGCTCTAGGCACAATATTTCCCATTTTCATCACCACCACGACAATACTGAAGTCGATTGTCCAGCATTTTGTTGTGTGCACCAAAATTAAATTGACCTATTTCATCTTCATATATCTCCAAAGTGACCCATTTTTAATAGAGATTGTTTCAAACTAAAAGCAACGTAGATGATAACGATTAGTATAATATATTTATCGGAAAAATCATGAACAATTGGTCTTTTTCATCCAACCGATCAATAATCTTTCCTAGTAACGCTGAGCGTCAGGCTAGGTGGCGACAAGTGTCAAAATCTTATGTCATCGGTTTGACTCGGCCAGGGTTTGAAACCCACGGTTTCGAATCCCACAACCTGCCACAAGAGAAGAAGGTGCTCAACGACTCATTCGGCCATCCCATTTGACTTCTTGTGATTGCATTCTTTTAAAATTAAACTATGAATAATTATAGATCCTTATTAGGGAAATGGTGGCACAGAAGCACAGTTGTTGCAGTAAATATTGCTTTTGTTGTAGTAACTCCAGGGTCCGTACACAAGTGAAGATATGGAATTAAAGGCTATTTCAAGGATTTTCAAGGCTGTTTTTAATTTTGATAGGAATTCAAGACTGTTTTCATTTGGATTTCATGGGGGGGGGGGGGGGAGAACTAATGGGGAATGGCGATTTCAGACTAATTTAGATCAGGGGAAACAGTTTAATGGAATTCAAGGATTTTGAAGACTATTTACCCAAAATAGGTTAAATTCACGGCTTGTCAAGGCCTTGAAATGATGCAAATGAAGTTCAAGACTCTTCAAGACTTTCCAGGACCCGTACGGATCATGTCACTCGCTCTAGGAATTGTGTTAAATTCTCTCCGTTCTAGTATAGCACATAGTGTAGTGGAATGGATCTATTTGTGGCTTTGTTGTTGTTTTCGTGGGGTTGGGGGGTGGGGTGGCGATATTACTTTATTCACAATACCTACTTTTGTTCTTCAGTGCCGAGGCACTCGTGGTCTGGCCATATATTTGTTACAGTCTTCACTTAGATAAACAAGTTGGGTCTGTTGTCATCCTCCCCTCCCCCCTGACAACAATTTCCCAACTAGTAATTAAAAATAGGAAAAACAACAGGATACAACTTAAATGAGATGGAACGATATAGATATTGTATGAAAGGAGATGGTTATTTAAGGTATTATGAAGCTAATTTCATTATTTGGATAGGCCTACCTCCCCCCATCCTTTAATTATTGTATACATATACAATCAAACGGACGGGGCTGCCCTCTATGGAAGATCTGCTGATCAAAAAGCATCTCCGGTGGACTGGACACCTCATGAGGATGTCATCAGACAGGCTACCAAAGCAGATCCTCTATTCTCAACTGTCTTTTGGTTACAGAAAGAGAGGGCGCCCCCGTCTCCAGTTCAAGGATACCATCAAGAGAAATCTGAAGCTGAGAGACATTAAGACCGACTCATGGACGCAACTCTCACATCAGAGAGCTAAATGGAGTCAAGTAATGAAAGCAGTCTTTGTCGCATCGCGACTGTCAGCATGATGATGATGATGATATATAACCTGTGGAAGTGAACAAAAAACTGGCCATGTATTTAATTTGCTTAGTGAATTAGTGAGTGAATTAGTGAGTGAGTGAGTGAGTGAGTCTTTGCATCCTAATAACACTAGGTGGGGGTTTTATTGAGTGAGTGTGTTAGTGAGGCAGTGAGTGAGTACTGAGTGAGTAGTTGGTGAGTAAATGGCTGAGTGAGTTAGTGATACTTTACATCGTAATAACATTTGATGGGCGGTTTTAATGAGTGAGTGTGGTAGTTAGTGACTGAATTAGTGAGGCAGTGAATGAGTTAGTGAGTGAGAGGGTGAGAGGGTGAGTTAGTGAGTGAGAAGGTGGGCGAGTTAATGAGTGAGAGGGTGAGTGAGTGGGATACTATTACATCCTAACAGCAACCGTAGGTTATATCATGACGTGAATGGACATGTGGCAGTGAACGCTCATCATTGTTCCCCATGCCATCACCTCTGCCAATTTGGATTTCCACCGTTGTGTATAACTTAGTGTCATCAAAGCACAGTTGCTCTCATACCATGTCTATGTGGTGTGGGAGGTTAAAAATCCCCTGTGTCGATAAAAGTGTAAGCTCTGGCTTTCTATCGATCAACTGTCTAATGGTGAAAACAAGTCTATTCAGACTTTGCCATGATAGGCAGTATAAATCTTCAAGAAGAAAAAATAAATGCTGTTTTATAGTGCAGCATCATTGAGATACCAACATAGTCACTCATATTGCACTCAGGTACATTATCCTGCCATTGAGTTAACTCATTGTTTTCACACCTGCGCAGCGTAGAACTTGGAAGTTATCATTACCCCCCTCCCCCCCCCACCTCCCCTCCTCCATCCTCCATTTATAGCTATCACCTATGAGAGCAAGGTCACCTTGGTCGTATCCAGTAATTACTATCATTAGCGTGTTGATTTATTTTTATTTTGGGCAGTGTGAAAGACAAACAATTAGAGTAATATAAGTCACTCCTATCACCTACCTGATCACTGATCACGCCTTGCTACATCCCAAATATCAGTCAGTTCTCTCAACATTACAAAATTGTGGGCAGAGTGAGTGAGCGCCACCAGACAAGTTACAGCGTTTGAAGGCAGAGGGCGACACAATCGGCCCAGCTGCATAATAGATGAACAATCAATAAGGATTGATTGATTGATTGATTGATTGGTGGTTGCTTTACGCCGTGTCGGCAGCATAGGCCATATTCACGGTGAGAAATGTTTGTTTTTTGTTCAAACCATCGCTTTTACATGTAAAAGCAGACAATCAATTATGTGCCAATAGACACTCATTAAATTAGAAAGCTCACAATCATATATTTGTACGTATCAATAAGGTATCAGTACAAGTAATTATACTTGTACAATGCTTATACATCATATATTTATACTAGGGCAAAATCACACCCGTTCTACAACGACACCGACCACACTGTCCTCTAGCCGAAGGAATGTTATTGTTCTTAGTCACGACGTCAGTCAATAGTTGTGTCTGGGGTACAATCACAACATATCTAACCTCCGCTGAATATATGACATTCCACTCGCTCGGAAGTGTACCGCCTTGTGACAGAGTGCACCCATGGTGACTTTATAGTGCTGCCACACTTGGAAATCAGGCTGCCAGCACCATGACCCGATATTCCACTCAGTCACATTATCCTGACACTGAGCAAACCAGTCCTTGCCCTATCCTATTAATGCCGATCACCAGGCTAGGAAGCGACAAGTATCAATTTTGTATGTCATTGGTTTGACTGGACCTGGAATTGAACTCCCGATCTCCCATCCGGGGAGGCCTGCGCTTCCCCAATTCGGCAACCACCCACGGTACTTTCCAATACTCTAACACACCATGTTACTCCCGTTTTTACCGGGCGCAGTGGTCTAATCGGTAGAGCGCGGGCCTAATATGTGGAAGGTCAGGAGTTTGGTTCCTGGTCGAGTCAAACCGATGACTTTAAAATTGATACTTGCCGCTTCCTAGCCCGGTGCTCGGCATTACCAGGATAGGGCAAGGACTGGTTAGCTCAGTGTCAGGATAATGTGATTATCGGCGAAATGACACCAGCACCATGTGAAGACACCAGATCACAGTTTCACCACAAAGAGGAAACTAGCGCTGTCCATGTGCAATGATGATGATGATAATAATAATAATAATAATAATAATAATAATAATAATAATAATGATAATAATACAAATCAAAGAAAAAAAGACGAAAACTAAATTGTAGGCGTCATAATACTTTTTAATAGATCATGTGGGTGGGTGAATTGATTTCAAAGAGACGTCAGTTTTTGGTTTCGACATGTCATTCCGACAATCCTCACACATTACTTCATGTCTGCGGGTTGTAAAGTTCTGTTCTTCGGTGATGATTGGTTGGTTGTTGGAGTTTTACGTCCTGGCAACATATAAGGTCATATCAGGACAGCCACTGGTTATGATGCTGATTTGTATTAGTAGAGGCAGGCCTCGGCAAGTTTGCAGTCGGTGGAGTGAAGGCCATCAACACTGACAGCTGCCTATTGACCCAGGACGTGACGTAACACAACACGTACTGACAGGGTAGCCAACCATTACGATTTTGCCGTTGTTGGTAGATCGTGGGTTCGAACGCTGGTCGAGTCAAACCAATGACTTAAAAATTGATACTTGTCGCTTCCTAGCCAGGCGCTCGGCATTATTAGGACAGGGCAAGGACTGGTGTGCTCAGTGTCAGGATAATGTGACTGAGTGGGATACCAGGTCATGGTGCCGGCAGCCTGGTTTCCCAGTGGGACAGCACTATAAAGTCGCCATGAGTGCGCACTGTCACAAGTCCTGATATGTCCTTAGATGTTGCTAGGATGTAAAACAACAAACTAATGGTTTTGCCGTAAGGTGTACAATATTTCATGTCCCCATCATCAGCTTATGCCGATCTTCCGGTTTTTCATTTAGTAACATTATATATATCCTATGGATAATTGTGTCCAAAATGAACAACATAGCATCTAAGATTTTAACAAATGTATGGAGCCCCCCCCCCCCCGCAATATATACATCCCTTAAGATCTTCTGGTTTTTCATTTTTCAATGTTGGCAACCTTGTAATGAAGGTAGAATCCGGGCGTCGCATAACTCACAGAGGGGCAGTCACGTGGTATGGTGAGGAGGGAGGAGGGAGGGAGCGAGGGAGCGAGGGAGGGAGGGAGGGAGGCAACCATAGGTATTCGGAGGGAGGGAAGGAGGGAAGGAGGGAGGGGGAGGGGGAGGGAGGCAGGGAGGGAGGCAGGGAGGGAGGCAGGCAAGCAACCAGGGGGATTCGGAGGGAGGGATGGAGGGAGGAAGGAATGGCAGGCAGGCAAGCAAGGAAGGAGGAGGGAAGGAGAGAGGGAGGCAGGCAGGCAAGGAGGGAGAACAACCACTTGTTGAAATCAGTCAGAAATGAACAGATAAATGCATGGTTCAGTTCGGGGGGCGGGGGGAAGGGTATAATTTAATAAATGTACCCTTCCTTAATGCCTGCCTGCTGATTACACTAACTTGTTAGTCGGCAGTGACTGGTAGCTGGATGAGTGACTCACTGCCGGGCGAGTGCTAGATAAAAGATTCACCCGGTACTTGTAGTACACGGGTGAACGACAACATAGTGTAAATACTGACGAAAATAGCTTTAGTATGGAAACTGAAGTAGAAACCGTGGTTCCATGATCAAATGGCCACATATATTGGCACAGATTTGGTGAATTGGGAGAGAATGCAAAAATCCAAGATGGCGGGCATAGAACGCCATTGATTTCAATTTTAAATCGTATTAAACTAGCTATTTTATTATATTTTTCAACTCAAAGGTAGCAGGTAAATATGAAGACATCTACAAAGAATAAATGTTGCTTCTTAGATTGTGAAATTAGGCTCTCATTTCATTAACCCGCTTTTTCGACCATTTTTATATAGGGTTGGTATTCACCCGTGTACTGCGAGTACCGGGTGAATCCTTTATCTAGGCGAGTGCCAGTCAATCACCGGCCTATGTATACTAATTTAGCGTGTTGATCACACAACTCAACCAGCACAACAGGTGGGTGTCGCCCCCTCACCAGGCCCCTGGTCTCCGCACAAAGCTCGCCACCACACGCCACCTGGTGGCCGTCAGAGACAACGTCACAACGCAGCCCGCGTCACACAAGCTGGCACCGCGGCCCGCTCAGCATTGCGCGCGCAGCTCAATAGGCAATCAACCAATCTTGGTCCTACTACAGTAAAACCTCTCTAAATCGACCGACCATGGGACCGACTCTAAATAGTTTATTTTAGGGAGGTGGTCGGATCAGGGAATTATTTGTATCATTAAAATGGTGTTGACCCAAATAAAGCGCTCGATATAGGGGACTGGTCGATCTGTGGTTGGTTAGAGAGGTTTTACTGTATTACAGTTGATGGCATTGATTGAGGATACGTCAATTTATATTGGTCTTTGACACTCAGCTGTGGTTTGGGTGCAGCTTTAAGGAGGGCGACATTGAATTTAGGTTCATACCAAAGACAATGTATGACAAGTTGCACCACTCAGCGCGTTCAGGAATAACTGAAATAATCATGCAGTGATGCCCAACGGCAAACAAGGCAATTGGATAGGTCCCCATGCCCAGCCTGACTGCTGTACCATTGAAATAAAGGGACAGGTCCCCTAGCCCACCCTGACTGTTGTACCACCAAAGACAATATATGACAATTACAGTCAATCATAGTCAATTGTAGTCAATTATTATTCAATTATATAATATATTATTATCCAATTATAGCGACAGTTATAGCGGGAGGTATAGACTGTAAATATAACATGTTGATTGACACTCATCCCTGACGACACTCCTCAACTTGGAAACTAGTGCAAACCCTACTATGCCAATCACTTAAAGTAAATGTGAAGCCTTTTCAGTATGCATTATAACCTATGTGAATCCACCTTTCCCTCCCCTGTGTGACGTCACATAACTACTAATCATAAGCCATGGGGTAGCCTAATGGTGCTGCACAGATCAGTCCCTACCTACTGCGTTTGAGCTAAAACAGCCAATTATGAGTGCAATGCGGTTGATCTTTCTAAGACACGAATACTTGTGTGGTGCTACGATTGAATATTCGTGCAGAGAATACAAGGTAAAATCACGTGACCACATTTTGAAGAAGAGGCTCCATTTTTTCCCCCACAGGTTGGTGCACTTCTTACCTCCAGTGGCAACCTTTTCTGTAGAGTTTGGCCTGCCACCCAAAAAGACACAATCGCCACATGGCTTTGAGTCGAGAGGGAGGGGGGGGGGGGGGGGGGGGGGACGTGTAACAATACCTGACCGGATGTCTGGACTGGGGAATGCTGGCTGAGGAAGTGGAGTCAGTGGTGGTGGTCTAAAACAGATGTGTGTCAGTGCTACACAGCACGGCCAATGCCATGAAGCCAGTGGTCTGAGAATTTAAGGGCTCTTTATTTCTTCTTTTCTTGTTTAACAACAACAACAAAAATTGTTTTCCCAAAAGTGAAAAATAAATAAATAAATAAAATAAATAAATAAATAAATGAATGAATGAATGAATGAATGAGTGAATAAATAAATAAATAAATAAATAAATGATAAATAACGAGAAAAAACTATCGATTACAAAAAATATTTACTTGTTTCCCAGATTTAAATTGGTCGAATGCTCAGTCTGACAATGGTCGGGCTCTTTATTTCTTGTTCTAAAAAAAATTGTTTATCCAAATGTGAGAAATAAAATAAATAAATGAATAAATAGATAAATAAATAGATAAATAAATAAATAAATAAGAGAGAAAAAATATTTAAATTGGTCAAATGCTCAAATTGATGTGAATTATAATGTATTGGGGCCAGTTCGCTTGGATTCTAAGCACACATGGGAAACATTCCAGCAGGAATGCCATTTGACACATACTCCTCTATTCTGTGCAGGAGTACGGTGTCCTATATAGTGATGTCGCTTAGGTTCAGATTCAATGTGTTCGCTATTAATATTAGCCGCTTGGGAAATTATTTGGGTGCGCTCATAAACATGCACACGCACGCACACACGCGCACACAAAGTCCCCCCTCCAAACACACACCGAGCTCTTTCACACACACACCAAGCCCCCACACCCCACCCCACCCCACCCCACCCCTTCCACTCCCAAACACACCAGTCCAGACCAGCTCATTCATACACACACAACCACACACATAAACTCCTCCTGATATATACACAACCACCCCCCCCCCCCGACATACACAAAGGTAGTCAGTCCCCTCAGTCATACACACCAAGTCCTTCCTTCCATACACATCGAGACCCCCCCCCCCCCGGCCAATTCCCACGCGCACACCACCCTACACCAGTCCACACACACCACAACACACACACACAAGACAAAGACACATGCGTTAGTGGCCACACTATCATGTGTTAAACAACGTAGTCTATGGAAAGCTATATATTCCTGATAAATCCCGATCTACACCAGCTCACTCAGACAGATGCTCACAGACACACACACAAAGACAACCACACACACACACACACACGTATCAACATACACTAACTCATACACACAGACATCACAAGCACACGTGCTGTAGTGGCCACACAATCATCTTCTAAACAATGTAAGGTAAGCTATAAATTCCCCATAAATCCCTACCTATACCAGCTCACCCACACATACACACAAAGACAACCCACCCACACCACCCTACATCAGCTCACACACACACACACACACAAGCACGCACGCACGCACAAGCACGCACACACGCGCACACACATACACACAACACAAACACACGTGCCATAGTACCCACACAATCATCTTTTAAAAAATGTGGTCTATAGAAAGCTATATATATACTCTCCATAAATCCCGACTGGTCGGCTGCTGGGTACCCTTGGAGGCTGTGACCTCTTGTGTCCACTACATTAATCCCCAGGCAAACAAGTAACTGGCGCTGTTTACCAGTAGGCATGGTCCACGGCTCGCTGGGCATATTCGGAATATTTCCATAAACGCTGCTCACGCGGGATTTACAAACACGACAACAATGACAACAAAAGGCAGCACTCGCCTCTGTTTCTGTCTTTCTATTCTTCTTTTGGTCAGCTGCCCTGGGTATCAGTTGTAAGCCGCCTTCCCTGAATGGTAAACGCTGATAGCCTGTGTTTTACGGAGCCGTGCTGCCGGTCTTGTGTTGTGATCGCTCACTAGGAATTTTAGATAGATCCTCCTCCTCCGCCTACTCCCTCTTCTCCTACTCCGCCGCCTCCTACTCCTGCTGCTCCCACGTGCAGAGATAATAGCCCACAAGGCACCGCTGCTGGAGATGGACTGCTCTTGAAATGTCACACATCTGTCCCGCTCTATGAAAACATCCACCCACACAATAAATCCCGTGAGCTGCTCGGACCTGCTCAGAACTACTCGGATCTGCCCAGAGCTGCTCGCGGCCTGTGGCTAAAGGCAGCGGCACTGAACACTGAAGCGCGTGCGGCCCACACAGAGCCCCCATATAGACTAAACCCATTTTGCAAACAGGCCCGCCGATCCGCTTCTCAGGGGGCCTGTGTCACCAATTATTCCGCATGCGGTTAGCGTAGTGGGTATCACCAGTACACAGCAGGAGCCATTCAATTTGCTCCACGTTGAATTAATTTACTTCCTAGTCACATTTGTGTGGATGTGTGTGTGTGCATGTATGTTTGATGTTGGAGTTTTACGTCCTGGCAATAGCTAAGTTCATATCAGGATGGGTACTGACTTGTGATAGGGCACACTCATGGCTATTTTGCAGTGGCTCTTGCTTATGTGATGATAAAATCATCACCAAAGGTAGTTTAGGGGAGTTAATATTGCTGTGTGCATATACGATAATATTTAATTGGTAAATGCACCTTTTATCCTATTTTAAATATTAAATAAATATGTGTATTTGGAAGAAAAGAAAAAAAGGTGACATCTATCGAGGAACTGTTGGCACCACGCACGACCACCTGGCGGCGGCGGCGTTCAGTACTAAGTGCAGGCACTCTGCAAGCGGAGGTCACGTACAGCAACCTGACTGGTAATCTGTTTGGAGAGTGAGTGATGGTCACATCCGGGCGGTGTCCATCATGTGGTCGCACACTCTCCAAACAGACATGACGTAGGAGAGGGCGGCCTGATATATATTGTTCAGTGGGAGCAGACAAGCGGCCAGTGTATAGACCTCTTTCAATGTTTGTAAACATCGGGTATGCGCGCGCAGCTCGGCTGCAGAACGGAGGCACACTGCCACTGAGTTTGCCCGTACGCGCAGTGTAAAACGTTTATTTTATTCAAAATTAATAGAAATGCAGAAGCCTAACCATATAAATCTAATATAATCTATTCGTTAAATATGTTTTCTATATGTGTACCAAGCGGTTTGTCTCTAGGTGGTGTCCTTTTAGAGATATTTCACTTTTTCTGTATGAAGATTGCTCACGGCCATTGACAATGCACTGGCACTGACACTCAGAACATCCCAACTTTCACTATTATCTCTGTTTTTAATACTTTCAGCGTAAATTGCTCTTAGGTTACATTAAATACTTCAGATCTTCCTCTTCAATCGCGCATTAAGATATTTTTAATCGATGCAATGAAAGCTTTAAAATTTATTTTACAAAAATAAAAGCTCCACATAGACATAGCATTGCCGTATTTTACCCTTCGCGGGCAGTTTGCCGGTACGCGCAGTGCAAAACGTCGATTTTATTCAAAATTTATAGAAATCCAGAACCCTAACCGTATCAATTTAATATAATCTTTTTGGTAAAGATGTTTTCTATCTGTATTCCAATCAGTTTGTTTCTAGGTGTTGTGGTTTTAGAGATATTGAACTTTTTCTGTATGAAGATTGCTCACTGCCATTGTCAATGCATTGAGTTTGCCGGTACGCGTAGTGCAAAACGTCGAGTTTATTCAACATTTATAGAAATCCAGAACCCATACCATATCAATTTAATATAATCTTTTTGGTAAACATGTTTTCTATCTGTATTCCACTCAGTTTGTTTCTAGGTGTTGTGGTTTTAAAGATATTTAACTTTTTCTGTATGAAGATTTCCCATAGCCATTGAGTTTGCAGTGTGACCGGATGTTGTCCTGCAGCCAAGCAGTGCGCGCACTGACCTAAATAGCCATGCTGACGTCATATGAAATTGGTCAATACTACCCAGTGCTTGGAGAGTGCGTGTGGGTGTGTGGGTGTATGCGTGTGCATATCTATGTGTATAGGTTGATTGTTTTTTTTAGTTTTACATCCTTGCAACATCTAATACCATATCAGGACGGGCACCGACTTGTGACAATGCACACTCATGGCAACTTTATAGTGCTGCCCCACTTGGAAATCAGGCCGCCGGCACCATGATCCGATATCCCACTCAGTCACATTATCCTGACACTGAGCTAACCAGTCATTGTCCTATTAATAGCTATTAATACCGAGCGCAAGACAAGGAAGCGACAAGTATCAATTTGAAAGTCATTGGTTTGACTTGAACCTCCTACCTTCCGCACGCGAGGCCCGCGCTCTACCGATTAGGCCACCGTGTCCGGTCCACCACTGCCTAGACTAGTAGAAGCCAGGGACATATAGCTATGGATAAAGATCCACGAGGTGCATTGGGACTGCCTACACTGCAGTGGCTCCCTGTGATCCACATAGGCCAGTGCTTTTCGAACACCAGGAAAGGTTAGTTACCGCCATCACGTGATCAAACAGGAGAATGGAGAGAATAGACGAGGTGGTAGTGCTGCTATTTCACCAGCTACAGGGGATCTGATCCATTGCATGACTAAGAACTGGCAGTCCCCGGAAAGCCATTTCCTGTTGGAGACGGGTGTAATCAGGTGTACATTCTTACTATATATATATATAGTGTGTGTGTGTGTGTGTGTGCGTGAGTGCGTGCGTGCGTGCGTGTGCGTGTGCGTGTGTGTGTGTGTGTGTGTGTGTGCACACATGCGCGCACACGCTCACGACACTACCGTTGTTTCCTAGAATTGCAAAAAGTAAAGCTTGTTTTATTTAAAGACACCTCTAGAGCACATACATTTTTATCATCAGCCATTGGATGTCAAACATATGGTCATTCTGACATATTTCTTTGAAGGAAACATATTGCCGCCACATAGGCTACTCTTCCCGATAAGGAGCAAGGGGGTCTTTTACATGCTCTTTCCCACAGACAGGACAGGACATACCACAGCTTTTGATGAACCAGTTGTGGACCACTGGTTGCTCTAGAATTGCAAGTCTCATTCCCATAGAACTGAACTTTACAATTCCAACTATCCAGGTAGACCATTTACAGTACATACAGTACAACACTATACAGTGTGATATGAGCTAAGATGTTGCTAGGACATAAACTCCAACAACCAAACTCACGTGTTCATCCCATAAACTTCCATAAGCAGTGCTTTGTTTGTTGTTTTAGTGTTTGGGTTGTTTATTTAATGACATTTTTGTTACCACAATTGACGTGTTGATCCAACCAGCTTACATGACCTGATTCTTTGCATTTAATCGGGGTGCCCCCCTCCCCTCCTACACACACACACGGACACACGCAGACGCACACACAATGGTGGCGTGGTAGTGCTGAGGGTGTTCAGTAAAGGCCCTGTCACATTACGGCGTATGGCGGGAGCGTATTGAAAACCTACGTAGGTCCTGCGCGTGCCGGCCTATGATGACATTTGGTGACCTTTCGGGTGGTTTTGAGCGTATGTGGAACCTACGAGGAGCGTACGAGGAGCGTATGGGAGCGTGCTGTGACATTTTTTGACAGTATGGGCCATACGCCCTCATAGGTCGAGTTTTTTTGAGCATGCACAAAAAAATTTGGACGGATGGATTTATGAAAGCGTATGGCGGCGTATGCCTCATACGCTTCACATAAGCCGTCATCTGGCGGCGTATGAGTAGCGTATACGGCGTATGCCGACGTATATGACGTAACGCGCCTACGCCGCCATACGCTCCCGCAAAAAAACCTAATGTGACAGCCCCTTTAGGGAAAAGCAGGGCTGCTCATGATCCATTAAAGCTGCATAGTCCGATGAAGCATCAAATTTTCAAAATCAAAACCATCATCTAAATTTGATTCTACATATCTAACTTAGATACAGGCACTTATTCAGCATTTGTTGCCACATAGAAGGGAATACTGAGTCAATGTAAGAGAACATCTTACTGCAGAAGCCTACGGTGTCAGAGTCTTGGCGTGCTTGCTAAAAATCAATTTAGCATGTTTGCACTTCAAATATCTAAAAGATTAGCCATTTGAAATAAAAGTTACTTCAAACTAAACTAAAATGAGGTAGATTATAATAACCAATCTAATATATTTATCTCAGAAAATGACAGAAACTCAAAACCATCGGATTATGCAGCTTTATGTGACACTGGATTCAACATCCATTCATTTGTCTGTTTTACCATTGGCTTTATCACAGTGAAAAACACCGGTTCCCGTCAGCAGATTGCCAATAATGACAGCACTTGAGCCTCAACAGCACTTCAAAAGGGGCGAGTGATTGTCTGCCTGGGAACCTGAGCGCCTTTGAGATTTCCATATAAAGATCTCGCAGCGAATAATTTTCGGTAAACCACCACAATCAGCGGCCAGACAGGATGGCCGAATGAGTTGAGCGTCCGTCTCCCGGCTTGGTAGATCGTGGGATTCGAACCCACAGGTTCGAACCCCTGGTCGAGTCGAATCAATTTCTTTTAAATTGAAATTTGTCGCTTCACAGGGAGGCACTCGGCATTATTAGAATAGGGCAAGGACTGGTTGACTCCGTATAAGGATAATGTGACCGAGTGGGATACCAGGTTATGGTCCTGACGGCCTGGTCCCCCAGTGGGGCAGCACTATAAAGTCACCATGAGTGTGCACTGTCACAAGCCGGTACCTGTCCTGATGACCTTAGATGTTGCCAGGACGTAAAACTCCAACAACCACCCAACCAACTAACCATGACAAGCACCATGAAGGTCGCTCGACTACAATAAAAAAAACAAAGAAGTTTGTTTCATTTAACGACACCTCTAGAGCACCTCGATTTTTATCATTGGCTATTGGACGTTAAACATTTGGTCATTCTGACGCATTTCTTTAGAGGAAACCTGCTGCCGCCACATAGGCTACTCTTTCCAATAAGCAGCAAGGGGTCTTTTATATGAACTTTCCCACAGACAGGACAGCACATACCACAGCCTTTGATGAACCAGTTGTGGACCACTGGTTGGAACGGAAAATAGCCCAAACTGCAAATGGGTCCACTGAGCAGGATTGGTAGGATGACCTACGCCTACACAGCTGGACACGCCACCGTCTGAGCTACGTTCTGCTCCCTACAATCACAAGATATGATTTTTCATTTTATATCGATTGATTGGTTGGTGGTTGTTTTATGCCTTTTCGGCAGCAAAAACCATATTCACGGTGAAAAGTGTTCAACCTTTATTCTTCCGTATTATTATTATTATTATTATTATTATTATTATTATTATTATTATTATTCAACTGTCGTTTTTACCATTTCAATTATGTGTCACAATCATGAAAATCGTGCAAAAGGAAAACACAATTAGAATCAAATTCAATGGCATACATTTTTTTAATTTAAGTTGAATAATTGATATGAGGTGATTTAGTCCTGCATTCCTCTAGAAGGCTCAGATTTATTCTTGTTTTACATTGGTAAAAAGATCATGCATTCCAAAATTGTTCACACAAGGCCATAAAATCGACACAGTTAATCTTGTACCGCGTTTGAGTGTCAGTAAGCACATACACCTAAACCAAATAAATGGATTTGATTGATTGATAGTTGTTTTACGCCATGTCGGCAAAAGGTGGAGGGGGCTTCCCCCATGAGCAGAAAGGGGTTTGTAAGCCACGAGTGGCCAATACTTTTTAATACTTTTATTGAGGGCAAAAGAAAGCTAATACATGGAATTGTAGAGCATCGAGGTCACTTATGCAACCTGAGTCATGATTCCCTACAATCCAGCCCATATGGTGATTAGAACTATTTACATATGACAACAAGTAAGGACCACTTGGCCACGTCAACCCCCCCCCCCCCTCAACACACCCCCCCATTCCCCCGCATGAGTCAGCTAGTTTCGTCACAGACGGGACGATTTCAAGCAATTTGTTCTGTGTGTGTGTTTTCGTCCCATCCATCGACTATCTATCGACTTGACATGAGCGAAAATAAGTGGGCTCAGATCAGAGTGGGGTATCAAACACGGTGCAATGCCACAATGCATCGCCTTCTCACAGCCCAATCAGCACACTCACTTCCTGGGATGCTGGCATGACCAGGCACCAGTACAAATTGATGTCATACTTGGCTGTTACTGGTGAGTTCATTTCCCTTAATAACATTTTCCACAAAAGGGTAGTCTGTTTTTGAGGATGGAGGCCAATGTACTTTCCAGTAGGTAATGGTCAAAAACAATTATGGAAAGAATAGAGGAGGTATTTAAAAAAAATAGAATTGGTATTCTTGCACTTTGGAGAGATATATATGAACATATTAAGGCCTAATGTGACATAGTAAAAGAAAAAGCCAACATTTTCCTTTTAAAAATATGGTGTTTTAAAGGCATGAATTTGTTAGACAGACAAATACAGAGACAGAGAGATAAAAGCCGTGTTCACACGGGCAAAATCTGAAGCGAATTAGACAAATCGAATCATATGATTCGATTTAGTTTGAAAGTGTTTCGCGTTCACACGGGCAGTGCTTTGAATCGGTTTAAGGCGGAAGTGGATATCTGCGCATGAGCAAGTCCAGGCTAACCAGCGCCAGTTTGGGTTCGTCGACGTCGGCCGAGAGAGTGTGGGTTCGACCTAGATATGTATGGATTGAATCGTATTGGTTTGGAACGGTCAAAACTTCTGCTGGGCAGTGAAACCCTAAAAATAAATGATGAAAAAAATATCTGTGCATAGATAGCGGTTTCATTAATTAAATTATATAATATGCGCTTTTGATCGACCGGAAAGTCAAATAACTAAGGTCTCGACTGCGCATGCGCGCTACGTCCTTAAGTAAGTCAGTTGCGTTCACACGGGCGATATAAGTCGAATCATATAATTCGCTTCATATAAACCACCTACAGAGGTGGTATAGATGAAGCGAACTAGTTGATTCGAATCAGCCCTAAACCGACTCAGACGCGCGTTCACACGCCAAATCTGAGCCGAACTAGGCAAGTCGATTCATATGATTCGAATTAACTGCCCCGTGTGAACACGGCTATAGAGAGATAGAGGGGGGGGGGGGGGGGGGGGGGGGAAGAGAGAGAGAGAGAAAGAGAGACAGATAGAGAGAAAGAGAGAGATACAGAGATACAGACAGAGAGAGAAAGAGAGACAGGGATAGACAGAGAGAAAGAGAGAGAAAGAGAGAGAGCGAGAGAGACAGAGAGCGAGAGAGACAGAGAGCGAGAGAGAAAGAGAGAGAGAAAGAGAGAGAGCGTGACAGAGAGAGACAGAGAGAGATATAATTACAATGCTAGTTACTTATTTTTCACACACATATGTGTGAGCTTGTTCGACATCTAAGTTCTAACTGCATGCTGACTGGCCATACAATGATAGACTCAAATAGGAGCTCTTTTCTATGACAAAACCGTCAGTATAATTTGTTGCGGCCTCCCTACGCATACGTGATTTGTCTCGTCGACTGACTCGACCTCCATTTCCGTTGGGATTGCCGCGCCCTCTAGTAGGAGAGCGAGACAGAGCAGGGCCGCGTTCAGGGTCCGTCTCGGAGGCGCCGCGGAGACGTCTCGGCGATGCTTTTTGGGCTATTTGCGTTCAGAGTGCGTCTTGGCAACGTCTTGGAGACGCCTCCCTTTTCAGACTGGAGATGAAAAGTGCCTCGAAAAATAGCCGCCGTATTCAGTGGTTTCAGCCAATCACAGCACAGATTTTCCATTGCAAATGGCCACTGCCGATGGGGGCGGCCATTTGCGAGACAACAAACTGCCTTTGCGGTTCAGACTAGCGTGACATCATGGCCATCTCCGAGGCGCCTCCGAGACAGACCCTGAACGCGGCCCTGGTTACTGCGTTTGGTGCCACCCCAGCTAACCTGGAAATCTCCGCCAAAACAAGTTTTGTCCCGCTAACACCGTGTCATGCATATGGCCCCTGGAGGGAAGAGTTTAACTAACTTCCCCAATTACTGAGCACCCCCATCCCAGCTATAGATCCGGCAGTTCCAGCGTTTTTTGTGGGGTACATTTGTTGTTTAAGCAGGGGAAATTTCAATCGTGGACGATTACACCCCTATATTAAGAATATGTGACCTATAACTTATAAGCATTACACAAGTATAATTAATCGGAAGCTTTCACTCCTTATTACATTCTAAGTCATCTACTGTACTGATCTGTTATTAATTTCATCGACTATGCAACCAGGCCGATTGTGTCGCCCCCTGCCTGCAAGGCTATAACTTGTCTGGCCGCGCCTCGGTCACTCTGGTTGTTCCCACTCATACGACAAGTGATTTACACCCGTGTGTTCAAAATGTGGTTCCAAGTCGCATAGGCGCCAGAAATATAAAGAATGATACACATACCCCTACTTTCTATGACGAGGACAATATCTATTGTGCACATGAATCAGTGTTCTTCTCCACAGGACTACAACAAACAATTTTTTTCCAGCTCGCCCTGATCCCCACCCCACCCTCGCCCCACCTGCCCCAGCCCAGCCCCGCCCCGCCCCGCCCCACCCCGCCCCCGCCTGTGTGTGTAATGAACATTCCCACAGAGAGGTAGGTAATTGGGCAGAGCTGGTAACAAGGTGGACAATTCGATTATGGCACCATGATGTACTAAACCTGTCTTCACTCAGAATTGACACCCAACAAACGGGAATAATATTAACAAGTGTTAAAACAGACTACTAAATAGTCACACAAAAAGAGACATGTACAAAAAATGATATAACTACACCCACTAACAAAAATAAACACCATAAACATTCCTCAAGAATATTGCATCAACAACTGCCTTGAGTATGTCTAAGAATAAACTGACGACGACCTGTGTTAGTACAAGGGGAATCTGGGCCGCGTTCAGGGTATGCCTCCAAGTCGACTCTGCGACGTCTTTTTGGCTTATTTGCATTCAGGATGCACCTCCGAGTCGTCTCGGAGACGTCTCCCTTTTCAGACAGGAGACAAAAGGTGGCTCAAAAATGGCCGCCAAATTCAGTGGTTTCAACCAACCAGAGCTATTCTTTTCCATTGCAATTTTCGAGGCAACCGACTGTTTTTGCCTTTCAGACTAGCGTGACGTCAGGAATTTCTCCGAGGCGCACCCTGAACACGGTCCTGGGCCGCGTTCAGGCTCCGTCTCGGAGGCGCCTCGGAGGCGCCCGTGATGTCAGGCTAGTCTGAACAACAATAGCAGTTGGTTGCCTCGAAAATGGCTGCCCCCATAGGCGGCGGCCATTTGCAATCGAAATGCTGCGCTCTGATTGGATGAAACCACTGCATGCGGCGGCCATTTTCGAGGCGCTTTTTGTCTCCAACCTGAAAAGGGAGGCGTCTCCGAGACGGACCCTGAACGGAAATAGGCCAAAAAGCATCGCCGAGACGTCGCCGAGGTGCCTCCAAGACGGACCCTGAACGAGGCCCTGGTACCAGCATTTACTGTACTTCTATCGGCTAGTTCTGGGACTCAACACCAGGTTCGTAGCTGCCAACATTTGAAAATGGGAAACGGTAATGATTTTAGCGTGAATCACTGACTATGGCCCATATCTATATTTCAATAGTTTTTCGTGTTTAATAATACTCAAACATCACAGGAATGTGACATAATTACATATTGTGTTCCCAAAATGTTTAAAAAGAACACTTAAAGCTAGTAGATTTTTTTAAGTATATTATTATGTGCATCATGAATGTTTCAAGGTTATACTTTCCCAATAAATTTTATTTCGGGTATATATTAATAATATTGTAACACAATCAACATGTTCAGCTTATATTCAAAATAACACATTATATTTCAGTTCTGTGTCATTAAAGTCACTTATATTATTAAAGTTGATTTATCTTTAAGGTTTTGATATGTGGCACTCTTAGCTGTAGGAAAAATGACGATTTGTCGTAATATTTCAGCCTCCGGGCATAATGGTGTAATGAGAGCCAGAAAATCGTAATAATTCTGCAGAAACCATAATGGTTGGTAGCTTTGCAGGTTGTCTATTAGTTTATATTGATGAAAGTCGAGCAATATCACAGGCGGAGCAGTCTTAAATCATGTGTGATTTCTAATATAGCACTGCCCTGTCTAGGTCTAGCAAGAGACCTCAGACTTCTGTTTAACCAGCAAATATTTTACTCTTACTGATAAACTATTCTACCGAATTTAGAATCACAGAAAGCGCATGTACGCTGACCTGAATTTGCTCTAATGATAATTTATTGAAGAAAATTAATACCTATCTTGACATCACTTCACTTGTAGGACACACAACAATCTTAATATTGCTATGATAACTTTTTTTTTAATAACAAATAAAAGCACTCGATGTAAAATCAACTGTTTTAAATGGTATCGGAGAAGGAGGAGGAGGAGGAGGAGGAGGAGGAGGAGGAGGGAGAGGAGAGGAGGAGGGAGGAGGGGGGAGGAGGAGGGAGGGGGAGAGGAGGAGGAGGAGGAGGAGGAGGAGGAGGAGGAGGGAGGAGGAGGAGGGAGGAGGAGGAGGAGGAGGAGGAGGAGGAGGAGGAGGAGGAGGAGGAGGAGGAGGAGGGAGGAGCATAGCTGCAACTGCCTGTACATTAAAAGTTGTATAGTCTGATGGTTTTGACTAAAGATTTAAGTGGCTGCCTTTTTTTTATTAAAAAAAAAAAGATAAATATATTAGGTTGATTGTTTTTATCTACCTTATTTTAGTTTCAAGTAACTTTTATATTTGAAATAGCTAACTTTGGGTATATTTGAATTGAATACATGCAAATTAATATTGGCAAGCACTTCAAAATGCTGACACCCTAGGCAAGTAACTAACAGGTTCTATTAAATTGACTTAGTATTCCCTTCAGTGCAGTAACTAATGCTTAATAAGTGCGTGAGAATCTAAGCTTGATATGCAGGATCAAAGTCTAGGTATGTGCTTGGGTTTTGAAAATGGATGCTTTCCTCGGACTGTACAGCATTAACAACTGACTGAAATGACTGCTCACATATTTAAAATAGGATAAAAGGTGCATTTACTAATTAAATGTCATCGTATATGCACACAGCAATATTAATTGGTTGTTGGAGTTTCACATTCTGGCAACATTTAAGGTAATATCAGAACAGATACCGACTTGTGACAGTGCACAGTCATGGCGACTTAATAGTGCTCCCCTACTATGAAATCAGGCTGCCAGCCCCATGTCCAGATATCCCACTCAGTCACATTGTCCTGACACTGAGCTAACCAGTCCTTGTCCTAGTCTATTAATGCCGACTGCCAGGCTAGGAAGCGACAAGTTTCAATTTTAAAGTCATTGATTTGACTTGACTGGGAACCGAACTCCCGACCTTCCGCACGCGAGCCCCGCGCTGTACCGATTCGGCCACCGCGCCCGGTGTCACACTTGTGCACCACTGGTTATTCGGTCCGACTACACCATCTGACATTCATCTTTCTGTGCTGCAGTTAGAATCACCCTGCCTCTACCCACCCTTACTCACTCCCCTCACCCACCCACACTCTCTGATTAACACCCACCCACTCAATCAATCATCAATCAATCACCCACCCTCACTCACTAACACCTCCAAACACCAGTAGGACACTTAGTAGTAAACAATCAATAAACTAACATCTACATTCTATTCAGTATCACCACGCCTCCCACCAATTACCACGTACCCAATCCATTTACCTCCTACCCCCCCCCCACTCCCCACAACGATACTCACCTCCCACCCCCACCCCCCATAGCCAACAAATGTCAGGTCTAGGAAGTGGTGTAGCACATATAGGAAAACAAAGCATATGTGTTTATCCGTGACATCCCGCTTTAGCGCTATGGTCTATTTGTATTAGTTTGTTTGTTTTTGTTTTACGTCCTAGCAACATCTAAGTTCATATCAGGATGGGTACCGACTTGTGACAGTGCGCATTCATGGTGACTTCATAGTACTGCCCCACTGGAAAACAAGGCCACCAGCACCATGACCTGATATCCCACTCAGTCACATTATCCTGACACTGAGCCAACCAGTCCTTGCCCTATCCTAATAATGCCGAGCGCCAGGCTAGGAAGCAACAAGTATCAATTGTTATGTCATCGGTTTAACTCGACCAGGGTTCGGACACCCCCCCCCCCCGATCTACTAACACGGGAGACGGACGCTCCAACTCATTCGGCCATTCCGCCTGGTCTCTATTTGTATTACGTCGGTATACTGGGACGCTGGGCTTGCCAACAATTCGCAAAGGGATTTCCCATCAGGCAACACAAGGTGACATACAAAGTGTCTGGGTGCCAACATCTGACTGTTCACCAATCTTGGCTTCGGAGATGTACACGAGGGCAATTGGTAATTATTTTGTTTTTTATATTGTAGGTTAATCACATGGCCATGAGATACTAACTTCTGTAATGGCTGCAGTCACAGTCACAGTCACACAGTCACAGTCACACACACAGTCACACACACACACAATTTAAAACAATAAAATAACAAATACATTAAAACCTCTCTACCCGACCACCTTCACAGATCCACCATTCTTCTATATCGGTCGATTTATGTGGGTCCCAAACAATCGCCCATACAATACCATTGTAACGATAAAAGTACTCCCTAAACCTACCACCTCCCTAAATGGACCATTTGAAGTCTGTCCCATGGGAGGTCGATTTAGAGGTTTTACTGTAATTAGATTTTACCAGAGGCAGTAATTTAACCGGCCGTTATACTGAAGTAGCATTACTGATTGTTGCATGTTTACGGGGGCTTAATTGACTCGTTATTGTTAATCACTGAATATTAAAATAGGCTCCTCGCTGGTCAAAAACTACGCTAGGAGCTTATATTTTCGCGGGGCGACTGGATATGAGGCGTGAAATTGCGACTGTGGTTTGGTTGGTTGTTTGGGTTTTACGTCCTGGCAACATCCAAGGTCATATCAGGGCGGGTGCCTACTTGTGGCAGTGTGGTCTTATGCTGACTTTATACTCCTGCCCTGCCGGGAGATCAGGCTGCCAGCACCATGACCTGATACCCCACTCAATCACATTATCCTGACACTGAGCCAACCAGTCCTTGCCCTATCCTAATAATGCCAAACGCCTGGATAAGAAGCGACAAGTACCATTGGTTTGACTCGACCAGGGTTCGAATTCCACGATCTACCAAAACGGGAGACGGCCGCTCAACTCATTCGGCCATCCCATCTGGTCGCTTCCAATGGCCGGTATAGGTTTTAAAGTTGTAAGGATACTGATAATAGTCCGTTGATCCAACACAATAATCCAATGATCCAAAACAGTAGTACTATGATCCAATAAAATAGTATTTTGATCCAAGCTAATAGTACTATGATCCAGCACAATAGTGCTATGGTCTAATAAAATAGTACTATGATCAAGCCACATTATAGTATGATCCAACTATAGTACTATGTTCCAACAATAGTACTATGATCCAACACAATAGTAGCATGATCTAGCACAATAGTACTATGATCCAATCTGATAGCATTATTTATAGTTCAACACAATTACAAAGTCTTATCCATTACAATAGTACAATATCAGGATTATAATAATACCCAACACAATAGTTCTATGATCCAGCACAATAGTACTATGATCTAACACAATAGTACTATGGTCCAGGCCATGAAAAAGTCCAGGAATGGTGCTTTTTTCATCAATATTCACATGCTTATAACTATTTCTGTATGAATTTGATTTTGATAGCCTAGAAGATCAACATTTGTTCTATCCGATGGTGTTGTTGGATTTAATATATAGTAAGTTTGTATTCAAGTAAAATCCATTTGTATAATGAGTGTATTTAGGTAATATTCCTTCATTACTGGTGTAAGGAAGCATTAGGGGCGGTGGTGAATGGAACTCCCAACATCTCCCGACCAGCCACTGCAGGGACAAATAGTTTGCGCCTGTCTTGACGTGCTCTTGCCGGTGTGAGATTTGCTCCCCGAGAGAGTGCTGCTAGTAACTTGCAAAAGCACTTCAACACTTTGCAAGCAGCTTTGATGATGTGCACAACCACACAAAATAGCGACACTTAAGAAATAAAAGCAGTCTTTGTCGCATTGCGACCGACAGCATGATGATGACTGGTGTAAATGAAAATGACTCTGAAAACAGGGTATCTTTAATGGGCTCGCTCTTCCTTACACTACACCGTAGAAGGTCATGGGGTGGTATCAATAGAAGCGCAATGACCTTATCTTTCTATCCATGTATAGTTTGCCCTAGGTCAAAAAGGTCAATCAGGTCAAATTCTGCAATTTAAATTATTTTGAAAGTTTAAAACCCATCTGTTGAATTAGAAATTATTTAAAACCTAATAAGATTTGGTATGGATAGATAGGCAATTTGATTCCCATTCCAATGATACCAATCTTACTATAGTGCTAGTTAGTGCAAGGAGCCGCACCCAGAATATTGACACCCAACTTGTTTGGGCCATTTCTGACCACACAAGTTTCACAATGGTAACACCATGTAGAAACATGTACATGACATTGCTGTCTATTGAGATATATTACAGAATATATAATCTAATATTGGATGAAATTTGGGGGTGCTCTAGGCACAGTGAATATGTAAAGATTTATTTAAATCATTATTTTTGGTTTCAGACACTTTTAATTTGTATTTGCAATCAAGATGCAGCTTTTGATATTTTAAGCTAAATTATTGTTATAGCTAATATGCATTAGTTCCACACGCCATGTCTGCAAAATTTGAAGAAGATCTACCGATTGGATGAGCCACAGTGAGTGTTCAAAGCTTGATGAACAAATTTATATTTTTTTGTTTTGTACACTTTTCCTTTGTATGTGCAATCAAAATACACTTTTTGTATTTCTAGACAGAATCTTAATAGGATAATATGTATTTCCTCCAGATGATGTGCACTGTCAATCTTGGGGAAGTTTAACCAATTGGTTAAGCTACAATGAGCATTTAAAAATTAATCAAATTGATATATTTGTTTTTCCGACAATTTGTCTTTATATGGTCAATCAAAATTAAATATTTTCCATATTTTTGGAGATAATATTGATATAAATAATATCTATTAATTTCAGTGAATGGTTATTCTAATACTGTGCCAAATATGAGGAAGATTAAAAAGATTGTTTTGCTGCAATGAGCTTTCAAAGATTGAAATGTTGAAAAGAATTCACTTGCAGATACTGTTTACATGCAAACGATTACACTTTTCCACATTTTAGGATGCAAATATCTTTTGATTCTCTGCAGATAGAGCTCTGCTAAAAAATAGTGTATTACACTGTTATGAATAGGTGAACTGTTTCACATTTATTCAGTCTTGTTGTTGTCTTCCAAGAAAATACCATAGTTTGAAAATGACTATTCGTTATGAATTTCACTTTTTGACATTGTGTTATTAAAAATCTGGTTGACTAATTGATTTAGCAATTGACAATTTAAATTCCTTTATATAGGTAGAACGGAAATTTGGAAGTCTGCGCTCGACCCATTCGGCCACTGTGATCATCTTCCACTATGTAAAACGACTAAGTATGAAAGCAAAAACCATTTAATAAATGCTTTACCACCCGAATATGGAGGAGGGGGTTCACCAGACGGGATGGGCGAATGAGTTGAGCGTCCGTTTTCCGTTTTGGTAGATCGTGGCGATTCGAGCAGACGGGTTTGAACCCTGATCGAATCAAACCAATGACATAAAAATTGTATACTTATCACTTCCTAGCCTGGCGCTCGGCATTATTAGGAGAGGGCAAGGACTGGTTGGCACCGCATCAGGCTAATGTGACTGGGAGTGGGATATCACATCATGGTGCTGGCGGCCTGGTCTCCCAGTGGGGCAGCACTATAAAGTCACCATGAGTGCACACTGTCACAAGTCGGTACCCATCCTGATATGACCTTAGATGTAAAACTCCAACAACCAACCAAGATGGGAGTTTGAAGTGTTCGGTCTTTTGGAATGCGCTTCGACCTAGCCAACATTCATCCAGAGTCCCCTTGGCCTAAAACCCCATATCGGCTGCTGGAGATAGTCACCACTTCGCGCTCACTTCTCGATAAATCATGCCTGATAAGGCTTTTAGGATGCATAAAATAAATAAGGGCGAGAAATCCTCCTGTCAGGTCGGGCATAGCAATCGCAGCAGTGGGAATTCCATATTGCAAATTCATTGTGAGAATGGAAATGTCGTCCCGACTGCTACCACAACAACTATTATCATTACTAATACTATTGGCATGTGTGTGTGTGTGTGTGTGGGGGGGGGGGGGGTGATGAAAATGGGAAACATTGCGCCCAGAGTAGGGTTTGAACCGACACTACTTTCAATTTCCGGGTTACCATGCTAACCGTTACACTATCTAGGCTCCCTGGTGCAATCACCCTATCCACGCATACCTGTCTGTGTGGCTTCTTGCCTGAGAGGTCAGTGCAGACCACTACACTATTATTAATATTAGTACTATCATTACTATCAATAATATTAGTACTATCATTTCTATCGTTACTATCATTAATCATTGCTATCAATAATATTAGTACTATCATTTCTATCGTTACTATCATTAATAAGATCATGATTATCATTAGTACTATCGATTACCAATTATGGTTACTACTACAAGTACTACTACTAGTACTACTACTATTATTATTATCGCATACAGTATAACCCTGTTAAACCAAGCTCGACTAAACCAAACGATCGGTTAATCCAAACTTTTTTTGTCGGCCCGGCAAAATACTACCATTTATCATATAAAAAGTTGGTGAAACCAAAGTCGATTAATCCAAAGTATCGGTTAACCCAAACAAAATTGTCGGGCACAGGCCACTTCCGGTACAGTTAAACCAAACTTTCATGTGGTTATAAGGTCATCTGAGACTTTTTTATATGATAACTGGTAGTATTTTGCCAGGCCCCCGAAAAAAGTTTGGATTAACCGATTGCTTGGTTTAACTGAGCTTGGTTTAACGGGGTTATACTGTATATACATACAAATATTAATCAAAGGGTCTACATACATTGTATAATAAATTCATAATTCACCCACGTTTTTGCCAGAGCCAAGTCAAAGTCAAACCAATGATCGGTTAATCCAAACACATTTCTAGGGTCCCTTCAAGTTTGGTTTAACGGGGTTATACTGTATTACTAATACTATGACGTGAACCTACTACGATTACTACTATTAAGTATAACGACTTAAACTGTAAGTTAAAGCCGTAACAGACAAGCCAACAAACTGCTTGTTTGATGGAGTTTTACATCCTAGCAACAGCTAAGATCATATCAGGACGGGTACCGACATGTGACTGAGCACTCATAGCGACTTTATAGTGATGTCCCACAGGACGACCGGACCGGACCACCAGCACCATGTTGTCAGCACCACTCAGTCATATTATCCTGATATTAAGCTAACCAGTCCTTGCCATATGCTAATAATGCCAAACATGAGGCTAGGTAGCGACGTGTATCAATTTTGTAAGTCATTGGCTTGACTCGGTCAGTTTTAGAATCCACGACCTTCCACACGGAACCCAGCCAGCGCTCTTGCCAATTCGGCCATCCTGTCCGGTGTCCCAACAAACTACAGTAAAACCTCTCTAACCGACCACCTCCACAGATCGACAACTCCCCTATATCGATCGCTTTATTTGGGTCCAAAACGATCGCCCATACCCATTGTAATGATTTTTTTGTTAAACCTTCATAATCGACCACCTACCTAAATGGACCATTTAAAGTCGTTCCCATGGTCGGTTGATTTAGAGAGGTTTTACTGTACTACCAGTGTGCAGCGTGTGCATGTGTGTCTGTCTGCCTGTCTGTCTGCCTGCCTGTCTGTCTGCCTGCATGCCTGCCTGCATGCCTGCCTGTGTCCGTCCATGTCCGCATTACTGCCAAACACACCTAGCAATAACCATAAAACACAGCATAGAGATTGATCAACGTCCCCACATTGCTGCAGTACTGCGTTGCAACGCCGATACCACACCCACACCCCTGTCTCCGTGATTGCGCGCGCACATCAACCACCGACATGACCTTGTTCGGACCAAAATAACCCCAATCTGGCAATAATCTGTCATGTCGCTTTCAGGCCAGCATTCCGCGTCTAAAGGCCGTCTCATGGTCCATGGTAATTTCAGGACTGCCAACATTTAATTTTTTAAGGAAGATTTTGTTCGGGTTTTACATCCTGGCAACATATAAGGTCATATTAGGACGGGTACAGAATTGTGGCAGTGTGCACCCATACTAACTTAATAGCGTTGCCCCATTGGATTGGTTGGTTGTTAGAGTTTTATGTCTTCGCAACTTCTAAGGTCATATCAGGACGGGTACAGACGTGTGGCATTGTGCACACATACTAACTTAATAGTGTTGCCCTATTGGAAGACCAGGCCACCAGCACCATGACCCGATATCCCAATCAGTCACATTATCCTGCTACTGAGCAAACCAGTCCTTGCCATGTCCCAGTTGATCACATGTATACAAATAATACATATTCTGTGGTGTGGGGTGGTCTTTGATAGGCACACCCGGAGAATTGCTTCACTACACATGCAACTTGTTCGTCAGAGGTCAATAGTAAATATATCAGAGCACGAAAAGAAATACATCGGTAAAATTACAGAGCAATTTTGACCATGTTACAATGCAGGGCAGGACGATAACTTTTTTCCCCACTTGCCCAATCAGGAAAGTGACTGAATTTTCTACTTGCCCAAGTGGCAAAACTACTTGCCCAAGCCCAAGTCAGCCAATTGAAACTGAAATCTGCTACTGCAGATCATAATAATAATGACTTGCCCATTTGGGCAGGTCACCGAAAACTTCACCTGCCCAACTGAGTAAACTAGGTGCCCTGGGCAACCGGGAAGTCCTTATTGTCCTACCCTCAAATGAGTACTGTATTTATAACTAGTATTAGAAAACCAATATTACTGCCTAATAATGTAATATGTCATGGGAAAATACACTTTGGAAGATTTGTACTGCCATTTGCAACTATTTCGCTAGGAAAGGTTTGCAATATTTCCAAACAAAACACAACAGAATTTGATGCGAAATAAACTATTTTAATTATGTATCTACGTCAGGATGTCATAAATAATTGCAACGGACAAAATTGATTAATTGGAATAGATCGTGTTTGATTCTTAATTGCATGATCAAGTTCATTTCCATGTTATGTGAAATTACTAATTACCACAAATAAATGGCTATTTATTATTATTTTTAGTATCATTATCATGTCATTATCAGTAGCAGTAGTATCAATAGTATTAGTATTAGTAGTAGCAGCAATAGGAATGATAGTAATGAGTAATAACAGCAGCAGTAGCACAGTGAAACCTAGATACAAGATTCACCCGGTACTTATAGTACACGGGTGAAGATCAGCCTTATATAAAAACGGTAAAAAAATTAGGGTAATGAAATGAGTCTTTATGAGAGCCTAATTTCTCAATCTAAGAAGCAACATTTATTCTTTGTATATGTCTTCATGTTACCCGCTACTTTTGAGTTGGAAAATATAATAAAACATATACTTTAATGCAATTTAAAAGTGAAATCGACGGTGTTCTCTGGCCGCCATCTTGTCTTTTTGCATTCTCTCCCATTTCACCAACTCTGTGCCTATATGAGTAGCCATTTGATAATGGAGCCACAGTTTCTAGTTCATGTTCCATACTAAACCTATTTTCGCCTGTATTTACACTACGTTGTCCTTCACCCCTGCACTACAAGTACCGGGTGTATCTTTTATCTAAGTGAAACCCTGTTATAATGCGGACATTGGGGTCCATATAATGTCATCACGAAAACAGTGGGGTCGCGTTAAATCGAGGTTCAATTTACTGAATTAACTTTGAATTAAAGAATTCTGGGTCCAATGAATCATCGTGTTATATCCGAATTGTATTAAATCAGGGCGAGTTAAAATGGGGTTTCACTGTAGTACTACTACTATTGTGAGTAGTAGTAGTACTAGTAGTACTACTACTATTGTGAGTAGTAGTAGTAGTACTAGTAGTAGTAGTACTAGTAGTAGTAGTTACTAATGATAGTAGTACTGGTAGTAGTACTGGTAGTACTACTATCATTAGTAACAACCTACTGATGTTGGTAATGAATTATTAATATTCTATTTTCATGAAAAACTAGCCTCCCAAGGAAGTCGACCACAAACGCACCCAGAAAAACGAGGAACTAGGGAAAGAATAGCAAGCCTAAAATTATCTGGAAATGAACACATTTGTACATTGTAGATTTGGAATGTTTCGCAGACCAGAATAACCTGAACACCAACCACTAAATTGCCCTGCAATATCGGAATACAAAATTACTAACGGTTCAGCACTTGTTTCCACCAAAGAAATGTAAAGCAAACAGTCTTGAAATGGTTGGTTTGTTGGTGGAGTTTGACGTCCTGGCAACATCTAAGACCATATCACGACAGGTACCTACTTGTGACAGTGCACACTCATGGTGACTTTATGGTGCTGCCCCACTGGGAAATCATGCTGCTGGCACCATAACCCAATATGCCCCTAAGTAACATTATCCTGACACTGAGCTAACCAGTACTTGCCCTATCCTATTAATGTCAAGAGCCAGGCTAGGAACCGACAAGTATCAACTTTATAAGTGATTGGTTTGACTAGATCGGGAACTGATCTCCCGATCTTCCACACGCGAGGTCCCCGCTCCACCGATTTGGCCAACACGTCCACTGTCTCGAAATGGTGAGTAACAATACAACATCACATCCATACAAAATTCATAAAATAAACTGCCTTAATTAATGATCTGGTCACCTAATTTAAATAATAAATATTGGCTATATAATACATCTTAACAAAATATTCATATTCTAAAAACATCAACTGTATTTTGTGTTGTATATTTTAATATGCTTACATCATTACCAATAGACCGGACGCAGTAGCCGAATCGGTAGAGCGCAGGCCTCCCATGCAGAAGGTCGGGAGTTCAATTCCCGGTCGAGTCAAACCAATAACTTACACAAATTGATACTTGTCACTTCCTAGCCAGGCACCCAGCATTATTAGGACAGGGCTAGGACTGGTTGACTCGGTGTCAGGATAATGTGAATGAGTGTGATATCAGGTCATGGTGTTGGTGGCCTCCCAATAGGGCAGCACTATAAAGTAAACCATGAGTGCGCACTGTCACAAGACTGGCAGGGTGGCTGAATCAGTGAGAGCGCTGAGTGGTTCATATGTGGGAGGTCGCGGGGGTCAAACCACTGAATTAGAAAATTGATGTAGCCTTTAATGAGCTTATACCAATTTATTTTTCTATAGCAACAACAATATCTCGCACCTTCGTGCTTTGGTGTTTTAGGGTTCCCTTTGCGTTGTTTTAATTTTTTATAATCTGCCTAGTCCGATGAAGCATCAAATTTTCAAAACCAAAACAATTATCTAGATTTGACTATCTAACTTAGATGTTGATGCACTTATTAAGTTGCCACATAGAAGGGAGTACTGAGTAACCTTACATGTGTACACTTCAAATACCTCAAACATTAGACAATTAACATAAAATTTACTTCAAACTAAAGTAATGTAGATTACAATGATCAGTTAAATATATTTATCATAAGAAAGTGACAGAAACCCTAAACAATCGGGGGATGCAACTTTAATTATAAAAAATCCACATCCTTGTTGTAATTTTCTAATCTTGATTCGTGAAGATTCAGTGCAGTGATGCGATAGGGTCACATGACCCGCCTAAATGGAATGCATTAATAAATCAAATGTACGTAGTAAGCTGAATCGATGTGCTCTTCACAGATCTGCGCCCCGAGGGGGCGCCCAGTCGACACGGCGCCCCCGACACAGTGGCGCCACCAAGCGGAGAACGCGGCGCGGTGGCCGAATCCGTAGAGCGCGGGCCTTGCATGTGTATGGTCGTAAGTTCGATTCCTGGTCGAGTGAAACGAATGACGTACAAAATTGATACTTATCGCTTCCTAGCCTGGCGCTCGGCATTAATAGGATAGGACAAGGACTGGTTAGCTCAGTGCCAGGATAATGTGACTGAGTGGGATATCGGGTCATGGTGCTGGTGGCCTGGTCTCCCGGTGGGGCAGCACTATAACGTTGCCATGAGTGTGCACTGTCACAAGTCAGGACCGGTCCTGATATGACCGTATATGTTGCCAGGATGTAAAACTCCAACAACCAACTAACCTCAGGGGTTCGAGAGTGGGTACCTTAATGCCTATACAGTAAAAAATACTTGCAAATAGTTATTCAGTGCATTTACATAAACATACAACTGGACCCAGTCTGTCCGACTCCATGGACTGTCTGACCAGACTGAGTGTCACCAGTGTGTGTTGATACCACTATCTTGGCAACGGAGACCGGCAAAATCGAACAATCGATAAATGCATGTGTGTTGCAAAGCCTTAATAATACCACCACCTACCACACACACACACCCCCGCCCACACTTACAACTGGCATGGATTCTGAGCATCTGGCATCTGCATGGCGAAAGCAGCAATCTGGCATCTGGCATCTGGCATGGCGAAAGCAGCAATCGACAAGATCTATGAAAGCCTCTCTCCGCTCTCTCCACACAGACACAGCCCTACACCACCTCACACAGGCGCATGCGCACACGCACACGCAAAGTTGACATGTGTGCGCACTGACACAAGTCGGTACCTGTCCTGATGTGACCTTAGATGTTGCCAGGACATAAAACTCCAACCACCAACTAACCTCTACTTTCACTGAACTGTTCAACAATGTTCAATGAAATCTCCACGCACTTCTCCTCCCAATTGTATGAACTACCTACCTATTCTCACAGAACTCGTTAACCATGCTCAATGAAATCACTCCCCAACTTCCAGAATTACCCACTTGAATCATTTGAATCCACCCCCAACCCCCGCCCCACCCCCTCCCTCGCCCACTCAACTTCGACTGAAATCTCTCCAAACCTTTCCTAACATTGTCCACATGACTTTAGTGAACGTGCCACTCATTTAACTATGAAATTGGGGGCATTCGACTGGGCCTCTCTATCCGAATATCAAAATATTTCCGAACAAATTCCTATTTGACTGGGACCGGAAGTGGGTTCATATACCGATGATTTGGATGTGTGTATGTGGCTCCATCCGTTCCATCCGTAAATCTTGCGGATAGAAAGGGCCCAGTCGAATGCCCCCATTGCATCCAAGAATTTCCATCGACATGTTGACTTACTCATTAAGAAAACAAAATCCAGAAAATTAATTGCTACTCATTTATAACCGCCCTCCTCTCCCCAACTTCATATCGTACAAGTTACTAAATCAGTGTCAGCTTTTACTGACGGCAATCAAGGGTCTGTCCACAAATAAATGGAGGAGAAATGTGCGCAGACACCCTTCTGTTGTATTTCAGGAACATAATTTCTGAACGCTTTATTCAATAAAAATGGAAAATCAAGAATTTTGTTTTTTAAAGGGAAAAAAAGGGTTGACAGAGAGAACAGAAGTGAACACTAAAGCTAAGATTCCATATACGCAGTATGCGTATGTGACAAAATATGGAAAGCGTGTAAACGCTCGGTGGTGCTTCCATACGTCCGGATGCGAATGTGAATGCGAGTGCGAATGCAGCAAAGTGGACCGCTCAATGGACTGATTGGTGCAGATGCGAATGGCAATCAGCATACCGCGTATATGGAATCTTAGCTTAAGCATATAAGAGACCAATGCTTAATTAACACTACACTCCTAGTTTATTCGGAAAACTAAACATCCAAAAGCGGTTATCTGACACGTAAGTTCTGAGAGATCGAGGAAATAAGATGGCCGAGTGGGTAGAGGACCCGCTTCCAATACGAGGGCTTCTGAGATCGATTCCGTCACCATGCTATCTCAGTGGGGCAGCATTAGAAAGTCGCCATGAGTGCGCAGGGTCTTAAGTTGGTCGCCATTTTTATATGATCTTAGATATGGCTAGAACCTAAGACCCCCAACGAATAAAGGAACACTAGCATGAACTTATAGTGCCCGGACATGATCTTAAGCAACCGAGCGCAGTGGCCGAATCGGTAGAGCGTTGGCCTCGCGTGCGTGAGTCGCGAGTTCGGTTCCCAGTCGAGTCTAATTAATAACTTATCAAATTGATACTTGTCGCTTCCTAGCCTGGCGCTCAGCATTAATAGGATAGTGCAAGGACTGGTTAGCTCAGTGTCAGGATAATGTGACTGAGTGCAATATCGAGTCATGGTGCCAGGGGCCTGATTTCCCAGTGGGGTAAACATTATAAAGTCACCATGAAGGCGCACTGTCACAAGTCAGAACCCATCTTGATATGACAATGGAGGTTACCATGACGTAAAACTCCAACAACTAACCAACCAACCATCTTAAAATGATGCCCGTCCTGATATGGCCTTAGATGCTGCTATGACGTAAAACAACAACAAACAAACATCTTAAGATGGTGCTAGGATGCAAAACCCCAGTAAATTACTTTTGGCATGCATATGGAAATGCTGGACACCGTAGACTTCAGCACGGACAGGTTCTATTTAAATTAACTCAGTATTGCCTTTCATGCGGCAATAAGTGGTTACTACTAATAAATCCCTGGTCGATTCAAACCAATGACGTACAAATTTATACTTGTTGCTTCCTAGCCTGGCGCTCGGCATTATTAGGATAGGGCAAGGACTGGTTGGCTCAGTGTCAGGATAATGTGACTGAGTGGGATATCAGGTCATGATGCTGGCGGCCTGGTCTTTCAGTGGGGCAGCACTATAAACTGTGCACTCTCACAAGTCGGTACCCGTCCTGATATGACAATAGATGTTGATAGGACATAAAACAACAACAAACAAATAAACTAATAAATACACCGGTCTAAGTTTGATATGTTGGTTCAAGGGTTTGGGTTTGAAACAGCTGGTGCTTTCATCATGCATCTTTAAGTGGTGGGGGGGGGGCGGGGGAGTTGGAAACATTCCAGTGTGTTACAGCCACACGCAAGGTAGCAGGCCTCATTCAGTAAATTGGGTACAGCTACCCCGAGAAAACGCATTGGGCAACATCCAAATTAGACGACAGCAGCACCAACATTTTCACTATCAATCTGATTCAGAGTGACACTGACAGTGGCCCGTGTGGTGGATTGGAGAACTCCGTATACCATGATGACCAGACATTCTGTACTTTATAATACAGTAAAACCTCCCTCACCGACCACCTCCACAGATCGACCACCCCCCTATATCGATCGCTTTATTTTGGTCCCAACGATACCATGTAACCATATTCTCACTCCCTAAATTGACCACTTAAAATCGGTCCCAAGGTCGGTCGATATAGAGAGGTTTTACTGTAGATGATTTGCCGTCGATATATACAGTAAAACCTCTCTAACCGATCAACTCCACAGATCGACCCCCCCCCCCGACCCCCTCACCCCCCATACCGATCGCTTTATTTGGGTACCAAACGATCGCACATACAATACCATTATGACGATTTAAAAAAGACTCCCTAAACCGACCACCTGCCTAAATGGACCATGTTAAGAGGGTCCCCATGGTCGGTCGATTTAGAGAGAGGTTTTTCGATATATACATATATTAATTAACCTCAGCTCCGGTCATACGAAAAATGAACATTCAAATGTTCCGAACAGGATTCGATTAAAATCAATAGAGAGGTCGACATCAGGAGGGTATTTTGTTGAAATAGCTCAATGCCACAATGGATGAGTTCAGAACCTTTTAATAGACATGTTGATTCACTGGTATTGATTACAGTTGCATGGTCAGATGAAAGCATTAAATGTCGAAACCACAATTTGATTCTGTCTTGTATTAGCACAGTTTCAGTCTATCCGCATAGACTGAAAGTATCAAATAGCACAGAAACGGTTACACTGAAAACACAGGGACACATTTGCTTCAAATCAATATGTATTCTATGGGTATTATGAAACACCATAAATCAGTTTATCCTGAGCAAATGCATACGCAGATAGTATGGTGATCGTTACAATGGACAAAGTTTTGTCCCAAATTACACACCGTCATCTGTAGGGCAGAGATGGTGTGGGTAACCATAATACTTTTTAATAGTTTCTATTTGTTGGGATTTTATGCTATATTATATATAGCAACATCTAATACCATAACTTAATTTGTGAGCAGGACTTTAAAATAATGAGAAAGTGCTAGTTGTTGGGGTTTTACGTCCTATCAACAGCTAAGGTCATATAGGTCAGATCAGGACAGGTGCCGACTTGTGACAGTGCCCACTCATGGCGACTTTATAGTGCTGCCCCACTGAGAGAACAGGCTACCAGCACCATGACCTGATATCCCACTGAGACACATTATCATGATACTGAGCTCACCAGTCCTTGCCTTATTATCCTAATAATGCCAGTGCCAGGCTATGTGGTAAAAAGTATCAATTTTATAAGTCATCGGTTTTTATCGGCTAGAATTCGAACTTCCTACCTTCCGCACGGGAAGCATGTACTCTTATCTATTCGGCCACCGCGTCTAGGCGAATACCGACTTGTGACAGTGCACGCTAATGATTATGGTAAAAGGAATTGCATGCTCCTAATTGAGAAACCGAAGAATAATTGTGTTTCTTTTTTTCTTCCTTCTTTGTGTATTATTCTCGTTCACAACTGGGATATTTACACTGCCCCCTTATAATACGCGTCTTCTGAGTTTGTGTTCGCTGATTTTTAAAGTTGTATAGTCCGATGGATTTCAGTTTCTCCCAAACTTTTATATCCCGGTAACTATATTAGGTCGATCATTATAATCTACTTTACTTTAGCTTAAATATCTTTTGTTGATAACTTTGGAGATATTTGAATTCAAAATATATCAAATGAATGTTGGGGTGTATTTCAAAATTCTGACACCATAGACTTCAGTAGCAACAGCTTCTATTAAATTGACTTCATATACCATTCTATGTAGACACACATGCTTAATAAGTGCACCAATATCTAAGTTGGATATGAAGGATCAAATCGAAGTGTTTTGGTTAAAAGAAATTGATACTTTTAGACTATATGGCTAGACTGAAGTATTTGTAGACATCACATACAACAAACCATATCCAAAGCTAATAAGGTTGTGGGAATGATTCACAGAACCTTCAAATACTTGGACGAAAAGATGCTGATCACTTTGTATAATAGCCAAGTATGGCCAATACTAGAGTATGGAGTCACTATATGGCACCCAACATTGAAGAAGGATATTTAAATCCATTGAAGCTGTCCAGAGAAGGTTAACTAAGCTAGTGCCACATCTGAACGACCTTAGTTATCCAGACAGACTCAGGAGACTCAAGTTGCCAAGCCTCACATACAGAAGATTTCGTGGGGACATGATCAACACGTGGAAGTTCCTGAATGCTGAGTATACTGTGGATGAGGCCTTGCTATTCAACGCATGCAGGGAAGCAGTACCAGAGGTCACTCCAAGAAGCTTTTCAAGCCAAGGTACAACAGCTCACTCAGACGGGCCTTCTTTTCACAGTGAGTGATAAACATGTGGAATGAGATACCGGAAGAAGCGGTGGAAGCAGCTACCATAAATCAATTCAAGAATGCGCTGGACAGGGCCTGGGCCAGAGAAAATTCATGTACGATTTTGAGGCTGCATACCACTAGAGCTGAGAGCTACGAGCTTTGTATAGGCTACCATAAGCCTGCATCAAAGGAGAGGATAATAATAATAATAATAAAGGGCAATTCTTTCACAGGTTCCCCATTATACAATATTTCAGTTGTAAGAGGGTGTTTAATTGAAAATTCCTTCATTCCATAACCTCGTTGCATGGCACCATCTTGTCTTCTATAGAAATACTACAACTGGGGAATATTCATGGATCTAAAGAAATACCTCAAGTTGGGAGGTTATGTGATAACCAAGTCGCTTAGCAACCCCAAGTGACTGAATACAGCCCCCATGGCACAAATGAGAACTAGCTTATAATGGATCTAACATCACTACAATATTAAAGGCATTTCTAAATTGATTAGATTAACTGAAATCGCACTATATATTGGTGTGTGGCTCACAAATATTAGTGGTAAGGACAAATAGGCATGGTTATGTAACTACAAAGGATTATCAATCTGCTGGTGTCAAACTGTTGCCATGTGTGAAACTTCACCCGGGGGGGGGGGGGGGTTAATGCACTTCAGTCCACTCATCCTACTGGAATTGTAAATATTACACACAAAATCCAGGTAGCGCATCTATAGTATATGCACATGGATGGTTCAACACTATACCATATTAGCTTATGTAGTATCCTGGTCATAGAATCAATGAGTTTTTCTTTCCTCAAATTAAGTCAAAATTGTACCTAGAGTGGGATTCGAACCACACTTATACCATTTCAGGGTGAACATCCTAAAAATTAGCCAAACTGGGCTCCCTTTGTGATAAAATCTACATACACCTAGCTCTAGCTCTAGTCTAGTAGTACCTGCCCATGTGCCATTTCCCCTGGAGGCTGGAAAGTCGGGTACTATACTGCATTTAACACTAGTAATAAAAAAAGCTCCTAGTAGTAGTATGACTGTTCACCTTATTTACTCATATACTTGTAGTAGTATTATAAACTTTTGGCTTTGCATTATGCTGAAGTGTAAAGGTGGTCATGGCATTAAGATCTTACAAGTACCAACCTATAAAAATATATACAAACTATAATAATCTATTATACCGACCCACCCTCTGGGGAGGCTTAGGACTAATGCATGTAGATATATATACACATAAACAATACTCATACTGAACATGACTTCGCCAAAATCCAGCAAACGGAAACAGCACTGTATGGGCGCCACCATTTGTAAACTCATGTCGAATAACCGAGAAACCATCCAAATCCAGCAAACGGAAACCGCTCGTCGAACTTCGGTCCGTAGCAATCAGGGTGGACGACAGCTATTGGTTAATAATATATCAAAACAAATGCCCACTGCCATCTACTTTGCCGATACGTGCAGTTCAAAACTTAGATTTTATTCAAAATTAAAAGAAATAAATAACAATTTGGCATAAACATGGGTGCACAAATGAAATATTAATAGTTTACTCCGTGGAAACGACGGCCGTATTCGGGTCACCCGAGTTGATAGAATTTCAAATCGAACACCACGAGTGGAGTAACAAAAAATCTTAAAATACTTTGCTGTAGTTATATCGGTGGGTCGGTCCTAAGCATTGCTTATTCATATTAATTGATAGTATAATTGGATGGTTGTGCAACATATATAATAATCGTACATGTAGTCAAAGACAACTGATGAAACGTTTAAGAGCGATGCTAAATTTCCCTAAAACAATTCGAGCATATTATCTACATATGTCATATGCATTAACACAGTGTCCACTAGTATTAATTAGTGCTAATCTTACAAAGCTTCCTATGCATTCACGCCATAACCCAAACGTTATTTGAATAGCGCGATGGTGATGGTGAGTGTATAGTAATAGTGACAAGTGTCAGTGTGTGGACACAGTGGCACAGCCGCACAGTGACACACTCAGACACTGACAGTGCACTGGCCACTGCCACTGTATATGTCTGCAGTGTATGTGCTGAGTCGCATCACCGAAACTGTCAGAAAGAATCTCGATACCTCATACACATATTGCTGACAATCAATTTGAGTATATAAACCGAACATCTTACCTTTCAGGTACCTCCTTCATCAGTGCCGCCGTCAGGTATTAGATATATTATATGAAATCAATGTTATTTTTAGCCTATCAGAACAAGTTTACTTCACTGCGATTGTTGTGGTGCGCGCCATCATGACCCAGTTTTAAATCGGAAACTTCCGGTGGTGCTTGGGAGGCTCCGGCCTTTTCCCTGACGTCACGGCAAGATGGTAGGTCTTTCCTCTTGTTTATTGAAAGAGCTACTTATGAAATCCGTCTTCATCTGCCCTTGGTCCTGATGGTACCATCCGAATTATGTATAGTATTGACTCTCAGTAGATCTCTTATTGCTATTTCAAGGTTATTTCCCGTTTAAGCATATTTTAAATAGTACTTTTATCTTAAATAAGTATTGCTTTCATGGCGGCACATTTGGGATATTCACCAAATATCGCTCACCCGAAACATTGCACGTGTAATCTTAGGATTAGAAATATTGGCATACAATTGTTTATTTCGGAATCTACAACTGATCTCTAATAGTTATATTATGTATATACTAGGATAATACTGTAATGTTGACATGATCTTGAGTTTAGGAACTCTTAGGCTCAGTTCAGTAGCTGCACTGCATCATCACATGTCGACAGGATTGCCTTGGATCTATCATCTATCGTATGCAGCAGTATAACGTATCTTTTATTTTCATTCTAGACTACAAGAAATAAGAAGACCAGGAAGCTCCGCGGTCATGTGAGTCATGGCCATGGACGTATTGGTAGGTGTCTTTTAATTAACTTACGGTCAAAACGTGTGTGAGGATGCGCACGCATCCGTTTGTCATTTCATGTGTGTACGTTTGGCATGGCATGGCAGAGTTGCTGCGTTCATATGAACTGGTGAATATGGTGTTTCCCATTTCACAACCTGTGAATTGCGTTCAAGTGACTTTACAACTGGTGAACACCACCTGTGAACTGGAGATTTGTTAAGCGTCTCGCTACTCACCACTTGTGAAAAAAATGGCGGTGTCACAGTTTCCGCAGTACGCGTGGTGCAAAACATTAGTTTTATTCTAAATTAATAGAAATCAATAACCCTAACCATGTAAATTTGATATAATCTTTTTGGTAAAGATATTTTCTATAAGACTATATCATATGTGTAACAAGCGATTTGTTTCTAGGTGGTGTGGTTTTATAGATATATCACTTTTTCTGTATGAAGATTTGACAATGCCTGTATTATTGCCCAGCATGAAACATGTTTACGCTCTCAGTTTACATGGTCATGTTCACCAGCAGTAAGTGGGAAGTTCACCATATTCACAAGGACCGTATGAACGCAGCATAAGTGCTGGCGTGAGGTTTTCGTCATGGTTTTATATCAATAAATTGAATAATGAGAGACGGCTAAAATTGAAGAAACAGCATGCAATCGGCCAAGTTTATTCAAGTTACTGTCACTGCGGTAAGCAAGTAGTAGGCAGGGGGTGTGTCGATTTACCCAATAGAGGAGGTGTAATGACGTCACAAGTGACAAGAGAACTTTCAGTGGCCATATTGGGTTACATACAGAAGGCTTGCAACTGCCTACACTGTGCTTATTTACTGGTTTGTTGGTTTTTCACTGTTTTGAGCAGTTTGTCCTCAGAAGTTGTTGCTAAAGTGCTGTAAGTAAAGTAAACACATTGGATGTAAACTGCCCAGAACACAAGAAAACTCTTGTTTTACTGCATCTGCATGCATTCAGAACATGGCTAGGGAGGGAGCTCATAACCAAGATGGCTGTCCACTAACTGCTGAGTGATGTCACATGCACTCCCTCTATATACTAATAAAAAATTAATAGGACACGGCAAGGACTCGTGTGCTCAGTGTCAGGATAATGTGACTGAGTGGGATACCAGGTCACGGTGCCGACGGCCTGGTTTCCCAGTGGGACAGCACAAGAGTCACCATGAGTGCACACTGTCACAAGTCGGTACCCGTCCTGATATGACCTTAGATGTTGCTAGGACATCAAACAAACATTTCTACTTGTTCAAATACAAACTTGCCCAAGAACATTTCTGTAATTAATATAATTTAGATTTCGTTCACTAGTTCACATACAATGCTTCTGTAAACTATGTGACATTAAAATATTTATTGACCAAAAAGGAATAGGCCAATGATGTAATTTGTGGTATAGTATTACTAAATCGGTGCACCGGTAGGCAGGTGGTCTGAACGTAGGGCTCACGTATGCGTCGCCACGGCCACTAAAGATCCGCCCAGAAATTGGTCGCATGCACAGTGACCCTTTAGATAGGTACCCCACTAAAATTTTCAAATTATTCCAAACATTCAAATTACAATTTCTTTGGAGGCTCCAATGAATCAAAAGCAGAATGCTTTTTGAATTTTTAAGATATTCTAAAAATTGAGTGAGATATGTGCATTTGAAGGTCGTTGAATTTCAGATCTTTTGTATTTGCTAATGTATTATAGAAGTGCCTTATTTAGGACTGTTAAATAGACTAATTATAAGAACATTTCTTTGTGTTTTCTTTATTAAAGATCAGATCCTGATCAAACTTCACACCAAGGTTCTTTCTTCTTCGTATGGCACCCCAGCTTATCAAAACTGATAACAAAAAATTAGATCAAAGTCCATGGCAACTGTTATACAAAACTGCCTGACACTTACAATACTCTGCCAGGTTCTCGACATGCAATTCCAGTTGTAATCATTGTATGACCATTTTTAGGAAGAAAAATGCTAAAGATTCACATTCTAATGGTTAGCATGGACATTCCTGGCAGTCTAGTCTCTATCTTTGCTGAAATCTCTGGTGCTTCAAAAGCGGATATAACAATAAGGGTACTGCGCACGAGTCTGGGATGGGGTGCCTTTTCCTGACTCTACTCTGCCTGAGATGAGGTCGCAAAAAGTTGTTCAAGTTTCAAGTTGTTCAAGTTTAGCATGAAATTAGATGATCATCGTGTTTCTGATACTATGTATATGATGAATATGACTGACATACTAGTGACTGACTTATCATTCATGCATTTTCTCCCCTAGGCAAGCACAGGAAGCATCCAGGTGGTCGTGGAAACGCTGGTGGACAGCATCATCACAGGATTAACTGGGACAAATAGTAAGTTAACTATTACGCCAGTCATATTGATTTTTTTCCCCCGAATTTAGCGGCATTCCAATTCAGTAGAGGATATTACCACGCATGTGTCGTGGTCACGGTCCCGCAACCGTAGTGTTCGTCGCCGCCGTCAATGTCGCATGTGTCGTGAATATTGAGTATTAATAGACCTATTTCATATGATGTCAGCCTTTTGGCTGCAGGACGTCACACTGCAAACTCAATGGTTATGAGCAATCTTCATAGAGAACAAGTGAAATATCTCTAGAAACAAACCGATTGGAACCCATAGAAAATATATTCAACAAACAGATTATATTAAATTTATACAGCTTGAGTTCTGTGTTTCTATTAATTTTGAATAAAATAGACGTTTTGCACTACACGTACCGGCAAACTCAATGCATTGTCAATGGTCGTGAGCAATCTTCATACAGAAATAGGGAAATATCTCTAAAACCACACCACCTAGAAACATACTGCTTGGAACACGTATAGTACATACATTCAACGAACAGATAATATTAAATTGATATGGTTATGGTTGTGCATTTCTATAATTTTGAATAAAATAAACATTTTGCACTGCGCGTACCGGAAAACTCAATGGCAGTGTGCCTTCGTTCTGCAGCCAAGCTGCACGTGCATACACAATGTTTATAAACATTGAAAGGGGTCTATAGTGGCTGACTAGTTTGGTACCCTCCTAAAAAATTTTAAAAGTGTCCAAGCATGTGTTATGAATATTGTCAATTGTGTGCAAATGACGAATTTTACCATGGACGTAATTCTGAAATAAATGTAGAAGCCTTACTGGGACTGATGCACATATTGACAATATAATTTAATACTAGTTCTATTTGGTTGTCTTGTTAATCCAGAATTAGCCATGGCTCATGTCTTGTGAACCCTTTGTTTGTACCTAAGGCAAATCATCTGTTGTACATACACCAACTACAACTTATAACAATAAAATTTTACTTTCGTGCCAAAATTAGTTTTCAAAATACAGATGAACCTCGATCCAACGGACACTGATGAAATGGATTCCGGATCCAACGGACACAATCCGCTAGAGTGAGCTAGGCTCCCACACATGTGTAATGCATACTCATTCACACATACAAACATACCCACATAGTGCCATGCACACATAGTGCCATGCAGGTTTGTTTGTTAAAATTTTAACATCCTAGCAACATCTAAGGTCATATACCTATAGATAAAGCAATTTCATCGCTTTAACGGACAACTGCTCCCCCCTATTAGTCTGTTGGATCGAGGTTCATCTGTATTAGGTACTGGCAGCGAAATTTAAAAATATGCCTATGGTGCAATATTTTTAGTCCTTCCTGTAGACGTTGAAATTACAATCCCAAATCCAAAGACAGGCTATATATATATTATAGTTCTTGAGACAATAATTTTTTAAGATTAAATATATAAAAAATGTATTAATTTTGAATTAAAAGTGTAACTTTTAACCAAATATAATATTTTTAAAAGTGGAAGGATGTGAGGGGACTTCTGCTAACCACTTTCCATTTCTATCTGCAGAGAATCAAAAGATTAAAATGTCAAAAAGTGCAATTGTTTGCATCTAAACAGCATCTGTAAGTGAATTATTTTCACCATTCTCTAAGCCCAACAGATATTATTTATATCACTATTATATCCAAATATATGGAAAATGTTGACTTTTGATTGAACATATAAAGGCAAATTGTCGGAAAACCAAATATATCAATTTGATAAATCTCTAAATGCTCATTGTAGCTTAACCAATTGGTTAAACTTCCTATTAATTGACAGTGCATATCAGCTGGAGTTAATGCACATTGTCGTGTTAATATTCTGTCTAAAAATACAAAAAATGTATTTTGATTGCATACTCAAAAGAAAAGTGGACAAAAATATAAAATAAAGATTTGTTCATCAAGCTTTGAACACTCACTGTGGCTCATCCAATAGGTGGATCTTCTTCAAATTGTGCACACATAGCATATGGAACTAATGCATATTGGCTATCACACTAATTTTGCTTTAAAAAAACTTTAAATATTCACTGTGTCTAGAGCAGTGGTTGGATCCTCCCCAAATTTGGCCTAATATTAGATTATATATTCTGTAATATATCTCAATGGACATCAATGTCATATACATGTTTCTACATGGGTGTTACCATTGAGAAACAGTGTAGTCAGGAACGGTCCGAATAAGTTGGTGTCAATATTCTGTCTGTGGCTCCTTGCACTAACTAGCACTATAGTAAGATTGGTATCATTGGAAAGGAAATCAAATTGTCTATCTATCCATACCAAATCTTATTAGGTTTTAAATAGTTTTTTAATTCAATCAATGGGTTTTAAACTTTCAAAATAATTTAAATTGCAGAATTTGACCTATGGCAAACTATATATGGATAGAAATCTGAGGTCATTGCGCTTCTGGTACCATCCATGACTTTCTACGATGTAGTGCAAGGAAGCGCGAGCCCATTAAAAATACCCTGTTTTCAGAGTAGTTTTCATTGACACCAGTAATGAAGGAATAATCACTAAATACACTCATCATACAAATGGATTTTACTTAAATACAAAATTACTATATATGAGCCTGTCTCAAAAGGTGCTAACTCTCTTTTTTTTTGTTCATTCTAACAATTGACACAAAACAGCACAGAAACGGTTACACTGAAAACACAAGGACATTTGCTTCAAATCAATATGTATTCTATTGGCATTATGAAACACCAAGTAAAAAACAAATCAGTTTATCCTGAGCAAATGCATAAGTAGATAGTATGTTGATCGTTACAATGGACAAAGTTTTGTGCCATATTGCTTAGCACCTTTTGAGACAGGCTCCTATTCAATCCAACAATAGCATCGGATAGAACATATGTTGATCCTCTGGGTTATGCAATTTCATCAAAATCAAATACAGAAATAGTTACAAGCATGTGAATATTGATGAAAAAAAGCACCATTCCTGCCCTTTTTCATGCCGCTGCCGGTACCTAATTATATATATATAGTTAACCCGTTAATTGAACTTTGTTTAAAACTAATGTATTGGTTATAACATCAACTTATTATATTTATCTGAAAACCCATTGGGTTATGCAACTTAAGTGGTGTATATGGCTATGTCAGCATGATGTCTACTATTAATTGTTAGGAGAGCGTTTGTAGAGTACGATTCGGGGTGTTCTAAAGGTAAAGGATGTTTTGTGGATCTAATGTATCTGGCTGGTTTACAGTGCTTGATGATGATAAACCCAAGACAGTCAACGATTTCTGAAAACCAGTGTGGACTAGTTTTAATTCCTGAAAGCACTTGTATTCTCCACGTCAGACATACTACCCTAACTATTACAGTAATTTGTGCTTTTTGGTGCTTTGAAAGCAAATTTCTCTTATTTCTATTAAATAGTTCATATCTTTCTCTACAATTGCACATTCAGCTTTTTTTTTGTTATCAGCCAATTGGAAGTTCTTGAATTTATATTGCGAAAATAGTGTTTGAGGCCGTGATCCGGTACGGCTACCACTGGCACCGACACTCATAATATCCTAACTTTCAATATTAATCCTTTCAGAGAAAATTGCTCTTAGCTTAAATTAAATACTTCAGATCTTCCTCTTCAATCACAATATTTTTAATCGACCTAATGAAAGCTAAAATTTATTTTGCAAAAATAAATGCTACACATAGCATTGCCGCAGCACAAATTACTGCATTGTTTTACCATTCACGAGTAGTTTGGTCGGACTGTGATGTCACACCGACATAGAGAATACCAATTTTCTATAACCAAATCTTAATAATATCCCCATATAATATAATCATGCCCATATGATTTATATGTATATGGCTATGACTTCTATAAGTGGTGTATATGGCTATGTCAGCATGATGTATACTATTAATTGTTAGGAGAGCGTTTGTAGAGTACGATTCGGGGTGTTCTAAAGGTAAAGGATGTTTTGTGGATCTAATGTATCTGGCTGGTTTACAGTGCTTGATGATGATAAACCCAAGACAGTCAACGATTTCTGAAAACCAGTGTGGACTAGTTTTAATTCCTGAAAGCACTTGTATTCTCCATGTCAGACATACTACCCTAACTATTACAGTAATTTGTGATTTTTGGTGCTTTGAAAGCAAATTTCTCTTATTTCTATTAAATAGTTCATATCTTTCTCTACAATTGCACATTCAGCTTTTTTTTTGTTATCAGCCAATTGGAAGTTCTTGAATTTATATTACGAAAATAGTGTTTGAGGCCGTGATCCGGTACGGCTACCACTGGCACCGACACTCATAATATTCTAACTTTCAATATTAATCCTTTCAATATTAAATGCTACACATAGACATAGCATTGCGCAGCACAAATTACTGCATTGTTTTACCCTTCACGAGTAGTTTGGTCGGACTGTGATGTCACACCGACATAGAGAATACCAATTTTCTATAACCAAATCTTAATAATATCCCCATATAATATAATCATGCCCATATGATTTATATGTATATGGTTATGACTTCTATAAGGTCCCTAATGCCTTCGCTATAGTTTTCCTTCAATTAATAAGAGACTGGATGCCAATTCTATAACGATGCAGACTGAATGCTGTCAAACGAATTACATACAAAATTGATGCGGATCGCTACATAGCCGGGTATTTCGCATTAATAAGATATGACAAGGACCGATTATCTCAGGATAATGTGAGTGTGATATCAGGTCATGGTGCCAGTGGGACAGCACTATGAAGTCGACATAAATGCACCGTCACAAGCCAGTACTCGTCCTGATATGATCATAGATGTTGCTAGGACCTAAAACCAAAAGAAACTGAATTAACAGATGTTGCTAGGATGTGCTATTGCCAACCTGTATTATGGCCTGTGTGTCCCTCCGGGCATGAGTTTTAGTCCTGTGTAATACAGGGCGATGATTTTAATTCTCTAATCAAGGAGGGAAAGAGTGAATATCCCATGTTTTAATCCCATTATCCGCTTTGTGCGGTTCACTGATTCATGTCATGGGGACATTTATTTTAAATGCAGAATATGTATTTATATAGTAAGTCGAGATGTTTTATTACTGAGATTCAGTTCTTGAATCTCTTAAAACAGCATCCTCACCATGGTCAGTCTTGTTACATCGAGACTCACTTTCATAGGCATGCCAGAGTAAAAGGGCAAATTGGCTATGTTATGTGGGAGTAACTTTCCTACTAGGTAAACAGTTTGTCCAATAATTCCATTCTTTAAGTATTCGCTGCATAGTCGGTTTTGTTGTAGTACAATTCTTTAAAGTTGCATAGCCTGATGTGGTTTCTGGTGAATTAATAGATGTTGCTAGCATGTGCTATTTATGCTATTGCCAACCTGTATTATGGCCTGTGTGTCCCTCCGGGCATGAGTTTTAGTCCTGTTTAATACAGGGCGATGATTTTAATTCTCTAATCAAGGAGGGAAAGAGTGAATATCCCATGTTTTAATCCCATTATCCGCTTTGTGTGGTTCACTGATTCATGTCATGGGGACATTTATTTTAAATGCAGAATATGTATTTATATAGTAAGTCCGAGATGTTTTATTACTGACATTCAGTTCTTGAATCTCTTAAAATGGCATCCTCACCATGGTCAGTCTTGTTATATCGAGACTCACTTTCATAGGCATGCCAGAGTAAAAGGGTAAATTGGCTATGTTGTGTGGGAGTAACTTTCCTACTAGGTAAACAGTTTGTCCAATAATTCCATTCTTTAAGTATTCGCTGCATTGTCGGTTTTGTTGTAGTACATTTGTTTAAAGTTGCATAGCCTGATGTGGTTTCTGGTGAATTAATAGATGTTGCTAGCATGTGCTATTTATGCTATTGCCAACCTGTATTATGGCCTGTGTGTCCCTCCGGGCATGAGTTTTAGTCCTGTGTAATACAGGGCGATGATTTTAATTCTCTAATCAAGGAGGGAAAGAGTGAATATCCCGTGTTTTAATCCCATTATCCGCTTTGTGCGGTTCACTGATTCATGTCATGGGGACATTTATTTTAAATGCAGAATATGTATTTATATAGTAAGTCCGAGATGTTTTATTACTGAGATTCAGTTCTTGAATCTCTTAAAACAGCATCCTCACCATGGTCAGTCTTGTTACATCGAGACTCACTTTCATAGGCATGCCAGAGTAAAAGGGCAAATTGGCTATGTTGTGTGGGAGTAACTTTCCTACTAGGTAAACAGTTTGTCCAATAATTCCATTCTTTAAGTATTCGCTGCATTGTCGGTTTTGTTGTAGTACATTTGTTTAAAGTTGCATAGCCTGATGTGGTTTCTGGTGAATTAATAGATGTTGCTAGCATGTGCTATTTATGCTATTGCCAACCTGTATTATGGCCTGTGTGTCCCTCCGGGCATGAGTTTTAGTCCTGTGTAATACAGGGCGATGATTTTAATTCTCTAATCAAGGAGGGAAAGAGTGAATATCCCATGTTTTAATCCCATTATCCGCTTTGTGCGGTTCACTGATTCATGTCATGGGGACATTTATTTTAAATGCAGAATATGTATTTATATAGTACGTCCGAGATGTTTTATTACTGAGATTCAGTTCTTGAATCTCTTAAAACGGCATCCTCACCATGGTCAGTCTTGTTATATCGAGGCTCACTTTCATAGGCATGCCAGAGTAAAAGGGCAAACTGGCTATGTTGTGTGGGAGTAACATTCCTACTAGGTAAACAGTTTGTCCAATAATTCCATTCTCAATTATTTGCTGCATTGTGGGTTTTGTTGGAACACATTTTTTAAAGTTGCATATCCCGGTGGTTTCTGGTTATTTTTTTAAGAGATCCATCAATATTTTGAAATGAGTAACAATTTTTTTTTAGATATTTGAAGTAAGCCCCAGTTTTTGTGTGCGCATCAAAATTATTACGCTATTCTTCGGCAGTGTTCTGTGAAATTGACTAGTATTCCCTTCTAAGCAACATATACTTCATAAGTGCAACAGTATCTGAGTTGGATATGTAGAATTAAATCTAGGTAACTTTTGGTGTGGGTGTGGTTAGTCATCGGGTTATACAGCTATACAGGAGGTATTGTGGGATCCTTCATGCCACTGCTCCTTTCCCTATCCTAGTATTGCTGATTGCCAGGTTAGAATGCGACATGTATACATTTTTGTCATTTGTTTGACCTGACCGTATTTGAACCGTCACAGATTCAAATCCCACAACCCGCTATCACATAGGAAGTGTATACTCCAAACTCCATTTTGGGTTGGTAGATGGGTGATATGTTCTCAATTCAATCGGAAAATGTCAGTCATAATTTGTCGTATGTTGTGAAGTCTATGCTTATTATTGTATGCAGATGACGAATTTTACCAGGGACGTAATACTGAAATGAATGTAGATGCCTTACTGGGACTGATGCATACAAATTAACTCTTTTATCCTGAGAAATTCCACTGCTGTTGCTGTCTCGTAATTTAAAAAAAGGTTCACTTTTTCTTTTTAAGCATAACCGATTTAAATAATAAATAAGGGAAACATCTTAGCATGATTCATGTTTCAAATTAGCAAAGACCCCCTCCCCCCTTTTCCCTGTCGAGTCAAACCAATGACTTTCTTCTCTTTTTTTTTTTAATTGATAGTTGTCGCTTTCTAGCCTGGCACTCTGCATTAATAGGATTGGGCAAGGACTTGTTAGCTCAGTGTCGAGGTAATGTGACTGACATGGCACCAGTGGCCTGATTTCTCAGTGGGGCAGCACTATAAAGTCACCATGAGTGTGCAGTCATAAGTTGGTAACACGTCCTGGTATTACCCTAGATGTTGCCAGGACGTAAAACTCGACCAACCAACTAACGTAAGTTATGGTACCTCGGTTTAATGACCACCACCTTTTCATTCCAGCCATCCCGGTTACTTTGGTAAGGTGGGTATGCGCCAGTACCACTTGAAGAAAAACGCCGACCACTGCCCGACATTGAACGTTTGCCAACTGTGGTCACTGGTGACTGAACAGACTCGCGAACGTTACGCCGAAAAGAAGGATGTGGCCCCAGTCATCGACTGCGTGCGGGCTGTAAGTTAAATGCCATTTGTATTCACAAATCAAGCCCTTTTGTAGAATGCTTCATGAGGATACACTTTAAGACAGTCAACAAACTTCTGAAGCATTGTGATGACTAGTTTTAATTTCTGAGCATGTGGTGTAGTCTATAGCTTGCAATGCGTGGTGGTCTGTCCCTATGCCATGGCGAATTAATTACTTTTTCCAGCCACTTTGCATCACTATGTAGTAAAACCTCTCGAACCGACCACCTCTACAGATCGACCACTCCCCTATTATATACCGATCGCTTTATTTGGGTCCCATATGATCACCCATACAATACCATTTAAACCTCCATAAACCGACCACCTCTAAAATCTAAAGGGACCCGATGGTCTCATGGTCGGTCGATTGAAAGTTTTGCTGTACTACGGAATTGGCTCATTGTCACGATGCTGTATATATTGTCATATGGTGTCATCACTTTAAAACTCCGAATGCACAGACTGGTAGTCAGGTTTCCGTCCATGGTAGGACGTAGAAGTATTGAAATTAATTATGTGATGTTCGGTGGGAATTTTAATTTGTCAGTATTGCTACCCTCTGGGCATGAGTTTTAGCCCTGTGTATTATGGGGCAGTGATAACACTCTAATCAATGAGGGTGAGCGTGAAAGTTCCATGTTTAATCCCAGCATCTTCTTCGTGGAGTTAGCTGATTCATGTCATGGCAACAAGTCGCACTAGTAGCTATTTAATACCCAGTATGAAAGCATTTTGCAGGTGGTAAGCACTTTTAGGCGATGAGATCACCAACAATGGAAAGTTAGTGTTTGTACCGTCGGATTATCTCACTTTAGTCGGATATTCATGTATTTTCGATAATTTACCATTTTTGGACTAATCCATTGGATTTTGCTTACATGTCTTGTTCAAAACGTAACTTGAATATCATAAATTCTCTGGAATGCTAATGAAATAAGTTACTTTATTCAGAATATATATTGTTAATTGTCTGACAGCTTTGGTTTTTTTTTCATATTTTAAGTCCTGGAGAAAAACTAAGATTTTGGTTGCACAAAAGTATGATTTTTATTTCTGCCTTGATACAAATACTGAGGTTACTACCCGTGTTTTTACAGTGCTTCATGATGATAAACCCTAGACAGTCAATAACTTCTGAAAACCAGTGTTGACTAAGTTTTAATTTCTGAGAGCACAGTTTAGAATTACTCACACATTGAATTTGTCATGAGGACAGTGAAGTATGAAAGCAATTATTGGATATATTGAGAATATGTTGGATTTATAGCTGATTTGTATCCCAGAATATCATGGTGCTTAATGATGATAAACTCTAGACAGTCAATCAATTCTGAAAACCAATGTTGACTAGTTTTAATTTCTGAGAGCACAATTGTCAAGTATCACTTTTACTGGAGAAAAACAAAGATTTTGGTTGCACAAAAGTATGATTTTTATTTCTGCCTTGGTACAAATACTGAGGTTACTACCCGTGTTTTTACAGTGCTTCATGATGATAAACCCTAGACAGTCAATAACTTCTGAAAACCAGTGTTGACTAAGTTTTAATTTCTGAGAGCACAGTTTAGAATTACTCACACATTGAATTTGTCATGAGAACGGTGAAGTATGAAAGCAATTATTGGATGTATTGAGAATATGTTGGGTTTATAGCTGATTAGTATCCCAGAATATCATCGTGCTTAATGATGATAAACTCTAGACAGTCAATAAATTCTGAAAACCAATGTTGACTAGTTTTAGTATCACTTTTGTATGTCATTGGTTTTACTCGGCCGGGTTTCGAACTCAGAGCTATTAAATTTATGTAGCGTTTCTTCTATGTGCTAACAAATGTTTAATATCCACACCAATATATAAGTTGATATGCAGCATGAAATTTATGTAGCGTTTCTTCTATGTGCTAACAAATGTTTAATAACCACACCAGTATATAAGTTGATATATGCAGGATACGTATTTTGGTGAAATAGCAGAGGTGTAATTAGATAGTGCTAGTTCATATTGAAGGTAAAGTAGAAAAGCAATTATTGGATAAATTGATAATTTTACTAAGTCAAATATGCTAGTTTATGGCTGATTGCTATCCCAGAATGCCAAGGTGCTTCATGATGATAAACCCTAGACAGTCAAAACATTCAGAACTCCCGTGTTGACTAGTTTTAATTACTGAGAGCACACTTTGGTAAATAACAAAGCTAACTTGTAACTTATTAATATTAAGTAGTAAGAATTATCCTTGCACTTCGTGGGAAGGTTTAATTTGACACAATCAGATGTGATTGCATTTGTTGCCATCTTTGCGTTGTGAGTCAAATTAGAAATGCGCTGATGTGTAAGATAGGTGTGAAATTGTGGATTTAGTTAATTACTTGATGAATTAATTTCCACCCTCCGGGCATGAGTTTTAGTCCTGTGTGTTACAGGGCAATGATGACCATCTCTAATCAAGGAGGGTGATAGAAAACTTCCATGTTTTAATCCCGGCATCTCCATTGTGGGGTTAGCTGATTCATGTCATGGACACACTCGTTGCATCTGTGAAGATGGTATGCACTGCCGACTTGTTGGTTTTGTGGTCTAATTCGCAGGAACTGTTCTCCTGTTGGTTTATCTAATGCATCACTCTAATCTGTCTGTCTTTTCACTTTGCAGGGATATTACAAGGTTCTCGGTAAGGGTCATTTGCCAAAGCAAGCCATGATCGTCAAGGCCAAGTTCTTCAGTCGCGAGGCGGAAGTCAAGATTAAGAAGGCCGGAGGAGCCTGTGTATTAGTGGCATAAAAAGAGCTTAAATTATCATTTACCATCATTGTCATCAGTCCAAAATAAAATAAATGCCATGGGATAATGATTGACTTTGTTGTTTTGTTCGAGATTTTTAGGTACGTTTCTTATTTAAAGTAGATAGCGTGAAATCCCATGTGTAAACCGTTACTTTCTGGCTGTTTCGTGGCTGGACATTCTAAAATATTTGGTGTGGAATTGTATTTTGGTGGGGTGGGGGGCCCGGGTTTAGACTGCGTTAGAGCGGGACGTAGCTCCGGCAGTAAAAAATGGCCACTTGAAGGTGTGTCATCCGAACGATCCTGCTCAGTGGACCCGTTTTCAGTTTTTACTATTCAGTGGTCCACAACTGGGTCATCAAAGGCTGTGGGAAAAGTGCATATCAAAGACCCATTGCTGTTTAAGGATAAATATATTAGGCAGGGGCACGGTTATTCGAAAAGCAACAATAAGTAGCCGCCATGCTTATATTGGGATGAATTTATATGGTTTTGAGTTGATTAATCTACCTTACTTTAGTTTGAATTAATGCTTATTTTGAAATCTTTTTATATTTGAAGTGCAAACATTTAGTTTGGCCGTTTTGGGAGGGTTTAAAAAAGATTTTTGAAGTGCAAATTAATTTTGGTAAGCATGTCCAAACTGCTGATCTAATAACAGGTTCTATTAAAGCTGCATAGTCCGATGAAACATCAAATTTTCAAAACCAAAATAATTATAGAATTGACACAGATATTAAGCATTTATTGCCACATAGAAGGGAACACTGAGACAATTTGATAGAACCTCTTACTGTTGAAGCCTATGGTGTGAGTTTTGGCGTGCTTGCCAAAACTAAGTTTACATGATTGAATTTAAAATGTTTCAGAACTTATCCATTTAAAATAAGTTACTTCAACCTAAAATAAGGTAGAATATAACGATCAATTTAATATATTTATCTCAGAAAAAATACCAAAACGTAAAACCATCGGACTATGCAACTTGTTAAATGGACTTGCCTTTTCCCCCCTCATCTTCCTAATGTCAGTACCATGCCTGCTTACTTACTTTAGCTTGAAGTAACTTATTTTAAAGCGATAACTTTGGAGGGAAAAAAACTAAATATATTGTATGTACATTAAGATGTTTCAAACGCATAGTGCGATGCTTTTGAGAGCCAGACATTTGTACTTTTGTAGGCAAATATATAAGATTGATTCTTTTAAACTTTAGTTTTAAATTACTTTGATAATTACTGGCAGACTAGATTTGAAGTGAAAAAATTCAAATTCACTTCGATTGCGAGGCGAAATGCTGGAGTTAGATGGGTACGATCAAATCTAGCTAAGTGGTTTGGTTGGGAAATTTGATCCTATTATCGGACTATGCAGATTTAATATATCCTGTTACTGCTGGAGGAACGTATTGTGTATACCACATTTCTACTTTGAATCCATTCCAGACATTTAGCCCATGAAATCGAGGCATCACAGATTATGAATAAATTTTATTCCAATCATCACAGGCCTTATTAATTAATTACTGTTATATAAATTACAATTATATAACAGTAAATAATATAATTGCATAACCTGCTTTATATATATATACACACGCATCCTTTCCTGCAAGTAAGCGAAGTCGCTTAAATAATAAAAGTTTACATCTGAATTACGACTAGTAGCACCTGTTACACCAAGTAGGTCATTGTTATTAATCATCCTTTTCTGAGTAATATTTCCTTTTCAATGCTCGATATTTGCGCAACATGTACAACGCTTCCAATTCTTTCTCGACATAATGCCCACGATCTATCAGTATCTCTATCTGCTTTACATCTGTGACGTCCTTGTTCTTCATAAAAGCACTTTTTAGTTTTGCATGAAAGTAATCGGCACCTTTGGGGTATTCCTTTCCCATGTAATACAGCTGGAAGAAAAATAGTTACAATTAGCTACAGTATTAAAGGTAATGTCAATAAAAAAAAAAATTGTAATTTTTTTTTAAGTATTAGCAGAGAGCGTGTATATAAACAGATGAGAGGGACAACTCCCGCGAAAAACGGTAACACAGGCTACAGTGGCGTTCCTGGCGGTTAGTGTTGAACAAGCCTTGAGTTTGCCGGTACGTGCAGTGCAAAGCATTTGTTTTTATTCTAAATTAATAGAAATCCAGAAGCCTAACCTTATCAATTTAATATAATCCTTTTGGTAAACATGTTTTCTATATGTGTTCCAAACAGTTTGTTTCTATGTAGTGTAGTTTTAGAGATATTTCACTTTTTCTGTACGAAGACTGCTCAAGGCCATTGACAATGCCTTGAGTTTGCCGTACGCGTAGTGAAAAACGTCAGTTTTATTCCAAATTAATAGAAATCCAGAACCCTAACCATATCAATTTAATATAATCTTGTTGGTAAACATGTTTTCTATGTGTATTCCAATCATTTTGTTTCTAGGTGTTGTAGTTTTAGAGATATTTAACGTTTTCTGTATGAAGATTGCTCACTGCCATTGAAAATGCCTTGAGGTTTGCCCATATGCTTAAGCTGTTCAACAACCACCACCTGGAGCGCCACAGTCGGCAGCTGTTACATGCTCTAGTATGGGTGTTGTCCCTCTCATCTGTTTATATACACGCTCTCTGGTATTAGTAATGTATATGTGTTATTTTTAACTGGGGAAAGCGCCTGATACACTATTGTACTTCTGCTTTCTTCTTTTTCATGTGAAACATTACTGATATAAATATCAGCTTATCTTATAATAAGTTGGTGACTTTTTTTTTTAGTCATGTGGTACATAACGTCACAAACCGAGATCCGTTGCCTAACTTGAAACATTACAATACATCCCCATGCAATGGAAGCACACAGCGGAGCGCACAAGGTAAATTAGTATGTGTGTACTGCAAGTACAGGGTGAATCTTTTATCTAGGTGGTACCTAGGTGTTATACAATGAAACTATATAATGTAGGCCTAAACTACACTCCATATTTGGTATTAATCCCCCTCCCCAAAAAGGAAGAAAACTACAAATCAAAAACCCACCCATCATTGCATCAATGTGACAATGACAATATATACAAATCAACCCAATAACAACAATAACATAAGTTTTACCTTGGTTATTGGCGGGATTCAGGGATATTTGTAGATATATACTAAATATAGGCTATGGTTGTGTGGGTTTTATTATATTTTTATGTTTAAATATATGTGCGTGTGATTTGAAATAATATAATTCGGACTTACATTTTTGTAAAGTTGAATTACTTGAGATCGAAGATTATTCGCCATCTGTAGATTGCATAGGCCTAATCAGGCTAATGCCTTTATGTATTGTTATAACTCCTCAGCGAAAATGACCGTAAACGATACCTGGATATAAAAAGAAAGATTAAAAGATAAACTTAGATCAAACCCTACCCATAGCTGTGTCAATACAAGACAAACAGGAAAAGGACATGTGTAATTAGTAAATTTTAGTACGTGATACTGTATAATCACGATAATGTAATTTTTTGTTGTTGCCAACAATCGAGGTTACGTAGATCGGCCCTGCATTCAGATTTTATTATACTACAACTAGTGTAATAAACTAATAAACTACGGTGTGTTAATTTTGACGGGCTTCATCGCTTTTCATGTATCGATTTGTGTTTTGAAACTTGAGTTTGTCACTTCTAGGTACAGAGAAATGCCTCAGACATTATTCGCCACAAAAAAAGTCGTTTCTCGGCGTCCTATGACTGACTACACGCAACTGCTCTTTATTATAGTTTATTGCCGGTGTCGTATTGTCAGCGCCCGGTCATCGTCAGCGGCCTGTCGTGGCTTCTGGGCATGCGCGGATTTTCGCACGTTGCGGCGATCACTGCTATTTGTTTTGTTTACACTCGGGATCGACGCTGATCGAGCTGCTACGTTATATCGCTTGGATTAAGGTAATAAATTAATTCATATTTGAGTATGTAATCTGTTAAATATGATGCTTCAATGATTGCTCGGTCCTAACACAGCGGGTACCGTGCTGAGCTTGTAGCGGCGAGGGAATGGTCTTTGCATATGTCTTAAATCGCGCATGCGCAGATGCACGACAGGCGCTGACGATGACGGGCGCTGAGAATACGACACGTGTCAGCGTCTTATTCCACAATCTCATTCCAATATCGCTTCTGCGTATGCGCGGATTCGTGACGAATGAAACTTGTTGGCTTTATGACTTTAAACCAAGAATACTGGAGGAAACGTGTACAACAATATTCTCTACGAGTTTGGAAAGATTGTATATTTAAATGATGTATTGGCGAAAGACGATTCGGTGACATCGCTGGTGTTACTTCTGGTCGATTGTTCGACCTGATTTCCTACTGTTTTTTAGCGGTTATTCTACGGCCGTTAACCAAGCAATTGAATGAGAAGTGTCCTTGTGGAAACTGATGTCTCTCGGAATTCCGCAATCACCGGTGTCGTATTCTCAGCGACCGGTCATTCTCAGTGGCCTGTCGTGGCTTCTGCGCATGCGCGGATTTTAAGATATATGCAAAAGACCCATGCCTCGCCGCTAACAAGCTCAGGACAAGGTACCCGGCAGTGTCAGGGACCGATTAGGCCGAAATCTACTGAATGCGATCATATTTAACAGAATTACATACTCAAATAATGAAATTAAATTAACCTTAAATTCCAAGCGATATTAACGTAGCAGCGTTCGATCCAGAGTCGAATCGCGAGTGTAAAGCAAAAGCCAAATAGCAGTGATCGCCGCAACGTGCGAAAATCCGCGCATGCGCAGAAGCCACGACAGGCCGCTGAGAATGACCGGGCGCTGAGAATACGACACCGGTGTGGCGGTTTCAGCGCCCGGTCAGTTTCAGCACCCTGCCGTGGCTTCTGCGCATGCATGTTGCGGCGAGCACTGCTATTTGTTTTGTTTACACTCGGCGATTCGACACCGATCTAGCTGCTACGTTAATATCGCTTGGAATTTAAGGTTAATTTAATTAAATTTAATTATTTGAGTATGTAATTCTGTTAAATATGATCACATTCAATAGATTTCGGCCTAATCGGTCCCTAACACTGCCGGGCACCAGCGATAAATACAGCTGAGCTTGTAGCCGGCGAGGCCACGGGTGTTTTGACGCTCTTAAAATCCGCGCATGCGCAGAAGCCACGACGGGCGCTGAAACCGCCACACCGGTGTTGCAGTTTCCGCGGCACACCAGTTTGCGAGGGGCACATCCATTCAAATAGCCGTGAATGATCTTCATACAGAAAAAGTCAAATATCTCTTAAATTACACCACCTAGAAACAAACCGCTTGGCACACATATAGAAAACATATTCAACAAACAGATTATATCAAATTTATAATGTTAGGGTTCTTGATTTCTATTAATTTTGAATAAAACTAATGTTTTGCACTGCGCGTACCGTCAAACTTAAGGCATTGTCAATGGTCGTGAGCAATCTGCATACAGAAAATACAGCAAAAGTAAAATATCTCTAAAACCACACCACCTAGAAACAAATCGTTTGGTACACATATAGAAAACATCTTTACCAAAAACAGTATATTAAATTTAAATTTAAAAGAGGTTTCTACAGGGTTCCACATTTCGTTACACAGTGTCACTACATAAATAAATTGATAGATAAATAGGTGGTTGTGGTGGTGGATGATAAAGAATAGCTGCCAACCAATGCACCCAATGATCCGACCCGAATTGTAGTCTACTTAATTCAATTCACTGTCTGAAAGAAGCTAGTTTTGCCAACTTGAGCGGACACCTGTTACTAAATGCTGGTATATGTTAATTAGCCATGTGGTCATCAGTATGAATTTTAAAATAGTCCATATGCACGCCCCCGAGCGGAGTATGAAGGAAGCACTGGGAACACTGTGAACGCTAATGTAGGAATCCCAACTTAATAGACTACATCACAGTTCCAACGGCGCGGTGCATTGTGGGATGCGTCAGAGCAAAACAAACCCACGAGTTAGTTTATTTTAACTATCTGTAAGGTATGTTTACAATAAACTGAGGTGATACAATAAATGCATACAAATTCCTTACAGACAGAAAGGATCCCAGAAAAGCACTGCTTATATCTAGCTGGTCACCATGATGTGAATGAACAAGTGATGACAATAACAGATGATTAAACTTAAGCTACCTTTTCAACTAATGATTTTGATGAGATACTGATGCATCTCTTCACAGGTACTAAAAAACAAAGTAATGATAGGAATATTATATGTGGATTCATGTACTTACATGCAGTATCAGTAGTTATTTTGCATGTATGTTAATAGGAGTAAATTTGATGTTCTTTGCCATCGCCACTTGATATTTTAAATTATGCGACTAGTTAATGACAACTATGTCCTATTATATATATTCTTTACTGGTAATTGGTTTAGTATGCATTGAGATAGCTTATCTTTAGTTTTTTACAGAAGTTTTAAGGTTTCTAATTTCTACTGTTTTAGTTTTTATTTATTTATCTTTTTGTTTATTAAGGCCGTTTCTTAATTGTCTCGATTCCGACGTGTAGAAGATTTTGCAAAGAATAGTATCGGTGGAGGCTGATAAAATTGTGAATGTTTAATAATTAAATCCCTTCCAACAGTAATTAAATGGTGACAGGCGGGAATAGGTTTAAATTAGTCTAATACTAATAACAGCTCTGTTTATCCATCTTTAACAAAAATGTAAATGTGTAGACACTGAAAGGATAAATTGCTCGTATATTTAAATACTTTCATTAATAAAAAAATAACTTTTAAATCACAAAATTGCAGTTTTTCAAATCACACTGATTCTGCCATTCCTATCACGATAGGCTATGACGTCATCCATTTACAGAACGCTCACTGAATGGTACTCTGAGTGATCTGCGGTTTTCTAATTAGTTTAAAACAGCGTTTAAGTACAAGATTAAAACGGACTCACTGCACAACGTCTAGGGCTAGAGTGTCGCGTAAGGGAAAATAATGAAGGCTAATGACTGTACATAATGCCGAAAGGTAAAGCCAAAGCCAAGAAAGAAAAGGTAACATTTGACTAAAAATGTAACTGTTCTGGACGTTAATTAGTGGTGTACAGTGTGTACGCGATACTCTCAAACAGGAATTAGAGTGCTAACATTTCCGGATTATGTCATCACAAAATTAAAAATATACAACTGTCAGTATCACTGTATATAATGTTACTAATACAAGTAATAGTATTAGCCATTTTGTCACTGTCCCTAGTCCTACCAGTAGTAGTACTAGTATTAGTACTAAAATGAAACAAAGTTTAAAGGGGCTGTCACATTAGTCATTAGGGTTTTTTGCGGGAGCGTACGGCGGCGTAGGCGCGTTATGTCATATACATCGGCATACGCAGCCATACGCTATGCATATGCTATGCATAGGCCGTCATGTGCCAGCCTATGCTGTTGTACGCCGCCATACGCTTTCTCCCGTCCGTCCATCCAAATTTTGTTGTGCATGCTAAAAAAGTCTCGACCTATGGGAGCGTATGGTTCATACGCTACTCATACGCTACTCATATGCCGGTGTACGCTCCTCGTACGCCAGTGTACGCTCCTCGTACGCTAGGGGTGCGCCGGCGTAGGTTACGCATACGCTCACCTTGCGTCACCGGCGTATCTCTAGCATATGTAGCGTATGCATAACCTACGAGTTACGTATGGGAGCGTACTCCTAGCGTATGCACAGCGTATGAACAGCGTATTCCAAGCATATGCCATAGGTCTCGACATCGATCTTGACTGATACGCTACTCATACTACGCATATACGCTACGCATATACGCTACGCATATACGCTACGCATATACGCTACGCATATACGCTACGCATATACGCTACGCATAGGTTCCATATGCCAATCAAAACCGTCAAAAAATGTCACAGTACGCTCTCATACGCTCCTCGTACACTCCTCATAGGTTATGCATACGCTCCAAAACACCCGATAGGTCACCAAAGGTCACGATAGGCCGGCACGCGCAGCTTTTTCCCATTTTCGACGTATGTTTTCAATACGCTCCCACCATACGCCATAATGTGACAGGGCCTTTAGGCTACTGCTTCTACTATTACTAGTGGTTTACATCTTCATTAAGTCAATTTTTATGCATATATAATGATTAGTGAATCGGAATCAAAATGGATATCTTCACACTGTCAATATCATATTAAATTTAATATTATGACATTGTGACAATGTTTATATAGTAATTGCTGTGAAAACTAGATAGTTGGATGCTGAGGGGGTGGGGGAGTATACTACTAATCTAACTAGAGATGTAGAGTAGAGTCCACATCTGGGCCGCGTTCAGGGTCTATCTCCGCGATGCTTTTTGGCTTATTTCCGTTCAGGGTGCGTCTCTGAGACATCTCCCTTTTCAGATAGGGGACAAAAAGCACCTCGAAAATGGCTGCCATATTCAGTGCTTTCAGCCAATCACATTGCAGCTTTTCCATTGCAAATGGCCGCCTATGGGGGCGGCTATTTTCGAGGCGACAAACTGCTTTTGCCGTTTAGACTAGTGTGAAGTCAGGGATTTCCCCGAGACATCTCGGAGGCACACCCTGAACGTGGCCCTGCTTTGAGACTCTTGGCCCTCTAACTTAAAAGGAATGATGCATTCCTATTGTCCAAGGACGACTAAATCAGCAAATGGTGTGTAAAACTATATATGGAAAACATGTTTGCTGCATAGCGAAACTCGACAAGCGATTTCCGTTTCCGTTTGCTGGATTTTGATTATTCAACATGAGTCTACAAATGGTGGACCCCCAAATTAGGCTATTTCCGTTTCCGGTTGGTGGGTTTTGTTGATTTCATTTTCCACCTCTATGAGTACGAGTATTGTTTAGCTATATATATACACGTATTAGTCCTTAGCCTCCAGGAGGGTTGGTATTAAAATTTGTATTCAGAGCATGAATACCAAGTTTATCATTATATTGAATAACAACCCTTTCATGGGTTTGAACCCTGGTCGAATCAAACCAATGACTTTAAAATTGATACTTGCCACCTCTTAGCCTGGCGCTCGGCATTAATAGGATAGAGCAAGGACTGGTTAGCTCAATGTCAGGATAATGTGACTGAATGGGATATCAGGTACCTTGTGCTGGTGGCCTGGTCTCCCAGTGGGGCAGCACTATAAAGTTGCCATGAGTGTGCACTGTCACAAGTCGGTACCTGTCCTGCTATGACCTTAGATATTGCTAGGATGTAAAACAACAACAAACAAATAAAACTCTAGGCAGTTCTGTTATGTACTGGTACAACATAGAACTGAGCCCATCTCACAAGGTGATAAGTAATATGGGGCAAAAGTTTGTCCATTGTAACGATCAACATACTATCTGCTTATGTATTTGATCAGGATAAACTGATTTATGGTGTTTCATAATCCCAACAGAATAATATTGGTACATTGTGTCCTTATTCGCACAGCGGCTGCGCGAATAGTGGTACATGTATGGATTCTTTATTCGCACAGCTGCTGAAGACACATTGAAAGATCGCTCGCCCCTGAATATATATATATTTCTTTTAACTGTTAAAAAATGCGCGGACTAGCAGGAATTCAATTTTCGGATCTATTTTTAAGACATTGGTTTGATCAGGTTTCGAACCCAGCAGTTCGAATACCACGACTTACCAGAATGGGAGGCAGACGCTCAACGCATTCGGCCATCGCATCTGGTTACATATTACATCTCCATAACAAATATTTATAAATAAAAACCGCCCACCCGAACCGGATTTTTATTTCAAAAGGACTAGCACCATTTTTTTTCTCCTAACGATAACAGTCACAAAGAAAAAACTGTACAAGAGAAAGGGGAGTAAAGAGGGGGGGGGGGGGAATGGACAGGGCAATGTGGGGAAAGAATGGAGAGTTGGTTGGTTGTTGGGAGTTTTAGTTCCTGGCAACATCTAAGGTCATATCAGGACGGGAACTGACTTTTGACAGTGCTCACTCATGACGACTTTATAGTGCTGCCCCACTAGGAGAACAAATTATGAAGAAAAAACTTTAATATTAAAGTTATAACAAAAACTATAATAACGATAAAAGTCACAAAGAAGAAAAAACTACAAGAGAAGAAAGGGGAGTGAAGAGTTTATGGACAGGGCAGTGGGGGAAAGGAAAGGAGAGTTGGTTACGTCCTGGCAACATCTATGGTCATATCAGGATGGGTACCGACTTGTGACAGTGTGCACTCATCAAACTTTATAGCATTGCCCCACTAGGAGACCAGGCCGCCAGCACCATGACCTGATATCACACTCAGTCACCTTATCCTGACACTGAGCCAACCACTTGCACCAGTCCTTGCTCTATCCTAATAATGCTGACTGCCTGGCTAAGCAACAAGTATACATTTTTAAGTCATTGGTTTGACTCAACCAGGGTTCGAACCCATGGGTTTGAGTCCTAAGATGTACCAAAATGGGAGATCGCCGCTCGACTCATTCGGCCATCCCGCCTGAAGAGGGATTTGAGGGGTGATAGGGAGGGAACTGGGAAGGGAGGGAGCAGGATCGACAATGGAGGGGTGGGGGGGGGGGGGGAAACAAAGCAAAATAAAAACGTCCGCACGATGCAGTGTTTATTTCAAAAGGACGAAGTGTCAGTGTCAAACTGCCCCCCCCCCCCCACCGAATAGGTATTCATATCAGTATGAGTAATTTTTTCACATGAAAAAGGAGAAAGGAGAGGTACAATACTTATGAGGTGTTTTCCCCATTTAAAAATATCACAGATACATTGCTTATACCATAGAAAAAAGAAAAAGAAAAAGAAAAGCTAAAAGCATATCAACCTTACCCTCAATACTGTAAATTACATCTCAATATGTATGTACTAGACTACTATGTGTTTTCCCTCTGATAAAGCTTAAATATTTTCTTTTTATACATTCATAGAAACACATAGATGTTTTTTGAACATTTGATATTATCGTCAAGTGAATTCCACATTTTTATACCACATATAGATATACATTGAGACTTTAAAGTTGTTCTTGTAAATACTTGTCTTAGGTTGTTACTCTGCCTTGTATCGTGGCTACTATCTGAACTTATTTTGAATCAAGACTGTAGATATTTTGGCAGTAGCCCTTTCTTTGCATTGTAAATTATCATACTAGATTTGATCTTAACCAAGTCTATTAATTTTAATACATGAAGATCTAAGAACAGCTTATTAGTGTGCTCTCGATATCCAATGTTGCAAACAATTCTCACTGCTTTCTTCTGCAGCAAATAAATACTCCATATTTGTTTTATATGTATTTCCCCATACTTTACAACAATACGATACATAAGGCAGAAATAATGAATAATAAAATATTAAGCATGCATTTTTGCTAAGTACATATTTTGCCTTGTGCATAATTGCAATAGTTTTGGACAATTTAGATTTAATCATACTAATATGCTTTTTTCCAATTAAGTTATGATCTATTAGCACCCTTAGAAATTTGCTGACATAAATCATTTCGATATCCGTATCATTTATATAGCGATTGGTAGACAGGAAGTGTGAACACTTATTTGTCTCTCATTTTTGCTTGAGTGCAAGTAATTAGCAACACAAGGAATATATTAGTAGCATGTGGTGAATAAGTGGTCAAATTTCACTGGATCATCAGCCCATGCTTTTTCTAATCTGTTCTTGAATGAATTTATTGAGCCGGCATCTATAACATTTTGTGGGAGACTATTCCATATATTTATGATCCTGTTTGAGAAACTGTGTTGCTTTAATTTTGAGATTGTTTTTTATAATTACTAAACAGCATGAAATTTGTTTTTCCTACATTAAGTGATAACTTGTTTGTTGCAAACCATAGATTCAATTTAATAAGTTCTTTGCTTATATCGTTGCCAAGTTGAACTGGGTCATTTCCTGACCTAAACGGCTAAAGATTATTTAAGATAGTAGTGTCATCAGCAAATAGAATGAATTTAAAAAGGGAAGACACATTACAAATATCATTTATATATAAAATGAATAACTTAGGTCCCAGAATTGAGCCCTGAGGGACTCCACATACCACATTTGCTAAGTCCTCGTCATCAAAATTTACATATTGGTATCTATTTTGTAGATAACTAGTAAGCCAGTTATTGGCAATGCTTCTGCCAAATCAGGTGTTTTGATTGGTTGTCTGCCGCTACGCGAATAAGGAAACCACATAGTACCACTATTCGCATCGCCGCCTGAATAGCCAAGCCAATCCCATATATTTTATCTACGACTACGTCCACCATTTGAATTTCTCTTTCTCAAGTTTCTGTGGTGTGAATGTTTAATCTAGAATATTGCAATTGCCATCCCATGAATTTATAATACTATTCATCTATTGAACTATTCGTCACGAGTTGAGTCACGTTCATCAATCAGCTAAATAACCCCATCTCAGTATCTGGCTCCATTCCCGTCGCAGTTTCTTTCTTCGCCCTCTCCCACCTAAAGCCCTTTAAACTAATTCCCAATCAGTGAATCACTTTCAGTTTCGCCCTTTGAAAGAGCCTTTCTAATCGTTTCTTTCATTTATCCTTATCCCAACCGTCCCAGTCTCCCCATTCTTTCCTATCTGATGACATTGATAGTCACCCCTCCATCTCTACTATTGAAACGTTCCCTGAACATTCTACACAATACATAACAGTATTAACAGTTAAGACACCAAACTGTTAAAAGAAACTTAGATGTACCTGAGTACAGTTGTAACAGACTCACGCTGATATGGCCATGACTGGAAGTTCACACTTCGCGCTCGTGTTTACCAATCAAAGCCTATAGCATTGAAGCTAAGTCCATGATCTAGACGGAGAGGCAGTGTGGTTTGTTCATTCTAGATGTAAATGTTTTGATGCCCGCCAAGAATCAGCTGAAACATTCATGATTGCGACACATATTGACGAGTAAGCTAATACCATTATATATAGCTGTGTATATATTATCTTTTAAAAATGCTTATTTAGGCAAATGCTACACTCAAACCGCCTTGAATAATTATATCTGGGCTAATGTGTAAAATAGATGTCGCAAAACCGGAAAGTAGAACGAATGATGGTCCCGTTGCCACCCAAAACTAACACGACCAAAGCAAGGCGGATCCCTTTAATTTGGTTTACTTCAGTTTCAGATTTTGTGCACCATGGTAAGCTTTTTGTTTATTGTTTCAAAATGACACACATAGATCTACACTGTGCTAGATTTTAACCACTAGGTTATGTTCAGAAATATACGAGTGTGCCCTTATCGTAGTGTCAATGGAACGCGGAAACATCAACATTTGTTCCAGCACTCCATGGCAGGTGCTCGCTTAATTGCTCACACCACGGCCGTAATCGATTAACACGACCCGGGCCACTCGGGTCACCCGAGTCGTCAGAATTTCAAATCGAACACCGCGAGTGGAGTCGAGAAATACACGAGCTTCTACAATCATAAAATACTTTAAATCCTATTTTGCTGTACTTATATCGCTGTTTGAAAAAATATATGAAGTTTTAGGTTAAGCCACCATTTTGTCCACCTCGAGCGTATTCGTTTATTCAACCCGAGTCTGAAGGATGTGCGCATGCGTCAAAAAGTGGATCGGGTGACCCGAGTTGATTAATCGATTACGCCCCAATCAATCAATCAATAGTTCCGTCCTCTAGTCGAGGGTTGGATGCAATGGTTCTCCACTTGTCCCGATGGTGTGCTGTTCTGATAGACTATAATTCAAGCCTGTCCACTGTGAAATATTTGTAAACCATGATGTTCTTGGTCTCCCTCTCCCTCTGCTGCCATTCACCTTCCCTTCCAACAATGTACGGTATATTGAACTCTGACGAATGATGTGGCCAAAATAAATAAGTTTCTTTGTCTGTATAGTGGCAAACAAGCTTTTCTTATTTTAAATTTTTCTAAGAACTTCTTTGTTGGTGATCTTCTTTGTCCATGATATTTTCATCATCCTTCGATAAGTCCACATCTCAAATGCTGCTAAACGTTTGTACATTTTCTTAGAGATTGTCCATGTCTCAGCCCCATACATTAGAGTAGACCACACATAACACTGAAGAATACGCTTCCTTGTTTGTATTAATATCTTACTTGATGTTAACAGTATACTCTATACATTTTGGAGAATGTTGTTTGGGCTATTGTTATCCTTCTTTTAATTTCTTCCTCACATCTCCCATCATTTGTAATCTTTTGTCCGAGATATATGAATTCGGATACTTGTTCTATGTTTGTGCCATCTATGGTTATATTGATATTTGGGTTATCTGTCTTTTTACTTATAACCATTGTTTTGGTCTTCCTGGCATTCATCTTCATGTTGAATAGTATTCCAGCTTTATTGATTCTATTCACTATATCTTGTAGGTTTTTCTCACTGTCTGCTAGTATTACGCCCCACATGACATCAATTATCATTTCGACCTGGAGTGTGAAAGAAAATCCGCCCAGATGTAAAATATTGTAGACTTTGATCTGGTCTTAAATTGTTAACAGTATATAGTGCATATTGTTCTCAGGCAGAGATGGTAATTAAATTCAAATACAATATATTAATGAATAATACCTGTCTTCATGACTTCAAATTACAAAACAACTCTACATCTAGATAAAAGACTCACCCCTATCCAGAGTTGGGGCGAATGCCAACATAGTTTGAATGCGAGCCCTGTGAATTTTACATTTACTATTTATATCAGTACGAATGTTTTATTCGAGCCATGGATATATAATTTGCCATTTCTCGTGTGGTCTTGTGTTGTCTTTTTGCAGCCAAGTTTCTATATATAGCGAGTGGAGTGTCACCCCGCGCATGGGGGTTGGGGTCGAGAGGTGCATGCCGGTACCCCCCCCCCCCCCACCCCGGATAGGGGAGGTAGGGGCATGGCACTACAGAGCTTATTACATGCGATAATGGGTTTATCACTATCTAGTTTACCAATCACATTATATATATATGTATATTTTACCTCGGTATACAGCCTCAGGCTAGCCTCAGGCTAGGGAGAAGGAAGCACATCCGGGTCCAGCAATTAGCATAAACAACTCACGATTGGAATTACGTTTCGTTGAGTTGCTCCGGCAAATTTAGTCTACACACAAGCAAATACGCAGTAAGTATAATAAAAACTGTGGTTAGCTTAATTATGATGCATTATAGCATCGTTATAGAAAGTTCAGAACTTTCTTTGGTCCTTTTTGGACTAGTTTTTTCGGTTATAAAAAACCAAGGATAGAACGCTCTAGATTCCTTCTCGAAGGAACGAAACCGATTCTTAGCGGTTCTGTCAACACCCGTGTGACCATGGGTAGAGATGTGGGCTTTGCCTCATCTCCTGTGGAAATTCTCTCGGACTCTAATAGAGAGTGATGTTGGAGATGCTCCTGGGTTTCTTTTATAGACTCCCCACAATATTTTCAGGCGTTTCTCCGAGTTTCGTAGCATTTTCTCCAACTTGCTGGCGTAGTAGTCGCAGGGGGGAGAAGTGTGCGGAACAGAGAGATGGGCGAGCCGATACACTGGTCCCGACCCCGCGTAAGATTTGGGCTTGACCCACAATCCACGCACAAATTTAGCTTATTACGCCTGTGTTATAACGGTCTAAACACGTTCTCTAACACCACTAGATGTCCAATTACGTTTTAAACAACAACATTGTGACATTTATAAATACCGAGACTGACCAACATGTTTGGTTTCAGATCCCGATGGCCACGAAGCGGAGTAAGCGCGTTGCAGCAGCAGCCGAGGGACGTGCTCCCAGGGCCTCGGACGAGGAGTACGACTCCTCGCCGGTGTTGTCGGCAATGCCTTCACCACAGCCCGGGGCGCATATACTCTCCGAGCCGGAGGAAGAGACAGTGCCTGATGGCCCCACAGTTCCTGACTGGGAGGCTCGGTGGACGGCTATGGAGAGTCATATCCTGTCTCTCAAACCACCGCCGTCTCTTAAACGGCATAGGCCGGGGTTCCAAGACGAGTCGGACTGGGAAGACTTCTCAGAGACAGACTCGGCGATCGAGCCGAGGGCTCCTCCTCCTCCTCCTCCTCCTCCTCCTAAACGGAGTAAGAAGAAGAAACATGTTACTTCTTCTGGTGACGAGTTCACCAAGGAACGTAACAAGACCGGACTTCGCAAGAAGCGAAAGACCAAGTCCAAGAAGAAGAAGAAGAAGAAGAAGAAGAGGAAAGATTCTTCCTCTTCTGATTCCTCCACAGATTCCACTTCCACGGAATCAGACTCAGACACACAATATGAAGGTGTCTATGCTGCCATTGGTGGCAAAGTGTCTAAGAAGGTGGAGAAGCCGAAAGCTAAGCGGGTTAAAACTACCACGCTTATGCGCGAGACCATAAATGGTCATTTCCGTACCTTCAAACCGGCGGAAATCATCTCCAAGCTAGGAGATGAATTGACGGGCATTAAAGGTGTCCCCAACTCCATCATTAAAGAGATGGATCGAGATGTCAACATGACGGAAGACCGTAAGAAATTTGAGAGCGTGTTACACATAGCACATAAGGCGGTGCTCGGTACTCTTAACGGCCATCACTCCGGTGGCAAATCGAATGCAAAGAGAAAACAAGTTCTCATCCTTGGCTAAAACCATGGACAAAGGCATTGCACTGTTAACAGCGGCAGGTAATTACTTGTCCTACCGAAGATATGAGAATGTCTTTAAGTCGGTTTGCACAGACGCTGGCAAAGAGGTGGCCCGCTCAAAGAAGGTCACGGACAATGATGGGAAAGAGTATACGCTCTTTCTGGCCCCAGAGCCGATCAAAGGGAAGCCTTTGGACAAAACGAAAATGTTTGGCGGCCAACTACAATACCTCTATAAAGAGGTAGAAACCGCAGCGAAAAGTGGAAAAAATATGGATGGCAAGAAGAAGCAGGAAGCCCCACGCTTCAAAAGGTCACGAGGGGATTTTCGCCCACGAAGGCTCGGCAGGGGTGCCAGACCGGGCTCACACTTCAGCAAGTCTTTCCGGGGCCGGGGCGCCCGCCCAGGCTGGACCGACAACACCGCACGGCCACTGGGCCGAGGCTTCAACTCCCCGAGACCCTTCCAAAGGGGCGGGTCCAAGTAGAGGCCCAAACACAGACTTTACAAGTCCCCGCGGCCTCTAAAACCACACAAACTGTAAGCAACTTTGTGGCTGGGAATATTCATAATCATATTTCTGAATGGGACAAAATTACCAGTGACCAGGATATTTTACAAATAGTTAAAGGTGTTCAAATTCCCTTCATACAAATACCCGTACAAGGGAGAGTTCCGTTTCCCTATCAAATTGAACCAATTGAACGAGAGGCACTAACTGAACAGGTACAAACATTTTTTGACAAAGGCATTATACAAAAGGTTACACACTGCCCTGGAGAGTTTATTTCAAACATTTTCTCGAGACCGAAACCTAATGGGGACGTTCGAATGATCCTGGATTTAACAACCCTTAATAAAATGATAGAATATCGACATTTTAAAATGTTTTCACTAGATACGGCACGAGACCTCATTACACCAAATGCGTGGATGGCTAGTGTTGACCTACAAGATGCATATTACACAGTTCCCATAGCGGAACAACATCGGAAATTTCTCCGTTTTCTTTGGGATAACCAACTCTATGAGTTTACCTGTATGCCGAATGGCTTAGCTTGTGCCCCTCGTTTATTCACTAAACTGCTTAAACCTGTTTTCTCACTTATGGCACGGAATTGTCACATAATGTTTCCTTACATAGATGATTCCTTTATAATGGCGTCAACACACATTGGTTATGTAAACGCCGTTTTGGATTTATGTGCATTACTCACTAAATTGGGGTTTTATGTACATCCGCATAAGTCAGTGCTTCAACCAACAAAACAACTCAAATGTTTATGGGTTTATTCTTGATACACAGTCCCTCACAGTGTCGATAACAGAACAGAAATTAACTAAGTTTATGACCACAGCGACCCAGCTTCTTAAGTTACCGAAACCTAAGATTAGACAGGTTGCAGTTCTTATCGGGATAATGATATCGTATGCACCCGCTATTCTATATGGGAAAGCCCATATTAAATCTCTAGAAATAGATAAAAATTTGGGATTAGCACGAACTAAAGGTAATTTTGAACGAAAGATGTTTATTTCTGAAGAAGGGTTACAGGATATTCAATGGTGGATGCAACATATCGCTAATTCACCCAATCCAATCTGCATGGCGGAACCAAATACAGTAATTACCACTGATGCTTCGTTAGAAGGGTGGGGAGCCCATCGCGAGGGGGTGGCAACAGGAGGTAGATGGCTACATGATGAAGAGTCAGATCACATTAATGCGCTCGAGTTGCGTGCTATTTATTTGGGTCTACGTAGCTTAGTAAAGATACCTAAATCACAAGTTAGAATACTAACTGATAACACTACTGCTATGGCATATATCCGTAACATGGGTGGAACCAAATCAAAGCCTTGCAATCAGTTATCTAAACTGATTTGGAACTGGGCACAGGCTCAACAAGTCTGGCTGACTGTAGCGCATATTCCAGGGTCACAAAATACACTTGCAGACCATAAGAGTAGAAAATTCCACGACCATTTAGAATGGTCCCTATCAACACCATTGTTTAACTTCATTTGTGAAAAATGGGGGACACCTAAAGTTGACTTGTTTGCATCACGAAATAATAATAAGTTACCCTGTTATGTTTCTTGGCATCCCGAACCGGATGCTTGGAAAGTTGATGCATTTACTATTACCTGGGAAAATAATTTTTTCTATATTTTCCCACCGTTTAGCGTTATCAGCCGAGTAGTGAGAAAAATCAGCATGGAGGGGACACACGCCATACTGATTGTGCCCGATTGGGACACGCAACCTTGGCTGCCAGCAGTTACACAACTGGCAAAAGAACATATACGATTCCCAAGAAAACCCGGGAACCTAACGCACCACGGACCGCTAGTGGTTCACGGCGACGTGTCAGCGACACCCCTATTGGCATTCCTTTTCTAAGAAAACAGCTGCAGCAATTTGGTTTAGACAAAATTACGGAAGATAGGATAGTAGCTGATGCATGGAGGCCAGGAACTGTTAAAATGTACACAACTTATTTAAAGAAATGGGGTGTACATTGTTTGCTAATGAAAGTTAAGCCAACAAATCCAACGATTGCACAAGTAGCCCGTTTTCTTCGTTCTCTAGAGGGTGAGGGACTAGGGTTTGGGGCGGTCAATGCGGCAAGATGCGCATTATCAATTATATTACCTAGAATTGACGGCGAAACAGTTGGTAAACATTATGTCCTTCATTATCTACTTCGGTCAATTTATCAAAGGAATCCTCCAAAACCAAAGTATAGTCGCTTTTGGGATGTTTCTATAGTATTTAAGTTGTTCCAGGCTTGGCCTCACAACTCTTGGGTAGATATAAAACAATTAGGTTTTAAGGTCGCGGTCTTGTTACTATTAGTAACGGGACACAGAGGACAGACGATTGTTGCTTTATCCTTAACTGGATTAGAAATAGACAAGAAACAAGCTACGTTTGATTTAGCACAATTGCTCAAATCGAACACGCTGGGTGACCCTTTATCTACGGTTCACTTAGACTACTTGCCAAATGATCGTAAATTATGTGTTGTGTCAGCCATACGGGCTTATATATCCAAGACAAAGGACTTACGTGCATCACAACAACTATTAGTGAGCTTCATAAAGCCACATAATGCAATTTCAAGAGACACCCTTGCCAGATGGACAATCAGGGTGTTGAAATTGGCTGGAGTGGATACGGGCAAATACTCTTCCCACTCAACCAGAGGTGCCATGGTTTCCAAGGCACGGTTGCTCGGTATTTCTGTAAAAAGAATACTAGCGCACGCAGGCTGGAAGACAGCTAAGTCGTTTGCAAAACATTACAACAAACGACTAGAAAAGCCTACCGGCATTGCAAAGCGCCTGCTCACCAACTAACAAGAATAGGTGAGAACAAATACTTTGAATGATACAATTACTAATACAATGACACATAAATATGTTATAATAAGAATGAATGATATTAAGGATAAAAATGAATTATGTAAAAGTCTCCCTAGCCTGAGGCTACCCTGAGGCTGTATACCGAGGTAAAATAATATAGTTATACGAGTCTTACCTGGGTATAGATGATGGATAACTGTTGTTTTCCCGAGGTATAAGCCTCGGGTAGACGTGGGCTAGGGCCCGCCCACCACACCCTACCACGTCTATTCCGTTGGTGTACCATTACGGGAAAATCATAGTATCCATTGTATTGAAAGATCATTTTTATCCTGAATAAGTAGGTAAAGATTGCTGGACCCGGATGTGCTTCCTTCTCCCTAGCCCACGTCTACCCGAGGCTTATACCTTGGGAAAATAACAGTTATCCATCATCTATACCCAGGTAAGACTCGTATAACTATACTATATATATCTAAATATAAAAGCACAAGAGAAGAAACCCCTTAACATTATATAATACAATTGTTTTAAATAGCACATCCTAAATTAATCAATTGTACACATTTCTAATCAAAACTTGTAAGATGTCCGCCTATTGCTTATTCATATTGGTGGCCATTATCGTAGCCTGTTTTGTAACATGGTACCCGTGGTGATGTCCTGTAGTTTACATTGCCGATTATGAACTTTTGTGAATGAATGGTTCACTGATGATAGCGCAGATTCATTTTCTTAATCAAGTTAAAGGTTTAAAAAGAAATACTGCAGCGAAATACTTCTTCTTCATTGTGTCCTTCTACCAGTTATCTCAAGGGATTTTCGAGCAGAGGTATGATCTTTATTCGCGGGACGTGCTCTCGGTGGTGGATGGTGGTAGCACGATTTTCAATCAGATAGCTGATTCCCAGGGCCACGATGTGGATGCTCCTGCTGTGGCCAGTTTGTCGATAGAAAGCCTGGGCCTACACCTTTACCGCCCCAATGAATTTTTAACCTCCCACACCACATAGACATGGTATGAGAGCAACCAGCCTTTGATGACGCTGTAAGTTATACACAGCGGTGGAAATCCAAATTGGCAGAGGTGGGGGGGGGGGTACGGGGACTCGAACCACCGACCCTCAGATCAGAGATCCGACCTAGAAAAATGTCAGACACTCTAACCACTCCGCCACAGAGAACACATCGAAATACTACATCTAGACCATTAACTAGGGGGTTAATACTAGCCTTAGAGAAGCTAATCTAATCTGTTCCATGCCATCTGTCCTAGGCTCCAAAAAGCCCGAAAGGTAAGCGACTCACAAAAGCCGAGAAGGAACGTCTGCTAAGAGAAGAGGAGGAAAAGAGGACAAAGGAAGAAGGTAAAATGAAGCACATTAAAATACATTCACACAAAATGACTCTTACTATTCCTATTTAAAAAATAAGTATATTGACCTCATTTCCCTCGATTCTACCTTCAAACTGACTCATCACTATGAATTCAACTGCTGGATATGGTGGCCTAGCAATCATAGTGTCCATCTCATTTTCCGGAGCCACTGGGGTCGATCCTTGGCTGAGTCAAACTAAAGGCTCACAAACTTGGCACTTGGTGCTTCCAAGCCTGACGCTTGGTATTACTAAGATAGGTCAAGGACTGGTTGGCTCAGTGTCAAGATAATGTGACTGAGTGTGATATGGCTGAGTGATAATGCCAGTCAATTTGAGATGGTGCCAGTAACGTGGTATTACACTGACACAGTCATATAAACCCACCATGACGAGTACACATTGCCACCAGTCAGTAGTCATCTTGATATCACCTCAGTTGTTGCTAGGAAGTAACATTCCCAGTCAACCTATTGAATTACATTTATTAAGATAAACATTGCATGTTGTATAATAATGTTATTGTTCATGCAGTTGTATTATTTCAAATTGTGTATAGCCTTATTCACCAAAGTATGGTTATTTATATGTGGTTTTCTTTTTCATTAGCAGATTAATGTTGATTCATTGTTACATGTGACAATTAGCATTGGATAGGATAATACATACTTGTGAACTATGAATAGAGGATGCAATCTACAACCTTTTCTCTTTGCATTGATAAATGATAGCTTTTAATTGATTTATTAACAATTTAGAGATTAACAGCATTAAGGAGACACGGAGTAAGTGTAGCTTTTTAATGGTTAAAGGTATCCGAACAAACTTGTTGTATTATAATATAGTTGACACGTTTGTAGAATCATTTAGTGTAGCGATAGTTTGAAGAGGAGTATAACAGTAGTTCATATGAATCTTTCATTATTATTTGATTCTGATTTGATTCTTTTATTTTTTATTTTATTCACAAAGCACCTCCAAATGTCTTAGTCCGTGTGTTTAGATTCTGATATTCATTTATGACGTATTGCTTCTACTCTGTTTCCGCCCTAATTATTTGTTTGATTATTTGACTTGTTCTTAGTATTATAGTATTAGCAGAATAAAATGTGGAAATAAAGCTATTGTGCCACACTATGCAACAAGATCTAGTGGCTGAGCCAGTGTCGTCTGGTGCAGTGGTTTAGCTTTTAAACAACGAAATACATTTCAAGACAAGTATTGCGATTAATTTACGAGACGGAGACACGACAGTTTATATATTGGTTTATTTAATCGAAATATAGTTGTTTTTTCCTCCGATCTGCGCAGTGCATTTCTGATTTCTGTCCAAGTAAAGCCCCCCCCCCCCCCGCACCCCCTTGGTCAACCCCAATGATCCACCTGGGGGTTCCCCATCGTAGCTGGCCCCGAACCATCAACCTCATTGTAGTCATGATCTTAGTGATGTGGGTGGGTGGAAACCTGCGGGTTTCTCAAGGTATGGTGGATGCACGGTTGTGATGGTGGCGCTCTAGGTGCGTCACGTGACAGCGTTCTTGGCGGGAAATGGGGGTGTTAGTGTTACCAACCATCGCGTCACGATGTTTGAGTTTAGGTAGTTCCTCAGGGGGCTCCACTGGGCTGGCTGAACCGCTGACGGCTGACCGTGGATACCGGGCCGGCAGTCCTGCATAAGTTAACGGAGGGATGCGCTACGGTCAGGGGACAATGGGGCGGTTCCCGGAGCCGGTCACCGCCCGTGAATTACCCATGGTAGGCCAAATATAATTTTCTTTTAAATTAGTGACCCCCCCCCCCCCTGTGCCTGAAATAGATAAGGAAGCTAGATTGTGGATGAATGGACATGGGTTAGCTGAGAGAAGAGAAAGTAGAAAATGGGACAGGCTCTGAAAATGAGGGGGGCAATAGTCTAATATTCAATGCTTAATTTTCCCTCACCACGGACAGAGGAAGCTCGAGACTGGTGTGGGAGAAGGAGGGTTTATTAAGGCACAGTAATAAATGGTACACAGGGTTAAATTCTTGAAAGTTAAGTAATAAATGTCAGTTTGAGTTCAGTCCACTTGGTCGATGTTGGCTGATGGTAGAGGAGGACCTGGGAGCCCGAGGAGGTAGGCCCGGGAGCCGACCCCCACGCAGTGGCAGTAAAATAGAGGGTGGGTGAGCGTCGTAAAACAATGCACGTTTGAAATTGGAGCTCAAATGCGGGTCAAGCTGGGGTAAGCGGAGGAGGGGGTGGGGGAGCGCATGCCCTGCTTAGTGATGTGAGCGTCACGGGCTTCCTCCGTCGGATCAACCACAATTCTAAATTATGGGCCAATATCACAACAATATGTAATGTATCATAGCATTTAGCATATTTCAGATATGGTCTAAAATAGTTATAGACATGCACACACTGACATTTGCTAAAGTATGCATTATGTAGTATTTATTTAATAGTAAGTGGGTTTCGTTCTATCCTTTTTTGGACTTTTCTTTGTGCAATTTCTTTTAATGGAAGAGATTCATGATGTTAATAACTGACGAAAGCCACTGTATTAAGATATTTATTTTTAAAATCGCATTATTTGTCAATTGCTCATTCTATTTTGTATTCTTTACACTAAAGCTCTTGGATCTACCATTATTTAACATTGCATGATTTACTTTTTAAAACCGGATTTTATACCTCATAATGTAAATACCTAATATTGGAATTTTGCTAGCTACATATATCTATCTGTATCTATTTACTATGTTCTAATTCAATGCCATAATTGTTACTAGAATCAATTCTGCCTCATTGAATTCTCAATTCTTAGGTTTAGTACTAAGTATGTGAGCCGCGATAGCGTCGTTTCTGTTGTTATTTCTATTCTGGAAGTGTGAGTACATGATGCATGCTGATTGTGTTTTCATGTGATATATAGGCGGGTGCGAGGAGGACGAGGGTAAGTTTCTGCCGTGGGTGGATATGTTGAAACTTATTAAACCTGCACTTGCTACTTTGAGCGACGTGATTTGGTCATTTATATTATCACTCCAAACCAAATAAACAATACAGACAAGCACGTGTTTTCAAGGACATTGATAACTTAATAATTTACCAAGATTTTATATAGAGATTACTTGAAACTGGTAAATGAAGTCACTGAATCCCAGTTCATTATAATATACTGTAGTCACTGCAATGGAATTGACACGATGTTCAGATCAAAGCAGAATATCTAGCTAACCAGGCACAGAATGCATGGAACATATCATTCGTCAATAATAGATACTATTTAATCGCTTAATTAATTACACCAACAGGGTATGCCCGCTCCGATCATTTATATAGCTATAATACATTATATCTTACATATATATATAGTATATAGTACTGTATTCTCGCGGGTTAATGATGCCTTGGGGATTTAAATTGGCAAATCGCTGAAGTTGGGGGTGGGTGTTTAACCACACATGGGCATTTAAGGGGTGGGAGTTTACGAAATATTGACCAAGTGGGGGGTGGGCATCAACCCACACATGGGTGTTAACCCACGAGAATAGGATATATCTCATATATACATATACATATATATATATATATACATATGGGTCATTTCATGGTAAATGGGGCCAATGTACTTTTCAGTATGTAATGGTCAAAAACAATTATGGAAAGAGTAGACGAGGTATTCTCTTTATAGAACTGGTATTCTTACACTTTGGAGAGATAGATATGGAAAAATTAAGGCATAATGTGACAGTAAAAAAAGCCAACATTTCCACTCCAAAAATAATGTGTTTTAAAGGCATGAATTTGTGACATGAAGAATTTGGACTTTTCTACAGCCTACTAGACCTTTATTTTGCATAGAATAGTACCTGTTAGTCAATGAAATAATAAAAGAAGACTCTCACTTGAAATAAATATTCATTATGCATATATATATTCTTTTATATCTAATATTCCAGGGTGATTAAACTGGTTCGGGACGTAACTGTCGTGTCCTCTGCTTGTCCCATGCTTGTTAAATTAGGAAATATGTTATCCTGGGAATACCAGAGCTTCAGTAAAAAAACAGTTGCTATTGTTGCATGCGTAAGGCTATTTTCTAGTACCATGGCTAGTAATATAATTTTTCTACAAAGCTTTATGAAAAGAAATTGAAGTTGAAGTTCCACATTATTGGTGTCCCCTTCTATTTTGTTACATCCACAACTCAAAACTGGGAAAAATATAATCATCTTATGCAGATTTCTTTACAGTGCATTTCTATACGTAGTGGACCACAATGTCAAAATTAATTGTTTCATGCAATAAATTTGATTAAATAATTGATTTGATTAATAAATCCACACTTGGTGATTAATAAGTCCACACTTGGGATTGGCTACTCAATTAGTTCTTGTTTTTCTGACAAAATGGTAACCTCAACTATCTTTTCCTTCAAATTACCAATTGATATAATGACAAGAGTTGGCTACTCAGTGAAAAAAATAGGAAAATACAATATTCATTTTTGACTCTCATGTCACACTTTGGCACCATTTACCATGAAACGACCCATATGCATATTTATAAATATATAGATATGTATACCTATATTTATAATATGGGATTTACCCTACAGTGAGACTGAAGCTGAACAACAGCTAATAATATAATGTAATATTAAATTGTCCTTATTGTAATTTTTAGGTGAAAACGGTATGCATGTCATTGAGTATATATATACGAAGACACAAATAGTTCACCATCGTGAGCCATAATTAACATTTAAAACTAGAAACCACCAGAAAATATAGATAGTCCTCACAAACAAATATAGTTACTTAGTGTCATAGTGAAATACATTCACACCATTATAATGGCTTTCAGTTTAAAAGCTTCACAATTAGAGTAGTGGTTACGTAGTAAATAAAATTGCACATAATTAAATTAGATCATTGCAGTGTGGACGTGGGGTGGATACTGCTTTTCATCACTTTCTACAATATTTAAATAACACGCAATGCCAGTTCCTAACCACCAAAGGTCCTGCACTAGCAGGTCAGCTTATTAATTAAATCCACCAGCAGAAAAGGCTCCTAGCATTCAAGCTTTTGCATTTTGGTTCATGGATAGACGAATGCGTTAAGTTTCTTGAAGAGAACGTAATTATCAATGTGCTGTCTAAGTATTTCCTTTTCGCCATTTTGTTTATCATGGCACTGTTATTGCCAGGATGAAATCATGATTAACTATGTTTTTATATATAGGGAGAGAGAGAAAACAACACAATGCAGCAGAAAATGTTATCAGTGTATCCTGGCTTCATTATATTCCGACCGGGTTCTATTTGGTGTTATGTGATACACATCTTAGTAGAGAAGAGACCAGACCAGTCTCCGCAATGTTCCCTATGAGAAGGTTCACATTATTCTGCATGGATGGCTTAGACTAAAATGAAAGGAGGAGTTTAGTTGCTCTGGCCATGAATGATCGCTTCTCGTCTCATCATGCTGTCAGTCGCGATGCGACAAAGACTGCTTTCATTACTTGACTGCCGCTCTCCATTTAGCTCGCTGCTGTGAGAGTTGTGTCCATGAGTCGGTCTTAATGTCTCTCAGCTTCAGGCTTCTCTTGATGGTATCCTCGTCTATTGCCCACATTAAACCCTGCATCGGCATTTCAATAGGCAATCATAATAAGGATACTTGGGTTGCCTCATATCTAATTAACCAATATCTAAGGTTCTCGTATAAAATATTTAGATTTGCGAAATAAATGATGGATCTGTTTCTCTTTCTTTGTTGTGAATAATAATGAATTTCTGTGTTTTCCCCCATTTTTAATTGGATTTGAATAATGCCACGTTTGTTGCTGTAATTTCATTTTAGACCCATTTGGATATTATTGTTTCAGATGGTCCCGTTTAATCTTGTATACAATAAAAATAAATGTGTTGCTGAAGAATATTGATCAACTTCAAGGTGCTATTGAGGATTATATTTATAGTTATCCTCAATTATATTGGCTTAGATTATTAACCTTGCACCGCCTGAGCCTGTGCATATACAATTCTTGAAATAATATTTCAGTAACTATGCAGTCGGCAACAAGTAATTAAACGCTTTACAATTATACAAAATACTTAAACAGGTGATTAACAAAACTAGACATAACCTTTTGTAAATATCAACAACAAAAAAGTAGATAAATTGATTAATAAAATCATAAAGCGCTTTACATGTTTAGCAGCCGTGGACAAATACAATGTAGCTAGTAGCAAATATGGAATCTAGAGGCAGTAGAGCATATAATTACAACAGTTGTAGACTTCCAACCGAATCACTTCCTTTCTAATATCACTACACGGGGAGGATTACATTTCTGGGGTTATGTCATGTATAAAATGATTGTGCAGATCGAAGTGATTCAAAAGCATGAATCTGTGGATGGGATGTTGGGTTGAAAGTGAGAGCACCTTTAAAGCTGCATAGTCCGATGAAGCATAACATTTTCAAAGCCAAAACAATCTAGATTTGAATTTACATATCTAATTTGATACTGATGCACTTATTAAGCATTTGTTGCCACAGAAGGGAATACTGAGTCAATTTAATAGAACCTTTTACCGCAGAAGCCTATGGCGTCAGAGTTTAGGTATGCTTGCCAAAAATAATTTGAAATGTTTACGCTTCAGTTAGCCATTCAATATCAAATTTACTTCAAACTAAAGTGACATAGATTATAATTATTAAATTAATATATTAATCTCAGAACAAATGACAGAACGTCAAATCCATCGGACTATGTAATTTTAATTAATATTTCAAATAAAACCCACACACTGCTCATTAACATATACAGAGCAGAGCCTTCCTGCTGGGATTCCCTCGTTAGAATTGGGCGGTTCCTTGGCGCCTGTTCATGGTAAGGAGGGTGCACTCCAACTGTTTGGTTTGTTTCTGTCAGAGGAGGCGAAAGTGCGTGCTGAGCGTGAAGCACAGGAGGCAGCGGCGCGGGAAAGGCATGAGGCGGAGGAAAATAGGAGGCTTGAAAATGAGGTGAGGAGCTCCTGTGTGCTGTAAGGGACTTAAAATATGGCGCGAAGAGCGCTAAGCTAGTTATCTAAATAGGAATTACAAAATAAAGATATATTTTCTTTTAAATCTTAATTTTTTTTAAACACCCCAAAAACCTGTCATGATATATGCTGTACTTATGGAGCACCGTACCAATTCATTGAAACAAACTCAACCTTTATCAGAAAGGAGATGAGGACAGACAGGCGGCATATGGGTAATCTAAAACATCTTGACAGAACCGAAGGCTGAGGGAGCAAACCCTAAACAGAAAACCATGTCACTGTGGCAGCATTAAGGGTGGTTGATGTATGGAACTCCCAACATCTCCCGACCAGCCACTACAGGGACAAATAGTTTTGCACCTGTCTGGACATGTTCTTGCCGGTGTGAAACCTCTATTTTCTCCCCGAGAGAGTGCTGCTGGTAACTTGCAAAAGCCAGCAGCACTTCAACACTTTTGCAGGCAGCTTTCATGAAATGATGATGATGAAAACATATATCATGACAACCACCCCTAAACTCTGGTTGGGTTCAGATAAGATGCTCAACAACTTTGTAAATGCTCATGACCCATTTGTGTATGCACTGTTTATTACCCAACCGAATCATTTAATAGTCAAAATAATGTTTAACTTTACGAGAAGAAAACCCACTCATTATTATTCATGTTTCACACTGTAGCTACAGATGGTGTAATATTCCGGAAACTGTATAATGCACGCACGACTCAGCCATACAAAACATGAAAATAACTAGCTTTCTGTTTCACAAACTTCCCGATTATAAATTGGTACTTGGATTCTCAACTTCTTTTATACCTAGGCTTTTGTGACTTAATGCCGTCTGTAGTGTCCTCTATTTTGCCATTGTAACCTGGTGTGCGTTTGTTGATGTAATTAAGCTATTTAGCATCTAATTAATCTGTCAGTTAATGTTACTAACAGCTATTTGAGAGTTGAATGAAATTTAATTCCAGCTAGTCTAATATTAAGCATACTTAAAACGTTTCAATTAAGAGCAAAACCCGCGCACACAAAATCATTTATTTCATGTCAGGTATTGACCAAATCTGACTAATCTTGGGACCCATTGCGCCGAATCTATTTATAGGCATAAAAAAAACATCAAGATATAGATATGCCACACTCTCAAAATGTTGAACTGTTTACAATGACATACTTGTTTCTCGTATGCTAACAATCTATGCAAATTAGTTGTATCATTATAGGAGCGATGCTAATATAATTTTGAGGTACAAACCAAGTAATGAAAGGAAGTATAGTGCTCCAACTAAAGCCTCGTGTTCGTGAAGTATCACGTTTGCTAAGTGGAATAAGTAGGTCATCATATAGCGAAATAGCGAATGGTAGACAGGAAGTGTGAACGCTTGTTTGTCTCTCATTTTTGCTTGTGTGCAAATAAATACGCAACACAAGGAATAATTAGTAGCATGTGGTGAAAAAGGGGTCAAATTTCCCTGGATCATCAGCCCATGCTTTTTCTAATCTATTCTTGAATGAATTTATTGACTCGGCATCAATAATATTTTGTGGGAGACTGTTCCATATATTTATAATCCTGTTTGAGAAACTGTGTTGCCTTAACTTTGAAATGGCTCTGGGTTTTACTAGTTTGAAAGTATGGCCCCGACTGCCTTCTCTTTTATTCAAGGTGAAAAATTGGTTCATATCTATTTCATCAAAACCTTTCATAATTTTAAATACTTCAATTATGTCAGTGTATATCCTCTCTTCTGTTCACTCCTCTCCTCTCCATCTCAGGCGGTACATTCACACTCAACGGTATGGCAATGGGCGGACACAACATTCTTAAGTTATCATGAGATTTATCGTCAGATTTACCTGTTGCCCATATATGGGCATGTTTGTCATTGCCAATGCCTCACTCGGTTTACATTGAACTGTGAATCGTCAAGCAGGTAGTGTTCACCTGAAGGTGTGACGTTGCATACGGGAAGGCATCAAGCTTCACTGCATGGCTGTTAAAATCGTCGTAACTCCCCCCCCCCCCCCCCCCCCCCCCCCCCCCCCCCCACACCCCCCCAACCCCCAACTCCGCCTCCATCCCCACATCACCCACCTCCCAAATTGGTAATATGCAAGGTATTGATGTTCCAAATTTCAGCGTTTGGAAGTGCTAACGAAAATAAATAATGTAAGTCGGTGTATATTGTCTCATACTCATTAGAGGTTGTACGGCTGCCATGTGACCTTGACCTCATTTGCATACCTGTGACATCACAGTGTGTGGCTGACATGTGGATTAAACTATCAGATACCTAGGATATGTTTACAGGAGTTTGAAAGTCAGGGATGCATAGGGATGGTTCTGCTTAGATAAAAGATTCACCCCATACTTGCAGATGGGGTGAAAAACAACCCTTTAGAAAAAGTGGCGAAAGACTGGGTAAATGAAATCAGCACATAAATTCTTAATTTAAGAAGCAAAATATATTCTTCATATACATCTTCATATTTACCTGCTACTTTTGAGTTGAAAAATATAATAAAACATGTAGTTTAATGGACGTTAAAAGTGAAATTGACAGCATTCTGTAGTCACCGTCTTTTCATTTTGCATTCTCTCTCATTTCACCAACTCTGTGCCGATTTAAGAAGCCATTAGATACCGGAATGTTTAATACTAAACCAATTTTCACCCATATTTAGACTACATTGTCATTCACCCGTACTTGTGTAGGGGTGAATTGTGTATTTTTATTTAGGTTCTGCTCCACCCTGGTCTGTTGTTGCCCATTACACAGTTTAAATTAGGGTTAAAGGAAGCACTGGCATTTCGCGCCTATAGCAAAGTGTTTAGCACATCGTCAAGTAAAAAAAAAAGGACAATTTAGCATATCCTGGGATTACTCGAATATTTCAAGTTGCATAATTCGATGGTTTTGAATTTCTTCCATTTTGTTTTTGGTAAATAAAATATATTAGGTTTATCACTATAACTTATTTTACTTGAGTTTGAAGTAATTTACATTTTAAAGGGTTCACATTTGTAGATATTTAAAGTAAAGACACATACAACTTTAGTTGTGCGTGCACACCAAAATGCTGGACATTGGCTTTGTTTACCCATTTCCGAGCATAATAACATATTCCAGGAACAGCAAACTGCAATAAATGTTTTGTGAGTGCACCAGTCTTTAAGTTTTGATATGTAGAATCAAATCTCAGTAATTGCTTCGTTTTGAAAATGTTATTCTTTGATCGGGTTTTACAGTTTTCATGAACACCATTAATGTTTGTTTTAATAGCGGGCTTGCATTAAGTAGTTAACATAGGACATGTGTATTGTACTCGTACACTAGACATGTGGCGGGTGAAACTTTGGTGGAGCAACTAGAACAGCACATCATTGCCCATTACAAGAGCACTGCATGTGTATGGCGACAATCCTTAGCGTCTATCAGTATCACAGTCATAGGGAATGTGTATAAGCTGAACAATCATATGCAGTTACCAATACCTTGCATTGCTAGCTGAATGTGTAAACATATACCTAGTTATCGGATACAACATCATCATTTGAGACAATAAGTGATACAAAGGTAAAGCTAATGATGAAAATGTAGCCATAGCATGTTCTCTAAATAATCTAATGTAAACGAAATTCGAACGTAGAAAAAGATGATCAATTAGGGGCTTAAAGCTAGTGGAAAACTGTTCCCATACCTGCTTAAAAATGTCCCTAGCCAAATATTGAGTTGAATATTTGTTCAATATGATATAGTCCTTAGCTCTACCTATGGTATTTACGATGCGATCCAAATTTGTCTCATAATTCTTTTTTTTTAATGTCAAGCTTCTTGGTCACACTCTTCCACATTTTGTAACAAGATTTGTCATTTCCCTCTAAACAGCCAGAGAATGCTACTCTTTACAGTACATATAGGCACAGAGATCGCATGCAGAATGAATTGGTCAGAGAGATATGTGATTGTGAGTCACTTACGTCTGGTATACTTTGAGGAACCTGAGGATGACTCTATGGAATATGGTTATGTCATAGCGTTGATTAGAATATTCACTTTGGATATTCTCATCAGTTTCTTTACAGCTTCTGAAATCTGGACTAATCCTAACTTATTTTATCTCATTTTACCAAGTATATTTTTCCTTAGTCAGGCTAGGTTGCAATGACATTAAAATTGATACTTGTCACTTACTCTGCATCAATAGGATAAGGCAAAGATTGGTTAGTGCCAGGATAATGTGACTGAGAGGGATATCGGGTCATGGTGCCTGCGGCCTGATTTCCCAGTGAGGCGGCACTATAAAGTCACCAAGAGCTTGAGCTGTCACAAGTCAGTACCCGTCCTGATATGTCCTTAGACGTTGGCAGGATGTAAAACTCCAATAACCAACCAACCAGCTAGGTTGCTACCCAGCGGCTAGTAACCTGTGGGAATGATACATGATAACAATTATGATCTCATCGCTCCATCGCTAAGTGATATTCTTTTATTGTCTTTGGTAATCTCACCAAATACAAGTATTATATGCTGCCTGGATGTATAAAGAAGTAAAAATAAACAAACTGCTTACCTTCCTGAGAGAAATACAAAATGTGGATCGACCCATATTGTAAATCTTTATATTCGTTTCACAATATCGGATGTTTATGAGATTTGTTCTTTTCCGTAGATTTATTATAATTTTACATATATATTTCAGTGCAGAAACATAAAGGTTTATTAATAGATTGTCAGGTGTCCGTTAAAAAATAATTGTTGCCTGTAATCAAATGTTTGATCTAACATTGGTTTTCCCTTTCAATGATCAAATGCATATTTGCTCATATCGTTTGCAATTTTCTGTGTCAACTATCATGCTTCCAAGGAAAATGATAAGGTCCAAGAGAGGTCCCCAGAGGACAAAGAAGGAATCTTAAAGGCGAGCGGAAGCCAAGAGGAGTCATCAGACACGGGGCAAGGAGGAAATCTATCAGAATCGGTGGCCAGTACAAGGAGAGGCAGCACAACATCTAAAGTTGGGTCTGCAAGGTCCAACCCAGGATCTGCTAGATCTATGGCTGCTTCAGTAAAGTCAAGACATGGGTCTGCCACATCAAAGCCAGGGTCTGCCAAACCAGAGTTAACTACATCAAAACCAGGGTCTGCCACATCAAAACCAGCGTCTGCTACACCTAAGCCTGGTTCAGCAACATCGAAACCAGGGTCTGCTACATCAAAGTCAGAGCTTGCCACATCAAAACCAGGGTCTGCTACATCAAGGCCAGAGTTGTTGACACCAAAGCCAACATGTGCTACATCAAAACCTGGATCGGCAACATCAAAGCCAGAATCAGCAACATCAAAGCCAGGGTCTGCCACATCAAAACCAGATTCTGCCACACCAAAGCCAGGGTCTGCCACACCAAAGCCAGGGTCTGCCACATCAAAGCCAGGTTCTGCCACATCAAAACCGGGATCTGCCACATCAAAGCCAGGTTCTGCCACATCAAAGCCAGGTTCTGCCACATCAAAGCCAGGATCAGCAAAGTCAAAGCCAGGTTCTGCCACGTCAAAGCCAGGTTCAGCAAAGTCAAAACCTGGTTCTGCAAAGTCAAAACCAGGTTCTGCAAATTCGAAATCTGGATCTGAGGGAAAGGAGAGCCCTGAAGCAGGTGGTGAGACTGATGAGGCTAAGAAGGAGGAAGGGGAGGGAGGTCTGCCCGGAGAAACAGCTGACGGGGAGGATGTGGCTGAGGAGAGTGATGGGCAGAAGGCAGGTGCAGGAGAAGAGCTGGGCTTACCGGACGGGCTGGAGCAGAGTGCCTCACTGGGGAAGAGTGGCACGAGCACTGCTAGAAGTAAGAGCATTGCCCCCGTCCCGGAGAGGGAGGAGCGCCGGTCAGCACAGTTACGGGAGGAGAGGCGGCGGAGGGAGCTCGAGGCAAAAATAAGGGCGCAAAAAGAGAAGGAGCTGGAAGAGATGCTGGAAAGAGTAATATAGGCTTCCACTTTAAGCCTGCATCCCATAGACAGCCCCGAGCAAGCTTTTATTGAACCCTTCACCCAAAACCTGCCCCTCACAGAAAGTAAACATAACCTGTGTTCATTATGAATAATCATTTACAATTTTAGTTTTATGTAGAAATGAGAAACCCCTTTTTGTTTTTGTTTTAGTACTACATTGTTTGCAGATAGTTATGCTTTGAATGATGGATGATGTTATAGTGTTAACTGGCTCAAAGGTATTATATGAATCCTACGCGAAGTAGGCATACTCGGTGGTGCTTGTTTTGGTTTAGCCATAGTAGCACTAGTGCTGATATTCAGTCTTAGAATTTGCTGTCACAGAGTAGTATTATAATTTAGATGGTGCAAGTACCATTACCCCCTACAATATATGGCATATAACCCACACCCCAGCGTAGACATACTGTTTGCAGGTTTATTTGGACGTTCATGACATTTTGTACTTTGGTGGACATGTTTTGATCTAACCTAAACCAATTTTTCCATCCTAGGTTTATAATATCACCGAAGCTGGAGAATGCCCGTCACATTAATGTTAGCATCCTTTGGTGTAGTGGATTGTGTAATATATGCATAAAAGACATCCAAGCATGTGTGGAGAACAAAGGATATGTAAATGAGATGACGTCATAGACAAAGGGTGCTGGCGGTTCAGGACCCTGGACGGTGAATAAAGCATTCAGTATTCAGAAGTCAAAGTGTTCAGACATCTGTAAAAGTACGACGTCTGAACACTTTGACTTCTGGATAGTGAATGCTTTATTCACCGTCCAGGGTCCGGAACCGCCGGCACTCTTTGTCTATGACATCATCTCATTTACATATCCTTTGTTCTCCACACATGCCTGGATGTCTTTTATGCATATTTTACAGATTGCAGTAGAACTAGCTAGAAGCTTCTCGCATGAGAATGTGGCTTTATTTTGATGTGAGCATTCACTGTAATTGGTTGTGTGTTTCTTCCCCGGCCCTTAGATGGGACTCCGATGGTTTGGAAAGCATAAACTCTTTAAGGTATCGGCGAGCATGTTGCAGCAACACTTTTGTTTCTCAAACACATCATCGCACATCTAATACCAATAGTTCAGCTGAAACTGAGACGCCACTTAAATTGATGCTTCTAGAGAATCCTTCAGGCTGCCACAACGGCCTGAGTAGTTAGTTCAAAATATTTCTATGTGATAAATGTTCTTATTTGAAGAGCTCTAGGTACCTCTTTACTAAGATTATACTCTTCTTAAATTTACTAATTCTAGTCAATAATGTTTAAATTCGATATACTAATATTGATGTAGAATAGGCGATTTAGTTTTTATCTCCCTCTCTCTTTACATTTGTATATTACTTCTGCACTTATGTATATATCTGTATGCATATAGGTCAATTCTAGATTAAAAATAGTTTGTATTTATATATTCTTTTCAATGTACAATTGCCCTATATATAGGAAAATCTATAATTACCCTGTATATAGGGAACTCTAAAATTGACATATATTGAAAAGAGTATTTATTTATAATATTTATATTCTTTTCAATCTTTAACCTAACTAGTACAAACACTTAGAACTAAGAACTATCTATTAACCAATTTGACTTGTGCTTAGCATATAACTTCTACTAATCTAATTATTAACTGTTGGAGTGGAACTGTTCTTTCAAATTAATGGAATATCTGCTAGACAATAATCCCCTTGCATTTGTTATCATGAGTGTGATCGCCTGATTCTCATAGGAGCGAAAAAGGCGCAAAGGCCAGCTACAAGAACTAGACCACATCTGGGAAACAAATCGGAACACTCTAAAACAGCAGCATGCCGAGCAGCGAAAAGCTGCGAAGGTGAGTCGATCGTCCGTGTTGTGCTTGCAGATCTCATTTTTATGGTTTAAGGTTTTTGGAATTCATAGGTCATATTGTCATAGGGGTGATGCAAATAAAGGGAACATTGCAATTAGCATGAGATTCGAATCCACACTTCTACCATTCCAGGCGACCAGACGGGATGGCCGAATGAGTTGAGCGTCCACTTCCTGGTTTGTGGGTTCAAACCTTGGTCGAGTCAAACCAATAACTTAATACTTGTTGCTTCCTAGCCAGGCGCTCGGCATTATTAGGATAGGGCAAGGACTGGTTGGCTCAGTGTCAGGATAATGTGACTGAGTGGGATCTCAGGTAATGGTGCTGGCGGGCTGTTCTCCCAGTGGGGCAGCACTATAAAGTCGCCATGAGTGCGCACTGTCACAAGTCGGTACCCATCCTGATATGACCTTAGATGTTGCTAGGACGTAAAACAACAACAAACAAAGCAAAACAAAACCTGCTTTGGGGGATCGGGGGATCCAAACCCATTGGTTTGTGGGTTCGGACTGTGGTCGTGTCAAACCAGTGACATAAAAATTGATACTTGTCACTTCCTAGCCAGGCACTTGGCATTATTAGGATAGGGCAATGCCTGGTTGGCTCAGTTTCAGGATAATGTGACTGAGTGAGATATCAGGTCATGGTGGCAGCGGCCTGGCATCTGAGTGGGGCAGCACTATAAACCCACCATAAGTGCGTATTGTCACAAGTCGGTACCCGTCCTGATATGACCGTAGATGTTTCCAGGACGTCAAACAACAAATAAATAAACAAACCATTCCAGGCTAGTGCCCTAAACATTAGACTATCTAGGTTCCCTGATGCACTCAGTCTATCCATGCCTACATTTCTATGTGGCTCCTTGCCTGAGAGGTCAGTGCATATTACTAAATTCATCCCCCGGGAATCATGTCTTTTAAATGCTTATGATTACACACATACATGGTAGGTTCACCAACCATACAGTGTGTACATTATGCAGGATCCTGGTCGTGGAACCAATGTCATAGGATTGACGTAAACAGGGAACATTGGTCCTAGAGATGCAAACCCCCACTTCTTGCATTTGTGAGGCTAATGTCCTAACTGTTAGACTACGTTCCCTGGTGCAATCTTATCCATGTGTACCTGTCATAATGTGACTCCTGCCTGAGAGGTCACCCGAGACTACGACAATATCAATGAGGTGGAATTGCATGCATTGTTTGCAGTCAACAACTACTTGTCGAAATGCTCTGAAATTTCTTTAGTAGTTTCGTATGAGGATCGATTTATGGAAGACACGTTTGTTATTGCACACATGTTACTTTGATACAGGGATGCCTTCTACCCAGCTGAATGAACATCCTATGAAGACACTTACATATACAGTAAAACCTCTCCAAATCGACCGACCATAGGGCCGACTTTAAATGGTCCATTTGGGGAGGTGGTCGGTTTAGGGAGTTTCTTTTATCATTATAATGGTATTATATGGGCGATCGTTTGGGACCCAAATAAAGCGTTCCATATAGGGGAGTGGTCAACCTGTGGAGGCAGTCGGTTAGAGAGGTTGTACTGTACTATGTTCTAATATACATATTATATATACATATTATACATATTATATATACATATTATACATGCATATTATACATATTATATATATTAGTAATATGTGGAGTGTGTGTGTGTGTCTGTCGAAGAGTGGAGGTGTATACGTGCGTGCACATTCTAAACAGGTTTTACTGTAGTTCCACAGAGAATAGTAAAATAGTTGTATGTGTGAAGGAAAAAAACACCAAACGTCTGATTCTACCTGCTTTGGACATAATCATTGTTAATGAGCTGAATTTCAAATGGACCTTAACCGTCAGCTTTGACACATTTGCAACCACTCCACCTACTGGTACTACTATGCATGCCTGTGTGTGTTTAAAATGATGTCTTTATGTTATTGTTGTGTCTGTTTCTTATTTCTCTAGTGGGATCGGTACATGAAATGCGATGGCTCTCCAGACCCAACCATTCAGGGAGAAATCAACACTTACATAAATCTTTGGAAGGAGGACATGCATAGCAACGACATTGCAAATGTGCTCAAAGAGAGCACACTCACACTGTCCGTAAGTTATCCCAGTCCGTTACAACACTCCCAAGTAGTGGGTTCTTTTATATGGTGGTTTATTTCTTCATCATCATCATCATCATCATCATGCTGTCGGTCGCGAGTTGGGGGTTCCATACATGAACCACCCTTGATGCTGCCTGTTCAGGGTTTGCTCCCTTAGCCTTCGGTTCCGTTAAGAACCTGTACCACAAGGCAGTGGTTTACAACTCTGCAGGGCACGGGCATCAAACTCCCTGAGGTATTGCAATACCTGCATACCCAATGGTTTATTTACCCTGTCCATAGCATATAAGTTCATTATAGAACTTTAACATATAAGTTCATTATAGAACTTGTTTTCAATGCTGAACAGCTTTAGTCATTAGGTTGTGGTTTATTTTTCTTGAATGATTGTTAGTGTGACTCTGAACGCGTTGTTAGTCACATTACACCAAGTATAAATAAATATAAGAATTAGGTCAGGCACTCCAAAGGTGGGTGTTACGCAAGTTACCAACACAAGCAATTTTCTAGAGGACTATGCCCGATTCATCTGATAACAACGATTCTCCATAATGATTCTCATAGAGCAGGGTATACCAGATTTATCTGATAACAATAAACTTGTATAATGGTTCTCATGGAGCTTGGTATACCAGATTTATCTGATAACAATTAAATTATATAATGGTTCTCATAGAGCATGGTATACTAGATTTATCTGATAATTATGAACTTGTATAATGATTCTCATAGAGCATGGTATACCAGATTTATCTGATAGCAATGAACTTGTATAATCATTCTATTACAACATGATATATCAGGTTTATCTGATAACAATGAACTTGTATAATGATTCCTGTAGAGCATGCTATACCACATCTATCTGATAACAAATTCTCCTAGAGCATATTATACCAGATTAATCTTAAATCAATGAATATTGCAAGAATTTTATACCCTAATAGTCCATGCTGCTATTGACATTTTTACACCACCCTTCTACTTGCTTGTTATAGTTGATAAATGAGCTTCAATTCCTCATGGACGACACTCCCCCGGAAGAACTGCCGCCAGTAGAGCTGAAAAGATATTACGAGGTTTGTTTGTTTATTTCACTGTAGTAGGCTATGTGAGCCAGAGAAAAATGTACCCAAATAATCTTCGATTAAGGCCCTGTCACATTACGGCGTATGGCGGGAGTGTATGGCGGCGTAGCCGCTTTACATCATATACGTCGGCATACGCCGTATACGCTACTCATACACTACTCATACGCCGCCAGATGCCGGCTTATGTGAAGCGTATGAGGCATACGCCGCCATACGCTTTCATAAATACGTCCGTCCAAATTTTTTTGTGCATGCTCAATAAAACTCGACCTATGAGGGCATATGGCCCATACTGTCAAAAAATGTGACAGCACGCTCCCATACGCTCCTCATACGCTCCTCGTACGCTCCTCATAGGTCCCCCATACGTTCAAACCCACCCGAAAGTTCACCGAAGGTCATCATAGGCTGGCACAAGCACGGCATACGTAGGTTTTCAATACGCTCCCGCCATACGCCGTAATGTGACAGGGCCTTTAGGCTCTTTTCAGTCACAAACTAGTAAGTATCTTATAAATAACCTAACTACATCACTACTCCACTATCTGAAATCTAACAAATTTAATGATATTGGACAATGTGAGACAATAATTACTAGCATAAGGGTACTATTATTGAAGGAACATTCTGAGGGTCCTTCCGGGGCATGGAAAGTCTTGAACTTCATTTGCCCCATTTCAAGGCCCTGAGAAGCCTTGAATTTACCCTATTTTGGGTAATTAGTGTTGAAAAGCCTTGAATTCCATTAAACTGTCTCCACTGATCTAAATTAGTCCCAAATCATCATTTACCATTATTTTTTTGTCTCCTGAAATCCAAATGAAAATAGTCTTGAATTCCTATCAAAAACGGCCTTGAAATGTCTTGAATTCCATATCTTCACATATGTACGGACCCAGATTCAGGTACCATGGACTGGTTGGCTCAGTGTCAGGATAATGTGACTGAGTGGGATATCAGGTCATGGTGCTGGTGGCATGGTTTCCCAGTGAGGCAGCTCTATAAAGTCGCCATGAGTGCGCACGGTCACAAGTCGGAACGCGTTCTGATATTACCTTAGATGTTGCTAGGACGTAAAACAGCAACAAACAAACAATCAGGTGCCATGCCAGATTAGTGCACCATGCCAGATACATATACCATGCCAGATTCAGATTCCTTGTCCGATTCAGATACCTTGCCAAATTCAGATACAATGCCAGATTCGGGTACCTTGCCAGATTCAGGTACCTTTCCAGATTCAGGTACCATGCCAGATTCAGGTACCTTTCCAGATGCAGGTACCTTGCCAGATTCAGTATTCAGATACCATGCCAGATTCAGTATTCAGATACCTTACCATATTCAGTATTCAGACACCATACCAGATTCAGTATTCAGATACCTTACCAGATTCAGTATTCAGATACCTTACCAGATTCAGTTTTCAGATACCTTACCAGATTCAGTATTCAGATACGGTACCTTACCAGATTCAGTATTCAGATACCTAGCCACGCTTTGTGTTGTTGCCAGATACCACTTTGATCTCGGCATGTTTCTGACAGACTGGCTTACTTTCGCCACCCTTAGACAATCGACTCCCTGCAGACAATCCTGTACGATAAGCTAGAACTGGCGTCTCAGGATCTCCTGATGAAAGCCACACAACTGGCAGATTCCGAGACGTCCAACCTTCAGCAGGTCATAGGCAACGACACCATAAGTCTCTGTCTGTGGGGAAATCTAGCCAAGAACCCAAGGTCAGTGCTCTTATAAATCATTCCTTCACTCGTTGATTGATTCATTGATTCGTTCGTTCATTCATTTATTCAATTCATTCAACCATTCATTTATTCAATCATTCACTCGCTCATTTATTTATGATTGTTACACTCACCCATCCCACACACTGAACCACTTACACAATTACTCGCTCAATCAATCACTCTCAAACACTCACTCTCAACCACTCACTCACAACCAGTCACTCACAACCACTCACTCGCAACCAGTCACTCTCAACCACTCGTTCTCAACCACTCGCGCTCTCACTATAAACCACTCACTACCAACCACTCACTATCAACCACTCACTCTCAACCACTCACTCTCAACCACTCACTATCAACCACTTACTCTCAACCACTTGTTCTCAACCACTCATTCTCAACCACTCGCTCAACCACTCACTCTGAACCACACCCAAAACTTACTCAACTACACTCAACCACCCACTCAACCATTCACTCAAACCATTCACTCAAACCACTCACTCAATCACTCACACTCAAACTCACTCAAACCACTCACTTAACCAACCACTCACTCATTTACTTATAAGCGCTACCGGTGGCCTGATTTGCCAGTGGGTCAGCACTATAAAGTCGCCATGAGTCCACGCTGTCACAAGTCGGTACCCGTCCTGATATGGCAAACAAACAAACAAGAAGAAATGCTAATAATAATAATAATAATAATAATATCATCCTAACTGATACCCTGTATCTAAATCTGAGATGGACACCTTTATATGTTTGTGTTTACTCTCTTGTAGGATTAAACATTTCGAGTTTGCGAATAGAGGACTGACGTTCGATATCCCCAAGGTTCTATGCTTATCGGATTGCGCCATTCGCGTTCTCTTCACCAAGTTTGATCACCTGTCTCCACAGAGCCGAACTTATCTGCCGAGACAAAAACGCAAGGTTGAAGGTATTTATGTTTCAACACATTGTTTGTTTGTTGGGGCTTTACATCCTTGCACGTGCCAGGGCTGCAACAGATTGCGTAAATCGAGGATTGGTCTCTACAGCCATACAAGAGGATGTTCCTCAACCAACTCTACAGGCGCTACTCCATAGTGTGCAAGACTGAAGGATGCCAACAACAATGTACATCATAGCAATGTCTAGGGTCATATCAGGAAGGGTACCGATTTATGACTGCGCACTCATGGTGACTTTACAGTGCTGCCCCACTAGCACCATGATCTGTAGATAAAAGATTCACCCGGTACTTGTAGTACACGGGTGATGACCAGCCTTATATAAATATGGGCGAAAATAGCGTTAGTATGGAAGTGATGCTCCAGTATGTGGCTCCAGTATCAAATGGCTACCCATATTATGCATATAGGCACAGAGTTGGTGAAATGGGAGAGAATGCAAAAAGACAAGATGGCGGCCGCAGAACGCCGTCGATTTCACTTTTAAATCTTATTAAACTATATATTATATTATATTTTTCAACTCAAAGGTAGCGGGCTATCAATAAGACATATGTAAAGAATAATTGTTGCTTCTTAGATTGTAAAATTAGGCTCTCAATTCTTTGACCCGCATTTTCGCCAGCTTTTACATAAGGTTGGTTTGCACCCCTACTGCAGCAGTACGGGGTGAATATTGTATCTACATGATCTGATATCCCATTCAGTCACATTATCATAATACTGAACAAACCAGTGCTTTCCATATCCTATATGGCCAGGTGCCAGGCTAGGTAGCGATATGGATGTATTGTAATTCATTTGTCTTGGGTTCGAACCCACGACCCCCCTCCCCATGGGAAGTTTGTTAGCTGTCTTACCCATTCGGCCACCTCGTCTGATTCTGGCACATTGCAAAATAGTATCTGACTTTTAAAAGAAATTGATCACATACCGAAGAGATATGGGAGCGCGTACCGACTTTGCTGGCCTGTTATCGGTTGGTTGTATGGAAGGCCAATATATCTAAAAATATTGATATCCGTTTTCTGTTTCCGTCCTAATATGAGCTTAGATGTTGCTAGTACTGTAAATCTCAACAAACAAACACAAGCCTGTATTGTTTTCGCCATCTTAGATATAAATCATGGATGGCTCGGTCAGCGGGCATAAAGCTCGACCTTGCATCTGACAGGAGATGTGATAGTGGTACAGTTGACTAAATCTTACATTATTTTCCTTACTATATCCTTAATAATCTCATATCTCTTACGTAGGTTTAACATCTGGAGTTGCTATATCCATAATAATCGCATACTGCTTACATAGATTGCTTAACATCCGGAGTTGCTATATATATCCATAATAATCTCATATCTCTTAAATGAATTGCTTAGCATTTCGAGGTGCTGTATCATTAATAATCTCATATCTCCTACATGGGTTGTTAACATCCGGAGTTGCTATATCCTTAATTATCCCATACCGCTTACGTAGGTTGTTTAACATCCAGAGTTGCTATATCCATAATAATCTCACACTGCTTACATAGATCGCCTTACATCCGGAGTTGCTATATCCTTAATTATCTCATACCGCTTACATAGGTTGTTTAACATCCAGAGTTGCTATATCCATAATAATCTCATACTGCTTACATAGATTGCCTTACATCCGGAGTTGGTATATCCTTAATAATCTCATACCGCTTATGTAGGTTGTTCAGCATCCAGAGTTGCTATATCCTTAATAATCTCATATCTCCTACATGAATTGCTTGGCATACGGAGTTGCTATATATCCTTAATAATCTCATACTGCTTACATAGGTTCTTTAACATCCAGAGTTGCTATATCCTTAATAATCTCATATCTCCTACATGAATTGCTTGGCATCCGGAGTTGCTATATATCCTGAATAATCTCATACCGCTTACATAGGTTCTTTAACATCCACAGTTGCTATATTCTTAATAATCTCATATCTCCTACGTGGATAGCTTAGAGATTGATTGTCTTGGGAAGCATTGCTGATTTGTGTATTAATTAATTTAAATAATAGGGGAGACAAGCGGCACACAATCAGTCCGGAGCGCTTCCATTCTGAGTACTAAGAGCAGCCTTTCAAAAGCTGAGTCCGTCGCCGGTATACATAGGTTTTTTTGTTGCTAATTTGTTAGAATTTTCTCTCATCAGAATTCTGTAACTATAGGACTTGCATACACAGGAACAATAGGTTTCTAGATTTTTAGTATACATCAAGACGGTCCATACATTTCCATTAGCACTGCAATCATCACCACTAGAAGCACATATACGTGTATTCATTCTCACACCAAAGAGAGAGAAATGCATTTTGCACCTTGAATAAAGATATTGGTGTCTTAAGCACCTTCTGTCAAATATTGGATTTTAGACCATATTCGATACTCAAGGTCTCAACCCCTTTGCAGTAAAACCTCTCTAACCGACCACCTCCACAGATCGACCACTCCCATATATCGATCGTCTTATTTGGATCCCAAACGATCGCCCATACAATACCATTGTAATGATTTAAAGAAACTCCCTAAACCGACCACCTCCCTAAATGGACCATTTAAAGTCGGTCCTATGGTCGGTCGATTTAGCGAGGTTTTACTGTATTCAGATGAGTAGACTTTTATTAAATGCCTTCATCTTTTAATTTTCAAACCATTTTAATTTATAAGAAGCTGAGATTTCCATGCCATACAAACTGGTTATTAAATGATGGAAATCATTGAACCCTCTACCTATAGCTTCTCATCCCTGGCCTGTTAGGTTGCTGGGTAATATGAATTGCACCATAGACCGTGTTTTCTAACACAGATTAGCCATTTACAGGGATGAAAGATGTCCGCGATTTCGCGGATTTCCGGGAATTTTCCTGTAGTTATAAGTGTAGACTAATACGTTGTTTTACGCTGCAGCACTATCAGCGTATAACCTAATAAATGCTTCAAACGCCGCAGCACTGTCAGTGTATACTACTAATGTGTGCATCAAACGGTGCAGCACTATCAGCATATACTACTAATATGTGCGTCAAACGGTGCAGCACTATCAGCGTATACCAATATGTATGAAACCTGACTTCCGGGAATTTTCAGCGATTCCCTGACAATGTTAAACCTATGGGAGAATATCAGCATTTCCGCTTTTTTTCCCCGGACACCACTTTCATCCCTGCATTTAATATAAATTCTTTATTGACATACTAGCTCTCCTGGCCCTTCTGTCTAATGTAGAACCACACACACAACAGCACAACGTATTTGTAAATACGTTTTATTTCTTTACTTTGAAGACTAATGTATTAAACTTCTATAGGTATTATCTAATATATATTATTATTGAATCAGAGGTGTCATTAACTGTAAGTGATTTTAAAAATATTTCTTGTCTGTGAATTAAGGAACACAAATGTAAGACTAATAGCTAACACTTAGACATGCTTATGGATAACCAGGCCCCTGACTGATAAAATTAAAACCCTACTGTGTGTCAATGTATTATGAATAGTTATATATGATGCACATCACTATATACTCACTGTATAAATATGCTATCTATTCATAGCTTTTTTATGAGGATGTAATATTCCGCAATCAAATTGATTTAATTGAAGCAATACAAACCAACTGTGGTCGCTTCAACGGCTGGAAGACCAGTGCCTCGGCGTTGACAAAACGTGTGTTCATGTGAATAAAATATTTACCAAAAAATCTGAAGAATTAAATAAATAAAGGTGGCGCCACCATATTCAAGGTAATGACAGCTGTGCGCGTCTGCTGCACACGTACACCCCAGAGCCGTATTGACCTGGCTAGCAGTGGTCTGACCAGGTGCTCAGGTCGCTCGGTCGGTGCCCACCCAGACCCTCATCAGTCGGCTCGGGAATTGTAAACAGACATGCATAATGCTGCGTTCATATGGTCCTTGTGAATATGGTGAACTTCCCACTTACTGCTGGTGAACACGACCATGTAAACTAAGAGCGTTCATTTGGCAATTCCTGGTAAACACATTTCATGCTGGGCGATAATAGAGGCAAACTAATCGCTTGGTACACATATAGAAATCATCTTTACCAAAAAGATTATATCAAATCTATAAGGTTAGGGTTCTTGATTTCTATTAGTTTTGAATAAAACTAATGCTTTGCACTGCACATACCGGCGAAACTGGCGGGCAGCGGAAACTGCGACACCGCCATTTCTTCACGAGTGGTGAGTAAGGAGCAGCTTCCAAAATCTCCAGTTCACAGGTGGTGTTCACCAGTTGTGAAGTCACTTGAATGCAATTCACAGGTTGTGAACTGGGAAACACCATATTCACCAGTCCATATTCACGCAGCAATAGACTACATCACCATTCCAGTGGCGCGGTGCATTGTGGGATGCATGGAAGAAAAACAAACCCGTGAGAAGCACATGGCACATGCTAATACATTGGGTGCAATTAAGAAATGTGCTAGTTTCAGCTCATCTTAGCTCTTTTTTGAAACATACATTACCAACTAAAAAATATATATAATAAATTAAGATATTAATCTTTTATCCAGCATTGAATTTACATCAATATAATCAGCACATCTTATACCATCTGCATTTAGATTGAGAAAAGTCTGGGCACTCAGACTAGTGTTAGAGCCATAGCCAGAGTCAGTTTTACTCATTTTATTCATGTTCTTTATTTATATCCTATGGTTAATAACATTTGTTGGGCTAGGAAATGGGTAGGTTAATCAGACATTGGTTATATATTTCTTTGAAACAAGTTTTTGTTGACACATTTGAGATTTTAATATTTAGAACAAGAATTACAGAAAACTTATGTCTAATCAACAATGGTGATGTACAGATCAGCCTGTAAAGAGACGGAAATTGTATGTTTTTTTGGTCAATGGAGAGTTGTCTCTTAAACACATTCATTATATTATTATATTCCATCCATCCATGTTTGTGCCATATTGTTATGTATTTTGATTAATTTTGAATAAAATTGAAGTTTTACCCTATGCGTATCGGCAAACTCAATGGCCGTATGCCTTTGCTTTGCTGCCAACGCCCTTTTTAGCACACACGCAGTCGGAACGGTGATCTTGTCTATTGAACCAGTTAAATGCATGTAACACTCCATCCTACAGAGTTCGCCCAATCTTGAAAAGGCTTTCAATTTGAAGGTGTCTCTTGAAAAGGCTTTCAATTTGAAAATACCCTGAAAAGGGCTTGAAAATTGACCAAATATGAGAGAAAAAAAACACCTTGAATTTCTAAATGTATCTAAGTCCGATTCGAAAACAGCTACGATTTCATTTGTTTTCATTCCCAGCTGTATAAACAAAACATTGACCAATGACAAAATCACATGTCAATTCTGGGCATTAGCATAATATGTTCTGGTTCGTATTGTCATAGCTACTATACTTCTTTTGCTTCATTTAAATAGCATACAGAAACCTGTATATAATCATTATAATGTCAGATTTTGTCAGCCTTAAAAAATTAATTTCTTACCTAAAAAGGCCTTAAATTTGATTACTGAATAGCTGTATGAACCCTGTCCTATATAACATTCGCAAAATAAATTATACACAACATAATAGTCACCCCCCCCCCCCCGCCCACTAAAACAATATACACATCTACAAACTTCAGTTATGTCATTGTGGTGGTAACACTGGCCATCAATGTGGCTTTTGCTGCCGACACGGCGTAAAACCACCATCAATCAATCAAGCAACCAATCAATCACTTGATAACACTACTCATCCCCTCAGAGGAGAACCTTGCTGCGATAGCAGATGAAGCAGGGACCGAACACAAAGCGAAGGAGGGTGAAGAAGGCGAAGAAGGGAATGCACAAGGAGCTGACGACAAGGATGGGGAGGCTAAGGAACAGGTGGAGCGTGAAGACTCTGAGGTCAGTATCCAGCTCGTTTATACTGCCGATTGTCTTATTTGTTTCTACCTCAAGAACAGTAGATCCATCGTGGCAGCATTTCTTATCCAGTCTACTCTAATTATTGACTTACAACATGAATGCTATCCTGGTCGCTTCCTTGACTGGCGCCCTGCAGTACTAGGATGGCACAAAACCTGGTTGGCTCGGTGTCTGGATAACATATGTGACTGACTGGGATATCGAGTCATGGTGCCTTCCTGAGGCAACTACTTTAGCCATGCCTATCTATGTATGTCTGAGTATAGCCCACTACACTACATTACACTACATTGCCTGACACTACACTACATTACATTGCACTACATTACATTGCACTACACCACACTACAATAGATTATACTGCACTACATTACACTGCACTACATTACACCGCACTACATTACACCACTGTACTACACTACACTACATTACACCACACTACATTATACTACACTACATTACACCACACTACATTACACTACACTACATTACACTACACCACACTACATTACATTACACTACACTACACTATATCACACAGCGCCATATTGCACTCATTCCACGGGGAAGTCTTGACTGGACTGATGGCTCTATTTAGATTTATGTTTATGATTTCAATCCTTTAGTAAGGATAGTAATATTTATGGATCTCTCCACCCCCACCCCTTTTTACGTGTTAGTTATGTGGGGCTAGCATTCCAGTAATTTTGTGTGAAGCGCAAATATAACTTACAAGATGACTTGGGGTTGGCGGGAGATATTACCCTCCTCCAGTCACACTTATGTAGGATTGAGTGATGCGGTCATACTAGATTCCACGTGGACAGCATCGTGGAACCAATGTGGTGGCGGTATTAATCTGTATATTGGACGCCGATGCCTAAAGTGGCATTCAAACCCACATTCCTGCCATTCCGGTGCAAGCGCTCTACCATTGGGGAAGTTAATGTGATATATTATGTGCATAATAGTTTTGATTGGACTGGAATTGTATCCAGTTACTATTACAACTAATAGTTCATTTATATTATCTATAGTACTTTTATTACCGAACAGGATTTGCATGCGGTTATTATTGCAACTGATAGTTTCATTTATGTACCATGAAATTGTACTGAACGGCTGGAAGACCGGTGATCTGGTGCTGACAAAAGGCATTATTCACTGAATAAACTACATTTTGGTATAATTGTGTGTGTGTTAAATGTAGCGACCCAATTAATGACCACGTGTCTATGTGGCCTAGTATTAACTATTGAAGCATTAGGCCACATTGACCGTGACGAATCATACCACACTATAATCAGATAATTAGTTGTCGATAATGAACAATTGTGACCCGACTAATCTATGCTTACCCACATTACTATTATTCTCTTGCAGCAATGCCAGCTATTACTCTAATAACCCGTGCTGTGCCTATTTCAGATCAAATAAATAATTGCATTAAAGTTGCATAGTCCGAAAAAAGCATCAAATTTTCAAACCCAAAACAATGACCTAGATTTGATCCTACACATCTAACTTAGATACTGATTCGGACAGAGGAAGCTCGAGACATGTGTGGGTGAAAGTAAGTTTTAATCAATGCTAGGTAATATCAAGGTACGAGTGTTTTTATGTTATCAATGTCCATGATCAGTCCACCTGGTCGATATTAGCGGAGGGTAGTTGGAGGACCTGGGAGCCCGCGGAGGTAGGCCCGGTGTAAAGATTTCAAAATCCCCCCTGATTCAAGTTCCCCCCCCCCCCTCCCGGGAACTTGAAAACGTTTTCAAATTCCTCCCAGGGGAATTTGAAAACGTTTTCAAGTTCCCTCCCTCGTTTTAACTTTCCCTCCCCCCGGGGAACTTGAAAACGTGCGTAAAACTACACCAACCACCCAGCCTCTCCAGGCACTCTCAGAGGACTGGTTGGACTCCTTAGGCTGCCTTTTTCCTTCCTCCCCTACCCCCCCCCCCTGGAAATTGTCTGGACATTTTTTATTTTGAAATTTTCGATTTGTTTAACTTTTCAATTTGTTGTGCTTTTTTTAATAATTAAAAAAATATCGAATTTTTGTGTGAAATTCTTTATTTTCGTGAAATATACATTTTTTACGTGAAATTGTTCGATTAACAACAAATCTTTTTTGGAAAATTTTGGTGACTACTATTACTATTTTTCATAAATTTTCGATCTTTTTAAAACTTTTACATTTTTGGGGAATTTTCTTTATTTTTAAACAATTTTAAATTCCCAGAGAGGGGAATTTGAAAATAGGGGGAGGAATCTGAAAACTGTTTTTAAGTTCCCCCCGGGAATCTGAAAACGTTTTTAATTTCCCCGGAGGGAAGTTAAAAACGTTTTCAGATTCCCAGGGGGGGGGGGGGACTTGGGAAGGGGGGGGGGGGAGTTGAAATCGTTACACCGGGAGCCGACACCCTTTGGTACTGATATAGAGGGTGGGAGGGTGTGGGAAAACAATACACGTTGGAGGTTGTAGCCCGAAAGCGGGTCAAGCGATTTGCGCGGGAAGAGGGGGGGGGGGGGGGTTCTATGCCTTGAGCGTCTCGGGCCTCCTCCGCCGGTGTCATGGTATACAACCGCTGCCTGATCGCAGCCCCTGTCGTGGCTTCTGCGCATGCGCAGAGGTTGTAAACAAGCTCAGCTCGGCTGCAGAACGACTACACACTGCCAGTGTCTATTAAAGATTAATAGAAATGCACAACCCTAACCATATAAATTTAATATAATCTGTTCGTTGGATATGTTTTCTATATATGTTCCAGGGGGTTTGTTTCTAGGTGGTGTATAGTTTCATAGATATTTCACTTTTTCTGTATGAAGATTGCACTGACACTCAGAATATCCCAACTTTCACTATTTAGTCTATTATCTCTGTTTTTAATACTTTCAGCATAAATTGCTCTTAGGTTACATTAAATACTTCAGATCTTCCTCTTCAATCGCGCATTAAGATATTTTTAATCGATCCACTGAAAGTTTTTAAATTTATTTTACAAAAATAAATGCTTAGTCAACTGTCTTCACGACAGGGGCTGCGATCAGGCAGGGGTTGTATACCATGACACCGGATCACCCACAATTCGAAATTATGAGCCGTTGCACAAATTAAGTATTTGTTCCCATATATAAGGGAATGCTGAGTCAATTTAATAGAATATGTTACTGCTGAAGCCTATGGTGTGAGAGTTTTGGCATGCTTGCCAAAATTAATTTTTGCACTTCAATTAATGTTTGCACTTCAAATATCTCCAAAGTTAGCCATTTAAAATCAAAGTTACTTCAAACTAAGGTGAGGTAGACTTTAACAATCAATTTAATATATATCTCAGAAAAGTGACAGCAGCTCAAACCATCGGACTATGCAACTTTAAACCTTCATAGAGAAAGAAAATCAATTAGTGATTTAAAATTCTTTGCAGAATCATCTGTGCGCCTATGTAATTTGAATGCTTTATGTTTCAGTCTACATTGCTTGCCTTCATACTATATGGAGAAAAGCCATGCATTCATCCTCTTGTTAATCTCCTTTCTCTCTTTGCTATTGAACCTGTAATAGAATCAAATCGCCCTTGTAATAGAAATCGCGGTCTAGGCCAGGGAATGCTGGAAGGTTAAAGATCAACAAGGGTCATACACTTGAAGCTGCATAGTCCGATGAAACCATCAAATTTTCTAATCCAAAGAATCTATCTACATTTGATCCCATTGGGCGCGGTCTGCCTCGTGTGCGGGAGATCGGGAGTTTGGTTCCTGGTCGAGTCAAACCAATGACTTATAAAATTGATACTTGTAGCCTCCTAGCCTGGTGCTCGGCATTAATAGGATATGGCAAGGACTGGTTAGCTGTGTCAGGATAATGTGACTGAGTGGGATATCGGGGTATGGTGGCAGTGGCCTGATTTCCCACTGGGGAAGCACTATAAAGTCGCCATGAGTGCATACTGTCACAAGTCGGTACCCATCCTGATATCACCTTAGATGTTGCAAGGATGTAAACTCCAACAACTAACCAACATTTGATCCTACATACTCAACTTAGATCTGGTGCCGTCAGCAAATATTTATTGCTATTGCTGTATAAAAGAAATTATACTAAGTCAATTTCGTAGAGCTAGTCACTCCTGAATCCTATGGTGCACTTCAAAATGCTAGATTTGGCATGTTTTCACTTAAAATATCTTGAAAGTTATCAAATTAAAATAAAAGTGACTCCAATCTAAAGAGCAAGTATATTATCCATTGCATGATGCAACTTTATTGTAACGACCCTAGCTAAAGGCAGCAGTTTACTGATGTTAAACCATGTCATATAAATTATAAGGGAGGGTGGAGGCAATATGCCTTTAGACTTTTATTGGCAAGTTTGCTTTCTTTCCGCAATAAATACAAGCTTCAAATACGAATACCACAATACAGAAAGTATTAATTTATCATATGTGAAATATAGAGATAGAAAGACAGGTAATAGTTAATGTATTTGTATTCTCTTCACCATTCAGTTATCTGTAAGTATTCTTTACACGATATTCTGCCCAGAATAAAGCTGCTGTCAACCTCATATGTACATAATTAAGGTCATGAACTGGGTTCAAAATCAATATAAATGAACAGTTGGCATGAGCTTCACAGCGGCAAATATCCGTGGAGCAGTATAAATTGTACAAATTAGTACAATTTCTTCTTTTGTTCCCTTTAAAAAAAAATCTAAATGGAGTAGTGACGCTTTTTAAATTTAAAAATAAAATAAATTAAAATCTGAATGTCACAGAATGTAACCTTGTTTCGAATCGGTTGACAGTGTTTGGATATGGTTTTAATAGACTTGAAGTGACAAGCAATTACAAACATGTATAGGTATATTTTGTATTATGTTAAGATTTATTTTAAAATTATTTAGGTGCACCAAAATACCACTTGCATGTGTGAATGAGTTCAGATTATTATAATTACATCTTTATAGTTTGAATATGGAAATACGATTGTAGCTAGAATATTGTTTCATGTCCTTTTAAAAGAATGATGTTCTCAATCTAGGTAAACGCATTGGCCAGACACTTTATAGATCAGTACACTATTGATCGCATTTCACATTTGTACTTAATTTATTTCTCTTTGTATTCGGTTACCTTATCTTTTAATATTCTGCTTATTCGCTTATTATCATTCGTGTTTACATTATTGAACAATGCATGTTAATAACAATATTTAAAATGAAATAGTGTGATGTAGGCTGTGTAAAGCAGCAAGTGTTATTAGTAAAATGTCATATTTATATGCATTAGATATTTCATTGCTCATTATATTATGTAATTTATTTAATCTATTGAATTACTTTCAAGCTCTTTATGCATCCGGGAAGTAATTAAACCTTGTTTCTTTAACACAAAACTGAAAGAAGAAAATATACCATTCATTAATGGGTCGTTCTCAGAAGTTGTGTACCAATAGTGTGACATCAGTACCACAAAATCAAAACGCTGCCAAAGTCCTATAAACAAGTTTCCTTAATGTGTATGTCCTTTTGCATCTGAATAATTGAAAATAAACATATTCTGTCATTTTTAAGTAGGTCAAATGATGCTCACACCCAATAAATAGCAGTATAGCATGGAAACCAATCTGACTCCAAAATCAAATCTTTTCCACACAAAACTTGACATTTTTAGGACATTTCACATGCCACTTGCTTTATAAACAGTAGTAATAATAATTTGAAACCTCATTGCTATGGTTTTGTCTTATTTGTGAATATTAAAGAGAAAAACAAAAAAATATTAGCAAGGTAACAGTCAAAGTGGAAACAACAATTTTACACAAATGTTCGGCTCAAATTTCAATGTCATGGGGCAATTTCAGGATTTATCTTTCCTATACCATAACTGGGCCCTTGCATAGAGTGTCAAATGGTGAAAATAGTCCCTGTACTCTATCTGTACTCAGTGTTTGATACAGAGTTTCATAGTACTTGCAAGTGGAAATGAAATGTTACGATGTTAATGACTCCAGAAAAGGTTAACTATTTCATAATTTAATTTTTTTTTTTAGAAATAAATGTCTTCAACTTAATGAAGACATTGTATATGACCATTTGAAGTGAAATGAGCTGTTGTTCAGAGGTTTTCATTAAGTTTGTGACACTATATTTTCAATGCTGTTGACAATGTCACAAATTAGTGATGTAATTTTCTATGTATTTAGCTACATCCATCCCAATAAGATACATAATACACAATATTAACATTTACTTTTGATCTAAAATATCTCCCACATTATTGGGCTAAATGATGAAATCTAAATATTGACACTCCAATAATGGGTTTCTTTGAAATATGCATTTCAAGTAGACTACCTCAAGTGGTACACAGTTTCTGAGAACGACCCTAATACAGATCCAGGGGTAAAACCAAATGTAGCTTTGTGGTTTTGGTAATATAATAAATAATAAATCATGTTTTCGATTACCCCCCCCCCCTCTCCTTTTGCCTTTGTGCTCATTTTGTATTCTACCAATCGAGCTAACGCCTCTCGTGTTGGTAGGTCGTAGGATTCTAATCCCCGGATTCGAACCTTGGGCGAGTCAAACCAATGACTTATACTTGTCGCTAACTAGCCTGGCGTTCGGCATTACTAGGATAAGGCAAATGGAATGAGGAAGACCAATTGGTCGAGATTAAAATTTCCCCTGTTTAATCAACTAATGTACCCCCCCCCCCACCCCACCCCTAAGAAAAAAACAGCCCAAAAAGGAAAATCTGAATTGAAAAGTGAAGTTAAATCTGAGCATGATGTTAAATCTCATGACTCCTATCAATATCAGCAATATCCAATGACAGATTCTTCTATCAAATGATTAATGAGAGGTTATCAGGACACGATATCGCCTTCTCAATTAATTTAAAGAAATAAGGTTTACCATTCTGCCCTAATAATATGAATTAGAAGAGGCTATGATTATGAAGTTGTTCTTTTCAATAATACTGAATGCTTTATTAATCTGTAGATCTATGAGTCTGACATTTATTCAAATACTACTGCTACCTTTGTCTCTTATCCTCGTCAGTCTATTCATTCTCATCTTTCCCGCAACTCACCCTTACCAATAGGACTCTATTGTAAGTATTTCGTTAAACTAAACCAAGGCGTAGGCCTTACATCTGAAAATTAACGTAGCCCGATACATTCACCTAAATTGAAAAGAAAAAGGGGGGAAAAAAGGAATTCCCACACAGGTTTAGCTTTCAATGGTTTAGTAAATCTGAACACAATTTAAAAAATCATCCAAAGATGATTTTAAAACCACGTTTCCAGGCATCGAGTTCTATCATTATTCGAAGATACATCCATAGATATTTCGATGTGGTCATTCTGTTTAAGCATAAGACACCAGCTGTGAATTGGAGTTGTTGCAGTGTGATGACATAGCTTATTCGCCACCTGCTGATGGAACTGCGTTGATTATTTTCGTAGGAGTTAGAAAACAGAATTCACTGGTTTTAGCGCTATCATGTCTATAAGTTAGTATAACATTGAACTGATCAGCCATTCACTGCATGAGGAATGAACAGCTTCTTTACAACAGCTTCTTTAATATAAATATCCTTTTCTTTTGTTCATAGCATGAATACACACTACATAAGTCCAACTACATTCCATGAATATTTCTCTACTCTATATTCATTCAGATCTGAAAGAAAAGAGCTCCCCCATTTCATAAAGAGCATCTCAACTGTTTGTCTTGTATTTTATATCATGCAAAGAGCTCCCATCTTTAAAAACAAACAGAAACCTAATTTTCGACCAGGGTTTCATATACCGCAAAGAGATCCTCCTTTGATAAATAAAATGTATAATGTGTGTTCGTATCCTGCAAAGAGATCCACCCCAGTTTTTTTTCTTTCTATTTTTCTTTTTCATTTTAAAAAGAATTATAAATTGCAAATGAAATGTTCGTTTAGGATTTCAAATCCTGCGCAGAGCTACCTTCATAAATAACATATCTAGCGTGTGTTCTATAACATGCAAAGCATTATCCCTATTATAAATCTTATATGAAATGTTTTCCTCCCTCTTTTATAATTTCTTGTTTAAAGACCCAGAATATATCAATTGTTTATCTAGTGTTTCATATCCTACAAAGTGCTCGCGGTTTTATAAATAACATAGCAAATGTTTGTTTATTGTTTCATAGCCTGGAAAGAGCTCCCCCTTTTATAAATAGCATACAAAGTATTTGTTTAGTGTTTCATACCGTGTTTAATAACCGGTAAGTCGCTACTTCACGGGAAAGCCACTTATTTATGTTTGTACAGTGAAACCTCTATACCGACCCCTCCACAAATCGACCACTCCCCTATATCGATCGCTTTATTTGGGTCCCAACAAAACTATTGTAGGGATATTCTACCTATCTAAACCGACCACCTCCCTAAATGGACCACTTAAAGTCGGTCCCATGGTCGGTCGATTTAGAGAGGTTTTACTGTATTTAGAATACTAAAAATATCAACCAAATGTATTTTTAATGCGCAAGTAGATTTATGCTCGCATTGTGGCAATATATTCTCAAGGGGTAACAAAATAAAGAAGATGCTAATTTAACTTTCCATTTTTTTTCTTGTTTGAAAAATTAAAACAAAAATGATGTCCCAAAATCTCAGATGGAAATGTCTGAAGATGACCCTGGTGGAAAAAGCAGTCACCCTGGGTTGAGTTCCCGTGCCAGAGAAAAACTACTCGAATCAGCCATTGGAGATAGTCACTCAGAGTCAGGGAGGCGGTCAATGGTCTCTACTCGTAATGCAGGACCAGATGGGATGGCCGAATGGGTTAGAGCGTCCGTCTCCCGTGCTGGTAGATCGTGGGGTCGTGGGTTCGAGTCCCGGTCGAGTCAAACCATTGACTTTAAAATTGATACTTGTTGCTTCCTAGCCAGGTGCTCGGCATTGGTCGTAATGCGAAGCATTGACTGAGTGGGATACCAGGTCATGGTGCCGGCGGCCTGGTTTCCCAGTGGGACAGCACTATAAAGTCGCCATGAGTGTGCACTGTCACAAGTCGGTACCCATCCTGATATGACCTTAGATGTTGCTAGGACGTAAAACAACAACAAACAAACTACTCGTAATGCTAGGTACACACCTACCATTTTTCCACACCCACCTACCGTATTCGATCTAAAATTGCCCAAAAGTCTTGAGGTGTGTACTCCCCTAGCACACCTACTGATTGCGATTCGTGACTTAAAACTCAATTTTAGGGCTAAAAGTGCTTCCTTACGATTGCGATTCGCGATTCGAAAAATTAATCGGCCCGTTTTCAGTTTTAAGCGGGTCGGGTCGGGTCGCGAGCTTTAGTGCGCGAGTCGTAAATGGTAGGTGTGTACCTAGCATTACTCAAAGGGTGCAGCAGTTGAAAAGGAAGAGGAGCCCCCCAAGAGATTAATCAGTTTTTTTGTACGACTACAATGTTTTGTATACATATATGTATATGGATGTCATGAAATATCACCAAATTTTGCACATCACTTTGCCAGTAATGGAGCTTTATGTTAGATATGACAGGTGTAGGTTGGGAGAAGAGGTGGGGAATGGGAGGGGAGGGGGGGTTGTGTGATAGTGATAGAACAATGTATTATGGTGAAGACTTCGACATAAATGATAATTATGGGCAGCATAAATACACCATCACCCCCAAAAAAGGGGGAAAAAAGTTATTCATGAAACCTTTCTCTTGGGGTTTCAAAATGGAGTAAAATGTGCAGCGGTTATATCTGCGAGTTCGGCACATTTTCAAGTTGTCTACATGCTGGTAGATATTAGCAACTCGCCAATCTCAGCTTTCATAGATTGTATCTTTTTAGTGGAGAGCTTTTCCCCGTACGAGAGTAGCTAAATAAGCACACATAAGTAACTAAGCACACACACACACCTGTATGCAATATTAGCAGCTATCACAAACTTCTCCTTTGTCTTTTCTTAATTATCTCAACCTTTCCCAATTGTCTACTCACATTCTGCAATGCACTGATCAACAGTTATGAGCAGCAATGCACGTACAAGGCTATTTTACATTTAATTTCAATTTTAATATTTACAAGTGCCCATATTAACTAAGTTTGTTTTCCAGTTGGTCTACAATAGTTGTGCGCGCGTGGTTCAGATATCTATCTATCTATTGATATATATTGTTATCGATTGATACCTATTGATGTATATTATTGTCTATTGATATGCATTGATATCTAGATATTTATCTATAGATATAGATACATATATAGATATACATATATATATATATATCTGTATAGATATACCTACATAATACATATATATGCATCTATTTGTCTGTGATAGTATGCCTTTGTTGCAGGTTGGCACATCCAGTTGTTAGCAGCTGTAATCTCGTGTGCTGATAATTCATTACACGCATGCTAATCTGATGCAGAAGTGCTTTCTGCACAACCAAATGACACTATATGCAGTCATCAGAATCGAGTTCCACGGCAAATAGTAACGACGTGATTATACATACGTCTAAGCGCCAGAATAGTCTGTGTGGGTGGGCGGATTTAGTTCAAATGGGCCTTAGCCTTTGGCTTTAACCATTTTGAAATCACTCCAACCTTCAATGCTGACCTATTTTGAAATCACTCCGCCCACCCACGAGGGCTATTGCATGCCCCTACATGTATATAAACATCGCGCCCTTCAATTATAATACAGCCACTGCACTGCTCTATTCTTTCTGTGCAGTGACTCGGCTGGTTGTTTATTGAAGCCTTGTCTCGCGTCCATGGCTGATTGTCAAGGAGTTCAATCTTTATATGGGATGTTAAAGAGTTTGCAAGATGTTTGTTGTATTCAGAGAAATACATCTGTGAGCAACAAAAGAGATACACTGCTGATGGACTTACTCCGGGTGTAGTTTTGGTCGTAGTGTGGATTCTCCTCTGCGAATCAAATAGTAATGTTATAAAGAAACTAAATACATGAATAATTCATTGCTGATAGGATACCGAGAAGGTGCAGCAAGATTAGGAAGAACATGGGAAACATAGAAAATAGTACAATAAATCATAACTACATAATTAATCAGTCAAGTGAGTTAGGTTGGATGCCTAGCTCTGTCATTGTGAGGGTGTGCGCTTAATCATAAGCCGTGTTCACACGGGGAAAAAGTAAAGCGATTCAGCCAAGGCGAATACTGGAGTCAAATTAGCGGCCCGTTCACACGGGCAGTACTTGGGCCGGAAATTGATATCTGCGCATGAGCAAGTCCAGTCTGACCAGCGCCATTTTTCGGTTAGTCGACGTCGCCACGAGAGAGTGAACACGGCTATAGAATGATGAGTCAAATAATAATGCTAAGTAGTGCGACAACAATAGAGATAGTTTGCCTATATAAGTGATTACATTGTGAATTACGTGTTATAGCTTTGCATCTGAATTAAAGCATCGCTAATTGTTATTTATTTGTATAATTTACGAAGGCGGAGTCATTAAGTAAGTAGAACTCGTGACCGATTTGGCGGGAATTACGGCCGGTCGAGTCGGGTCGGATCGCCCCTAGCGGTAGTGGTGGAGTTACTGGTGGCGCCACCTATCGCCTCGTTATGGAAGGGTCTCCGCCCCGTAAATTACCCATGTTACGAGTAACATGCACAATTACCGGCTGGCACAAACCTTGCTTGGAATTTGAATTAAAGCATCGCTAATTGTTTAATGAGGGATTAAGCTTGACAATTTTAGATTCATGGTGAATGGGGAAATTGTTGAAGATATGGGGAAATTGGCCGACTTTAATAATATCAGTGGTAAAGGCTAGTTTTATGAGGGCTGTCAAATGTTGACTCTCCATTCTGTTAAGACATTAAGGGTGCCCCATTACTGCATGAAGGTTAAGCCTTGCCCCATTACTGCATGCAGGATGTCATGGCCGCCCTGAAGGAACTCGAGGAGGGCAATAAGGAGAAAACTAACGAGGAACTAATTGAGGAAGGGCTTGATGAGGACTATGATATCAAGACTCCAGGTAAGAATTAAGAAAATAATGAGAAAAAGCTGAAGAATGATACTACAAGGTGTATATGAATAGTTTAATCGCCTTTATATTTCAGGCTATGCGTTTGTGTATAATATATGCAAGGTTGCAAGTAAGTCTACAGTTCTTGGTATCATTTAGAGATGACAAATAAATATCAGAATTTGTTAGGTAAATGCTGCTCTGCTTTGATCTGACCGTTGTTGTGAATTGTTGATATAAAAAGTGGTTATTTTGTAGGTAAATTAACTTGAAACAATATCGTCAAAGTGCATTTGTACCTACTATTTTTTAGCTGTATGACGCGATTAAGTAATAGAAGTATAATTGTTATTATTATTAACATCATTAGGTGATGATCGATTATGGCTTTTAAAAAAAGAAAAGATTTCCAAGAAGAAACAGTTCGCGTGTCATTAATGTACTAAAGCACTAGAAACAATCACCGATGAGCTGTCAGTAAATATGATTATCTAGCCTGAATTGTGCTTGTACAAATGAGAAGTGAAGTTATTTATTTAACAACTTTAAATAATGTGCATTATTCAGGTCCTCCCACGCCTGGTGAGTTGAAGAAAAGCAACTGGTGGATTACACACGTATATGAAGTGAATTGTCAAAACACATCATACATTGAACTTGGAGAATGGTGTTTTTGTGATTTTATAAATATTTTTATATTTTGATGTAGAGCGTATATTAAGTGGAATATTAATAGGAATTTCACATAACCGTGTGTGCAAATTCAAAGTATTGATTGCATGCTGCCTTGGTGTTTTTCAGATAGGTTATTTAAATACATAGTTTCGTCATTGCAATCTGTTTATACGTTTGGAAGGAGTGGTAGTTTGCTACTGCATGGCCTGTTGAGTTAGCGTTGATAGGTGTACTTTTCCCAATATCCATAGGTCATTCAATCAATCTTTTTAACGAAAAAAAAAAGATTAATGAAAAGATTTTGACAATTTTGTATTTTCCTTCCTCTGCACTGTTTGTTTGCAATGGGCAGGGTCCGTACGGGGCCTGAAAAGTCTTGAACTTTATTTGCCCCATTTCAAGGCCTTATAAAGCCTTGAATTTAAACTATTTTGGGCAATCAGGCTTGAAAACCTCGAATTCTATCAAACTGTCCCCACTGATCTAAATTACTCTGAAATCGCCATTCGCTATTGTTTATTTTTTCTGAAATCCAAATGAAAATAGTCTGGAATTCCTATTAAAAAAACAGCGTTGAAAAGCCTTTGAAATAGCCTTGAATTCTATATCTTTACATGTGTACGGACCGTTCAAGGGACAACTGCGTGCGTTTGGAATCCACATCATGCAATGTTGCCTTCACCGTGTTCTCACCCCGGCTTTGTGTTTGACAGAGGTACTAGAGTGGGAGGAGTTTGACGGGGATGACGAGGCAGTGGATCTTCGCGCCTGCCACATCATGGGTGGAATCTTCCACTTCAATCTGCTCCACATGCCGCATCAACCGAAGCAGGTCCGAGACTGGGTCATCGTGCAAGGTGTGCTTCCATTCACTCAGCTTGATGCTTCACAATGTTGACTCCTTGTAACATTCTCTCCACCTAACAGCTGACATATATATTGCACATGGCGAGCTCTATGAATAGATATCAGACCAAGGTATTGTGACTAACAGGGTCAGTACAACGGGGCCTGGAAAGTCTTGACAAGTCTTGAACTTCATTTGCCCCATTTCAAGCCTTGAATTTAACCGGTTTTTGGTAATTTGTTTTGAAAAGCCTTGAAATCAATTAAACTGTCCCTACTGATCTAAAATAGTCCAAAATTGCTATTTGCCATTGTTGTTTTTACCTGAAATCCAAATGAAAATAGTCTTGAATTCCTATCAAAAACAGCCTTGAAAAGCCTTGAAAAGCCTTGAAACAGCCTTGAATTCCATATCTTCACATGTGTACGGATCCTGGACTAAGGTATATAGAGGTACACCCCGCTTAGCGCTACCTCGTATAGCGCTGATTCTCTAAGCGCTCTTTTGTTAACTCTCCCAGCCTAGCATCCATCCACCTCTCCACCTTCCATACATGGGAGATTGAACCAGAACCGCTGGTTAACATCTATTTAATATAACGCAATCAAATCTGGGTTCTTGTTGCTGCTCTCAGCCACGCACATACGGGGGCCATCTAACTATAACACAATCGACCACTGAGGCCGATTTACCTACTAGTCTATTTTATTCACCATTCCTTCACAACAGTAAATTTGTTATGTTATCCTGACAATGCCAGCTTACTACCCTATATTTATCAGAATGACCAATTTTCAGCGATTGAATTTCCCCTACTGAATCAATGAATGTAAGATTTGTTAAAAGTTGCATAGTCCGATGGTTTTGAGTTTCTCTCATTTTCTGAGATAAACATATTAGGTTGTTCATTATAATATACCTTAGTTTAGTTTGAAGTAACTTTTATTTTAAATTGCTAACTTTTGAGATATTTGAATTGGAAACATGCTAAATTAGTTTTGGCAAGCTTGCCAAAACTCTATCACCATAGGCTTCTGCAGTAACAGGTTCTATTAATTGACTCAGTATCCCTTTATATGTGACGGCAAATGTTTAATAAGTGCACCAGCATCTAAGTTCGATATGTAGAATCAAATCTAGATATTTGTTTTGGTTTTGAAAATTTTATGTTTTCATCGGACTATGCAGCTTTAAACACTTAGAAAAGAATGCACTATTTTTAGCTGCCGGCTAAATTGGGGAAAGGGTGCCGTAACCTAACCACCGCCTTGGTGCTTGCTTGCTCTCAGTTGAGGAGCCGCCTCGGCTAGGCTACATGGAGTACCTGGCTGACGGAGCAACGCCGCCATCTGCCAAATCAAAGGAGGAATCTGAGAAGGAGACTGCTGAGGACCATGAGAAAAAACGAGAAGAGCGACCGCCCATTACTGTGACCATGCAGTAAGACAATGTCATGGGCGCTGTGTCCATCTATTACTCCAAGTAATATTAGAGCGAGGAGGAGGGGGGGGGGGGTGAGAGAGGGGGGGTCCAAGCGCTTGGTGCATAATTTCTTAAAGCTGCATAGTCCGATGAAATATCAAATTTTCAAAACCAAACCAATTATCTAGATTTGATTTCACATATCTAACTTAGATACTAATGCACTTATTAAATATTTGTTTCTGAGTAGAAGGCAATACTGAGTCAATTTAACCGAACCTGTTACAGCAGAAGTCTATGGTGCTTGCCAAAACTAAATTTCCATGTTTGCACTCAAAATATCTCAAAAGTTTACCATTTAAAATAAAAGTAACTTTGAACTAATGTAAAGTAGATACTAGTGGTCGATCTAATATATTTATCTCAGAAAAAATACAGAAATTCAAAACCATCGGACTATGCAACTTTAATTCTGGTTGATTTGGCAGCAGAAGCCCGAGACCCCACCCTCACGCCACCAAGCGGGCCCGTCAGGAACCAGCCCCCCCCCCCCCCCCAGTATGATCTGCATTCGGCGCACATCAATCCGACCAGGTTCAAGTTTACCACGTCCGCCCACTCTCTATTGTAATAGCCAGTACGTGGAGGTCGGCTCGCCGACCTACCTCCTCGGGCTCCCAGGTCCTCATCCTCCCGGCTCCCCTCGACATTGAATACATTGACTAATTGTACTTGCATTGATGTATTAAGAAACTAAGAAACCCTTTCCTTTACCTCCTAACTGATCTCCGACTTTCTCTGTCCGAATCATACCATAATGCTGAGTCTGAAATAAAGTATTAACTTGAATTATAGGCTAGTATTGAATATGTGTTATATGAATGTACACCAAGGGTTGCGACCTTTTTATATGGAGTCAGTAGTAGTATATATGGATATGAACCACAGAGGGTGAGGACTGGAGAATAACCTAAGACAACCTCTCTCTCCCCACAGCATTCCCAAAGGTGTCTACTTTTGTGAAGACCCGCAGGTGGTGCGCTGGTGCGAGGAGAGCAAAGAGTGGCGATCAGATGGATTCGCAGGACGCTCGTTTAGCGAAGGTACACCCATTTATACTAAGTCACCGATATTAACTTCGTCTGGAAATGATAACTGTTTTATCAGCGATGACTTGTATATATTGCAATTTAAAAATAAATTGGATTCATGTTCTTGTTGACTGATCCATTTTCACTCCAAAAGTAAAGGTTTTATTTAACGACGCCTCTAGAGCACATTGATTTTTATCATCGGCTATTGGACATCAAACATATGGTCGTGTCATTCTGACATATTTATTTGGAGGAAACCCACTGCCTCCACATAGACATTTTCCCCCAATGACCAAATTTATATGTGTTGTAATCTTTTTAATGTTTTGGTTATTTTTGTAACTGACAACTGGTAAAGATAGCTTTCAAATGAGATTGGTGTTTTTAATATCTGCAATAAAATATTGAAAATATATAATTACTATGGTTAATGTTCCTGTTAAAATATTGTGAATCATTGCCAGGCGTCTTCAACCTCGATTATACATCACATATTTGAGGAGCATTCATTTTGCAGCCCTCTTTTGTGCTTAGAGTAGGGAACCTTGTGAACCATGACATTATTTAATTACTTATACAGTAGGGTTCAATTTGTACCACAATTGAACGACACAATACCAGCAACTGAATCGCAATATCATACATTGTGTAGCCTCATTTAATGTCTTTGCAACGGATTAACTTCTCCTTGTGTCTAATAGCTCATAATTCATAATGCTGGAAACGGGCAATTTTAGTGGCGTCATCCGAGGATGTTTATTCACAATAATATAACATTAATTCGTATCTTGTGAGCAACTTTAACAGAGTCATATATATAATCAAATCAGCCTATACATCAATTGTTTTTTTTACATGTTACGTATCCAATTTGAGAAATATATGTTGAATACAAACTAAAGTGTCAGCTATTAAACTGAATAATAACCTTAAATAGGTAACTTCTCACATGGCTCAATCATATAGTCTACATACGATGGTAATATAGTAATAAAACTTTAATATTTAATAATCAGGGATGAAAGATCTCATCGATTTGCCGGATTTCCGCGTTATTCTTTTATAGTGGTTGATTAACTATCACATATATAACACTATATAATGACAGCAGTCGGCCAGCCAGAGTCCACAGTGCAAGTGGTGGATTTCCGCGATAATGCGGAAATGCTCCCACAGGCTGTATCACTGTCAGGGATCACTGCGGTCGGTTGGTCAGTGGCCACCGGTTGGTCAGAGTACCTGATGCAAGAGGAGTTTTTTTTTCGGCAAAAGATGGAAATACTCACGTAGGCTAGACAACTTCATGGAATCACAGCAAATTCCCAGAAGTCAGGTTTCATCGAATACTCTTCAAGCATATTCTTTGCACCATGCCTCTGAAACAATTATTACAGACTCTGACTGGAGAGTAGTCTGCTGTCATTGTTGTGACTTTTCTTTGGTGTAAATGAATTTTATTCATATATATCATCGATTCCCCCCCCCCCCCCCCAAGAGCACTTTCATCCCTGAATTATTAAGCATTTAGCAATCCGTTCAATGATGCCATGGGGAAATACACCTTAGCGTTATTTTATACTTGATTCCAGATGACCATAGTAAGTATCGGAGGTGATGCATGTAAGAAACTATTAAATTCCGATGTGTATGTTAGAGGTAGCAGTATAAAGTTAAAGTGGTCTGTATACTTTTCTATCTAAATCCAGTTGAGATGCGTCGCATGGTTAGTTTGCAATATTAGCTTACTAGGTTGTGGGAGTTTTATGTCCTGGCAACATCTAAGGACATATCAGGAAGGGTACCGACTTGTGACAGTGCACACTCATGGCCAACTTATAGTGCTGCCCCACTGGGAAATCAGGCCGACCCAATATCCCACTCAGTCACATTATCCTGACACTGAGCCAACCAGTCCTTGCCCTATCCTATAATGCCGACTGCCAGGCTAGGAAGCGACAAGTATCAAGTTTATACCTCATTGGTTTGACTCGACAGGGAACCGAACTCCCGATCTCCCGCACGCGAGGCCCGCACTGTACCGATTAGGCCACCGCACCCGGTGTTAGCTTACAATGTCTGTGAGAGGAAGCCATTTAAATGGCTCGAAAATATACTTCTTTCACCACCCACTTACTGACAAAATGTATGCCGTCATTAAAGAGGGTTTTTTTTCACAGACAACAAAATGCCAATTTAGTAAAGTGGTCCACATACGAGCATAAAATAACCTCGCTTAGTGGCAATAGAGCTGTGTTGGAGGTTAGGTATGCCGAACTTGAAAAGTCTCTCATTGGTCAATATACTGCACATAAACGTGAGTTCCTTGTTTTTATGATTGAATTGATAAATTGGGTTAATCAAAATAGACTACACACGGACTTTGATTTTATTTAAAGGATTATTGAAAATTATTTAAAGCAAACTATATTTTCTTGGATTAATTATTGTATTTTAAAATTTAAAATTTATTTATTTGTATTTATTTATTAAGCTTTTACGGTACATTGTACACTGGTATTTTAGAATGCTGTTGTTAGTAGTTTTCACTTCCTTTAGGTTTTAGATCTGTAGTAGTCGGTAATGAGCCCCACTACGACACAGTGGCAGTCTTGATATGACTAAGCTGACCCTTGCCAGTCAGAAAGATCGGCAGGTGGCAGCACACTATCAGGAGCGGTCCCTATGATAGACTGTTCCACCCATGGCTAGCAACCACCCACCACCAGAGATTACTGCCACCTGGCTGGGCAGTGACCGATCACTTCTAGTGTTGTCTTGGAGGAATAAACCAGAGGAGGCCCCCAAGTTTGAAGCAACTGTGGCGCCACTCACTTTATTCCCCATGCAGAGCAGAAACCAGGAAGATTATATCATTTATTTAAAAAAATCAAATATGACTAAAGCTAAGATTCCTTATATGTGGTATGCGGCATGCGAATGCGAATAAAAATCGAAAAGCATGTAAATGAATAGTGGTGCTTCCATACGTCCGAATCTGTGAATGCGAATGCGGCAAATGGATCGACCCATGGACCAATCGGTGCGGCATGCGAATGTGAATACTGCTGCATTTGCCATAGAAAACAATACTGTTCCTTCACAAATTTGGAGGAAAAACCCCAACAAATGTTGGGGATTGGCATATTTGCATGCCGCATACCACACACCGCATACCACATATAAGGAATCTTAGCTTAATGAATCGGCAACGGTCAGATGTCCAATGGCTAAGGAGTATTCAGTGACGTGAAATACATGAATACAGATAGGATAGGAACTTTTATGTTACTGCTGTAGTTATCGAACATTTCACTTATAGGATAGGGAATACATGAGCTAGATCAGCTTTTTTTTCTGTTAGATAATGCACAACATATTGCTAATATCTATCCATGCAGCGTATGGCTTGTTTCTAGTTATTACAGTTTTGTCTTTCAAGCATTGTGGTATATTTAATCAAAGTTATTGAACATTGGTTTATGTGTTATTATTGATGCTAGTTCTATCTCTCTTTGGGAAGTTTAATACACATTAACCCACAGGGGGCGCCACCTGTATTAATACATGCCTACAGCAAAAGACTGCAGATATGTATATATGTAACTTATTAAGCATTGTTTTTATTACTAAATATCGGTAATTCAAATTGACTGAGATGCAATTGAAAACAAGTCAGATTAGTCTGTAACTATGGAAACACCTGAAAATACTTCATGGTCCCATGGTGTCATTTTCTAGAAGAGTAGCTACATAAGTAGCAGTACCAATGCACTGATGAGTCGATAGGTGGCATTTTCAATGGGTTAAAATGACTTCCATGTTCACCTTTGGTAATAATTCATAGTAGGCCACATGTGCATAGAACAATGAATTAATACTACAACTGTTTAAATAACAACAACAAACCGATGAAATAAAAAGCAAGAAAATATTAACTGTTCAATCCCCCCGCCCCACACGTTAAATAAATTTCGGTGGTTGTTTAAAACCTCTCTCTCTCTCTCGTCCAAGTAGAACTGGTAGAATTCGTAGACATTCATTTACATACATAATTTACTTTATTGTACTACTAGCATAATGGATGGATGGTTAAACATGGTCACATACCGCTAATTCCTATTGACTGGAATTACATTTTTGTGAAAATTATTTAACCAAATAGAATTTCATTCATAGTTCGCCATAAATAATGTGTATGCAACCGGTATAATAAAAGCTTGGCATGATCTTGGTCTGTGAACAGGGTCAATTCTCATGTGGTGTGTAATGATGGGGGCGGGGGGGGGGGGGGGGGCGTGACCTTCAGTCTAACCCAGTTTGAACCAAGCTTGTTTTCTCACGTATATGACTTGAGAACCTTAAAGTTGCATAGTCCGATAAAAACATCAACATTTCAAAACCAAGACAATTACCTAGATTTGATCCGACATATCTAACTTAGATACTGATGCACATAATTAACATTTTTTGCCGCATAGAAGGGAATGCTGAGTCAATTTAATAATTGAATCTGATAGTGCTGAAGCCTATGATGTAAGAGTTTTGGCATGCTTGCCAACATTAATTTGTGAATGTTTGCGCTTCAAATATCTCCAAAGTTAGCAATTTAAAATAGAAGTTACTTCCAACTAAAATAAAATAGACTTATGACAATCAATTTAATATATGTATCTCAGAAAAGAGACAGAAACTCAAAACCGTCGGACTATGCAACTTTAAATATATGATCGGTTACACAAACACACACATACACATATATTATATATATTGCATATATTATATATATTGTATATATTATATATATTGTATATATTATATATTATATATATATATATATATATATATATATATATGAATATATATTCATGCTTGCTAAATGATGCGATTACTCTTCAGTGTCAATCTATTCCGATATTCCGGAGAAAGGCGAGATAGTTTACTTCCTGTAGATGTGTCTAGTAGAACCTCTAGGTGTTGGTGCAAAAATCCACTTGTTATTAATAGAAGTCCGATATGAATATGGCAAGATAGATTACTTTTTTCTACAACACATATATACGCAATTTTGTTTTGTCTAAGTTTAGTTAAATTTCGATTAAACTATAGGTCTTTCTTTACGTCAGCCCAAAATGTGACTATACGGGCTGGCAAGTATATAATTCCTTGCATTTCTATTTCATTTCTTGCATGAACTGGCATTATATCAGTAGCATATCAGTAGTTGTTATGCTCAGTAGCTGTTATATGTTTGTCTGACATCTATAGTTTCAATATAGAGTTTTATTTAAAACAATGTCTACTTCAGGAGGTGAATGAACGTTTTCTTAGTTTTACTGTTGTGTATTTAAGCTTTCTGCAAGTTTTTTCTGGGTGAGAATAGATTTGTTTTATGCAGAGTTGCATGGATTTATAGCAGAAACGATAGCTTTGTATTTAACGGAGGAAAAGAAGAGGATGTGTAACTGGCACTGCAGCAACATACAAATTGAATGCTAGCTAGGCTCACAATTGACCGATCGCGCACTTCCGCCATCTTGATTCACAAACAATGTTAGTTGCACAACTGATCCTAGCAGAGCCCTAGCCATGCCATGGTTTACTGTTCTGTGCCTCGATACACAGCAGTGCGGGTAGTTAAAATGTTAGGCGGATAATTTTTATGTATTTCGAAACAAGGATACAGATAAAAGAAAGATTCCTCACATGGATGGTGAAAACTAGACATGATTTCTGCATCTCCAATAGTTTAGTGGGCAATTAGAACAATCACAGATCTCTCAACACTTAAGCCCCTGTCACACCTCGCCGGATTGAGGAAATGGATAGAGCCGGACAAAAATATTCTAGTCCGGTGTGATTCAGACGTGAAATGTATCGAAACTTGGAACGGACCATGCTGCTTATCAACGGATTTGCAACAGACAGATACCGGACTTTGACGAATATCAACGGACTGTATTCGGATTCTATCCGTTTCCTCAATCTGGCGAGGTGTGACAGGGCTTTATGTTGATTGCATTCGAAAGCGAGGTTAGATACAATCAATGGTGGCACTCTGCAAGTGTGAGATCTGTCAGTGAGGAATCTTTCACCATGAAAGCCAAAGTAGTTCACTTAAATGAAGTGGTGTTTCTGTGCATTCAGCATTCATATAATAGGTTTGGCTTCTAAATTCTCATCTTTTTCAGTTTAAGGTCTCGGATAATTTTCTTTTCCTTAGCACCATTGAAGGAGTGGAATTGCAGTGGGTGCTGATCTTCCAGCTATATCAGATATACTTCAGCCATAACAAGATATGACTTGAACTTTTAAAAATAATCACCCCAGCCATAATCAATTTACTACTCCAGTCATTAATTTACCCTAGCCATAATTAATTTATAATTCTAGCCATAATAGATGTATTACTCCAACTATAATAACCTTACCCCAGCCATAATAAATTTATTAGTCCAGTTATAACAATTTTACCCCAGCCAAAATGTATTTAATACTCCAGCCATATCAAACTTCCTTAGCCATAACCAATTTACTCCAGCCATAATACATGTATTATACTCCAGCCATGACCATTTTACCCAAGCCATAATAAATTGATTATTTAAGCCATAAATTTAGCCCAGCCATAGTTAATTTATTATTCTAGCCATAATATATTTATTACTGCAACTATAATAACCTTACCCCAGCCATAATACATGTATTACTCCAGTCATAACAATTGTACCCCAGCCATAATACATGTATTAATTACTCCAGCCATAACAGACTTACCCCAACCATAATAGATTTATTACTCCATCCATAACAGACTTAACCAAGCCGTAATTTATTTATTACTCCAGCCATAGCAAACTTCCTAAACCATAACAAATCTACTCCAGCCATTATAAATGTATTACTCCAGACATGACCAATTTACCCAAGCCATAATATATGTATTATTTCAGCCATACATTTACCATGGCCATGTTAAATCTGAAACACCTGAATTAATGCCATCTAAAGTGGTTTGACATGAGGTGGTGCATGTTTATGGTCTTAGCGCTTTATATTGACCCTTCTCACTCCTCGTGTCTGAACACTGCCCCACACAGAGAACCGCCTAATAACATTCAAGGCGAATTACTTCGGCACGATGGCACTGACTCAGGACATCCACATCAACATGCCCTTCCAGTCCTGGGAGTTTCGGCCGCACGGTACAAACTCGGCCATCTTCACCATCATCGCTGCCATCGTAGAGGTTGAAATTGAAATCAAGGTGAGCTGGTCGCTTTCTGCTTTGAAACCGGGCTCGGTGGCCGAATCGGTAGAGCGCGGGAATCCCGTGCGGGAGATCGCGAGTTCGGTTACCGGTTAAGTAAAAAACAATGACTTATAAAATTGATATTTGTCACTTCTGTAGTAGTCTGTACATGAGCTCTACTACCATGCGGTAGCAGCGGAGACTAAGCCGTACACCAGCGCAGTACCATTACACTGCGCTAGGTGGCGGCAAGGGTAGCCACTGGGCAAACCCTAACTGGGCTGCCCTCTACTGTGTGTGGCTGACCCCCCCCCCCCCCCCCCCCACACACACACCTATAGAGTCAATGTGGGATCTGGTGAGTCAGGGGGTGGGTCAGACAACTACTGACGCCGCGGAGAGTAGATGGTTCAATAAACCAGGTTGAAGTGTATACTGATTGAATCTTGGTGTTCTTCCGTGTGTGAGCGTGCGAGTGAGAGTCGGAGGGCCGTGGGCCATTACACTTCCTAGCCTGGCGCTTGGCTTTAATAATAGGATAAGGCAAGGACTGGTTAGCTCAGTGTCAGGGTAATGTGACGGTGTGGGAAATCGGGTCATGGTGCCGCCGGCCTGATTTCCCAGTGGGGCAGCACTGTAAAGTCGCCATGAGTGAACACTGGGACAAGTCAATACCCCTCTGGATATGACCTTAGATGTTGCCAGGATGTAAAACTCCAACAACCAATCAACCAACAAACCATTGTGCTTTGAAAAAAAATGTCCTGTAAGGAATAAATATATTGGTCTGAGAATATATGCTACCTTTTCGACTACTGAATGGCGGGGGGGGGGGGGGGGGGACTTTCTGGGCGGGTTCCTCTGGTTACACGCTAGGTGGCAGTGCCGATACCGGGCCTTCTGCGGTTGGTGTATGTGGTGGGGACTTAGGGATATGGTGGGTGTATAGGTGTGTATGGTGAGTGGGGATTTAGGGGTGTGTTGTTGGGGGGGGGGGGCGCGAGTGGGTATGGTGGGGTGTGGGGGTGTAGTGGTGTGGTGGTGTAGTGGTGTGGTGGGGGTTGACGGTGTGTGCTTGGTGGGTATGGTAGGGGTGTAGGTGTGTACGGTGTATGCGGATTTAGGGGTGTGTTGTAGGGGGGTGTGGTGTGTGGGTATGGTGGGGGTGTATGGGTGGTCTGGGGGTGTATGTATGTGGTGGGGGCTTAGGGATGTGGTGGGGGGTGTAGGTGTGTGTTGTGGGGGCTGAGGGTGTGTGTGGTTGCGATGTAGGTGGGTATGGTGTAGGTGTGTGGCGGGGGGTGGGGGTGTAGTGATGTGGTGGGGATTGACGGTGGGTATGGTGGGGGTGTAGGTGTGTACGGTGTATGCGGATTTAGGGGTGTTGTGTCGGGGTGTACGGGTGTGTAGTGAGTAGGGGTGTGGGTGTGTATGTATGTGTTGGGGGCTTAGGGATGTGGTGGGGGTGTAGGTGTGTGTGGTGGGGGCTGAGGGTGTGTGCTATAAACTATCCTGATACAGCTTCGGTGACAAGACATGAACTGGTGATTCCATTGTGACATTGGCCATATATATAGCGTTTGTTATTAATAGGATAAGGCAATGACTGGTTTGTTCAGTACCATGACTGAGTGAAATATCAGGTAATTTTTCCAGTGGCCCGGTCTTACATTGGGGCAGCACTATAAAGTCGCGATGGATGTGGCTGTCACAAATCCATACCCTTCTATATAATACATTCGATGTTGTTAAGTCGTAAAACCCCAACAAACGAACAAAAATTACTTTAAAAATAAAAGGAAACCTATTATTGCAACTATAATTAGGAAGTGCTATGTTGTGTGTTAATAATGTCAGTATATTCCGGAGAATACTGGTGTCCTCTGTGCTAGAGTGGTAAGAGTGTCTGGCCTTTTTCTAGGTCGGACTCCTAATCTGAAGGTCGGTGGTTCGAGTCCCCATGCCATCATCTCTGCCAATTTGGATTTCCTCCACTGTGTATGACTTACAGCATCATCAAAGGCCAGTTTCTCTCATACCATGTCTATCTGGTGTGGGAGTTACACAATTCCTTGGATCGGTAAAAGTGTAGGCTCAGGCTTTCTTTTGACCCACTACTTATCGGCAATATAAATCTTCAAGAAACAATCAAAAGGATGTTGTCACTTTTTTTTTCAGGACGGTCTGTGCTCACTGAATGTCCCCGCCAAACGACCAGAACTGCTGCATATGCATGAACTGTGGCTGCCCCCGAAAACCTTCATCAAGGTTAGTCTAATCTAACTAAAAAAATAACTGGTTTCTTTCCGAGGAAGGGAAAAGGCTTCGATATTTTTCAAAATGACGGTCTAAATTTATTATTTGTGATTTGAAGTAAACACAAATCAGTCCTCACCGTATGACCACTATAATTACAGGCCCAATCTGTTAACACTATAACAGGCTAGTATGCCTACATATATAAACAGAAGGGGATAAGTATAAGTATAAGTAAATCGGTTGTTGTAAATCGTGTCTGCGGGATCTTGTTGGATGCTTGGGGTTTATGTGAATGGATAGTCAAATGTAGATTGGTTTCTTGCCGTGAATATGGCCTATGCTGCCGACACGGCGTAAAGCAACCACCAACCAATCAATCAATCAATCAATCATAAAGTTACATAGTTCGATAGTTATGAGCTTTGGACATTAAACAAATATATAAATATGCTAGTTCGATCGTTATAACTTACCTTACTTTAGTTTCAAGTAACTTTTATTTTATTTGCCTCACTTTGGAGATATTTGAAATTAATTTTGGCATGCACGTCGAAACTGACACGATAGGCTTCAGTAGTGACATGTTCTATTACATTAAATTAGCATTCCCTTCTATGCAGCGGCAAATGCTAAATGAGGGCACCGGTATCTAAGTGGGATATGTGTGTAATATAACTGGAAGCCCGGCCGTCAGAGCCCCAGATATACCACTTACTCTTCCCAGGTGTGTTCTGACAACTGTCTGTCAGTGTCAGTTCACACCTGATGCCCCTCTCCAACAAACTCATCTGTAAGATATCTACTGTATCTCTCAGAAGGTAGAAAGGGAAGACAAGTCACGCAAGATTGACAGTGAAGAGGTTGTGCTTTATTGGCACCAACTCCTGTTCACCTACTAGTGACATATCACCCTGACCCCTTACCTTCTGTCCACACAGAGCCTCATTACTCTCTTTAGTATGTATAGGAATCAGGGCCTACAAACCCATTGAACCGGAATCCCATGGTTGTTGCACACAGCTCAATTTGTATTTGAAAAGGTGGAGCATCAGACAGAGTGTCTGGGTTCCTGCCCAAGAGAAGAGTGTGTCTCACTCAAGAGTCAAGAGTAGGGTAGGTTCACTTCAAGAGTTCAGCCCGAAGTCTCCTGTTCAGAGTGTCTGGAGCAGTGTGTATAGGATAATCAATATCAGAATGAGGCTTGTGTGGTCAGGTGGGGCAAAGGGGCGCATGTGACTGGGCCTCCCACAGCCAGCCAATCAGACACCCTCTACAGCCGGTGTGTGTGTGTGGGGGGGGGGGGGGGGGGGGGGGAGACCCTAATAGGGGCTGCTGCCACTCAACTCAGCTGCAGGTGGTGTTCATAATGTATGCAGAGAGTCTGGGTGTGCTTGCCCATCGGTCCTGTGGTAACAGGTAGTTGCAGACAGTTGCAATAAATATATATATTAAAAATGTCCTCCTCCTCCACTTGCACCCTTACTGGTGCATAGAGGGAACATTTCACTAAACATTAACTGTCTCTCATATAGGAACATCTCGTCATAATCTTGGGCACTATGTATTAAAATATATTCCACATAGCCTAATATGTCACACAGCGAGTTGGGCACCCATTGCTTTTCTATTACATAACCTTGGTCCCCACTCCATCGCCCGAGGATAATAATGTTCTCTGCCAATATATAATTCCGAACCGAAAATCCGTATATTTTTACATGTGGAATCAAATCCAGATAAGTGTTTTGGTTTTAAAAGGTTGCTGCTTTCATCAGACTTTATAACTTTAATGTAAACCCCAGGCATACCCAGTGTCCGAAATCTGATAATTATATCCTGACAGCTTCCTCTGGTATGACAACAGCGTTTTGTCCATTCGTAAAAGTCAGGAAAATCACAGCTGGTCTCTGGACAGAGACCAGTATCGCAGGTTGCAAACCCTTATGGTTTCGGCGTAAGGTGTATGATATTTTATGTCCCTGTCATCACCTTGCACCAATCTTCCGATTTTTCATTTAGTAATATTATATCAATCTTACGAATTATTGTGTCCAAAATGTACCACACAGCATCAAAGATTTAAACATTTTTCTGGGAAAGTTCCCTCAGAACCCCCCAATATAACATCCCTTAAGATCTCCTGGTTTTTCATTTTCCAATGTTGGCAACCCTTGTATGGTTCATGTTGCACAGCAACATGGGTAATTCAACGCACGGAACCCCTCCTCCACTTCCCATTCAACAATCCACCCTGACGCCACCTTTCTTTTTCTGGCTAAACTATATATGTAACTAACGCCTAGATATCTACACGCTCCCTACCGGCTTCTGCCCGAACCAACCTATCAGCGGTCCGGCACTTCACACACAGCGCCAGATCCAGACGCGTGGTGTGTGGAGAGGTCCTACCAAATTTCACCCCCACTACCCTCCCAACCTAAAGGTACCAGCTATAGGGTTGATCGTCATGGGTACCACTCAGAAACACAGTCTTGAGCTTAGCTTCATCCTGCACATTCTGCTTTCAGAGAAATAAAAATCCACTTCATGCGAGACTGGTTCCATGTTGCTGAATGATGAAAATATACACACGTTCCATTCTATGAATAGTTATAATGACAGCGTTGTAATTTAATTCATTCCGAACAAACACTTTTGAACTTTTCAGCGGATGCGTGATTCCGGTATGAACATATTCCCGGCCGTTGACTCGAAAAAATATGTCAGCACTCAGATAAAGGTAAGCAGGTCTTCAGATGGTAAATAGCGCAATAATCTCAGGATGATTTGCTCTTATTGTCCATCTTAAATGTAAAAGGCTGACTACTCAGTTTTGTTCACTACATTTTGATAAGGAACTATGAAGAAAATGATGGTGACCAGTCAGGGTGGCCAAATCATCAAGGGCTTTCGTACCTTCGAACCCTGGTCGAGTCAAACACAAAGACTTACTGAATTGATACTTGGCGCTACCTAGCCTGGCACTCGGTATTACTAGGATAGACTACATTGCTTAGTATAAGGATATTGTGACTGACTAGGATGTGATGTGGTGCCGGTGGCCCAGTTGCTCAGTGGGGCAGCACTATAAATTCGCCATGAGTGTTCACTGCCACAAGTGGGTATCCATCCTAATAATATCTTCGATGTTGTTGGGAGGTAAACCCCAACAAACAAAGTGATGGTGATACGTTTATCAATCTAACTATAAGTGGTTGCTATTCGTTGCACAGTTGGCTGGCATTAATTAAAAGAAAAAAAGGTTTTGCAATAGAGACTGTCTCTTACAAAACCGCCAAAGAATAGTATATAATTATGCAGTAGGCCTACTGATTCTAATTTGAAATATAAACTGATTTATTATTTCATTTAGACCTTTATTACTGTGGTATTAATGCTCCTAGTGTTATCAGAATTGTTGTTTTTTCGTCCATGATAGAAACCAAAAAAGGTTTTACGCCGAACCAACTATCAATACAAGGTGATATGTCTAAGCAAATTTTCTTTTCCTGACGAAAATCTTGGTGTTGTAACACTAGTAGTCTAGAATCGCTCTGCAATTTTAATATGTATCGATATTAGTTTATCTTTATATTGTTTAATTTTTAATTTAATACTGAAAACTGTGAACATTTTCATGGACCTCTATGGAGATTTTGTGCTTTAAAAAATTATCTTTCATAATAGGATACCTTTTATGTGTTGTTTAAATTCTTGCCAGGCTGTTTTAACACAGCATATTCAATATATTCTTAAATATATGTTGATAGATTAGCAGTTATTCATGTCTTTCAATCCTTCCACTTTCAGACTGTGTAGACATGTTGCATTATTTGACTTTGCCTTTAGAATGCCCCATCTTTTTCTCTGACCTTTGTTCTGGATAATATTTTTGTATGATGAGAATCTAGGTTTTTAGGTACATGGAATGTGGATCTTTATTTCGATATTTCCAGCATTCCCACCTCCCATAAACCAGCGTTCAGATGGGTGGGTCCATAGGTATTCTTGGAAGTATTTGAGGAAATAATGCAGAATTTCCCCCGACCTATTTTCAAGTGACGTAAACTAAGTGCTAAAGCACTGATATATATATGTATCTTATATCATCATATAATATTACTGGGTTACTCGGCCGCTCAGAGCACCAGATAATATCATGAACTCTCCCCATCATATCATACCTGATGCCTCTCTCAAACAAACTCATAAGGGAGAAAGGGAAGACAAGTCACGCAAGATTGGCATCAACTGTTAACCTGCTAGTGACCTATCGCCCTGACCCCTTACCTTCTGTCCACACAGAGTCTCATTTCCTCTCTAGTATGTCTATGAATCAGTGTCTACAGCCCATTCAACCGGAGTCCTCTGGTTGTTGCACACAGCTCAGTTTGTATAGATAAAAGGTGGTAGCATCAGACAGAGTGTCTGGGGTCCTGCTCTAGAGTAGGTGTGTCTCACTCAAGAGCCAGGAGTAGAGTGATCTCTCCAGTGTGTCTGGAGCAGTTTCTTGAATAATTAATATCAAAGTGAGGCTAGTGTGGTCAGGTGGGGCAAGGGAGTGCAGGTGACTGGGCATCCCACAGCCAGCCAATCAGGCACCCTCCACAGCCTAATAGGGCGACACCCCCAGTATGGGTGGCTGTCACTCAACCCAGCTGTAGGTGGTGTCCATACTGTATGCAGATAAGGTTAGTGTGCTTCCCCATTGGCACTGTGGTAACAGGTAGTTGCGCACAGTTACAAATATATATATATCAAAAATGTCCTTTTCCTCCACTTGCATTCTTTATGGATGCATAGAGGAAACATTTCACCAAACATGAACCGTCTCTTATATAGGAACATCTCTCATAATCTCAGGCATCATGTATGAACATATATTTCACATAGCTTATATCTTGTCATAGTGTGAGTGGGGCACCATTGCTTTTAGATTACATAACCTCGACACCACTCCGTCGCCCAAGAATAATAATGCTCTTTGCCAATATATAATTCTGAACCGAAAATCCGTATATTTTTACGCTCATACATGCTCTCAGATGTAGGTTTTGACAGAAATCTGACAATTTCAAATTTTCGTGTAAATTTCAATGTAGCTATACATGTGTGTAACAAAATTGACAGAATAAATATCGCTAACCTTTTTCCGCAGTGAATATGACCGTTGCTGCCAACACAGCGTTAAACCACCAGTAATCAATCATGCAATCGATCATATTTGCAAGTTGTTTATGAGATCAACAAGCGCCATTTATCGTATTACTATCAATACATTTTACGCAGCCGCTTTCGTTGTGATATACTATATATAGCATACTACAACCTACATAAATACATACACACACTGACATACATACACAAATACATACATACAGACAAACATACATACACACAAACATACATACACACATGCATTTATGCATACACATAGACATATATATATATATACATGCACACAAACATGTATGCATACACATCTACATTCCCCAACTCCTTCCCCTTGTTGAGTGAGACTAATGCTACCGTTTACGACTCGCGCACTAAAACTCGCGACCCGATCCGCTTAAAACTGAAAACGGGCCGATTCATTTTTCGAATCGCGAATCGCAATCGTAAGGAAGCACTTTTAGCCCTAAAATTGAGTTTTAAGTCGCGAATCGCAATCTGTAGGTGTGCTAGGGGAGTGCACACCTCAAGACTTTTGGGCAATTTTAGATCGAATACGGTAGGTGGGTGCGGAAAAACGGTAGGTGTGTACCTAGCATAAGACGACGAGACACGGGTGTGACTGCTGACTGTGTGTGCTTACAGAACTACACCACTGAGGACCGGGTGTACCAGCAGATGGCACTGACGGCGTCAAGCATGGCGTACTCGTGGTCCAAGTGGAACTCCGATATCAGTGATGAGTCGCAGATCATCATCCAGGGAACCGAGCGTCTGGAGGATGAGCCACTCCTGGAGGTAGGCCCGCCACACACACCCCTCATTCAGCAGCGGGGACACGGGGGGGGGGGGGGGGGGGACCTTTCTACATCATGGTTTTATAACATGTTAGGATATATATATAAATATCTATATATATATGTAATGTATGAATATTATGCGAGTATAAAGGCATGGAAGGGAATTATTATCCATTTATTATTTTCATTTATGTATATGGAGAGTGATAAGCCCGTTATCGCATGTAATAAGACCTGGAGTGGGTTGCACTGCCCCCGCCCCTTCCTGGTCTAAAGTCCACGGCTGGAATCTGTGGTGAAATCAATACAGGCAAAAAGAGAAAGGAAGAGTATAAAGAGTGAAAGTAGAACGAGAGCCAAGCCCTCAGGTTTATTATTTATATGGTACATGGATCCAGTATGGTATATCACCTGACCACATTCTCCCAATGAGAATCAAGCATTTACGGTCCCCATGGTTACAGTGATCTTCCCACCACCACCACACAGTGTGGCTCCCTTGGCCATCACCTGCCCTGAGCTGAGTGTGTGGTGATCCATGACTAGCATAGGGGGTAGTGGGTAGTGGGTAGATTTCCAAGTGCCCCTTACACACTATATTACTAGCATCACAATGTCTATTTACCAATGAATCAATCACCACCAGCAACTACATAAACATCTATGCACCTGGCCCTATATACCTGTTTCACTAATAAAACATTTGCATTTCCCCACCAGTGCATCATTATCGGAATATTTTACACTGGGGTGGGGGTGGGTACCAGCATGCACCTCTCCGCCCCCTACTCGGGGCCTCTCCTCCACTAGCTCGGAGTATTTTGGACGTGGAGGATATATATCCATACACACACACACATATATAATGTATGTATGTGTGTGTATGGGATATATAACCACTATGCAGGTGTATAGGCGCTGAAGGGAATTTATTATTATTGTATATTATTACCACTGAATAGTTTCCATGTATTTCCATCCTTCCCAACCCAACACGGGCACGCCACTTGTCATTCGCGCTCCAGATTGGGACTGTCTATATATATATATATATATACTATATATATATATATATATTGCCTTATATAATTTGTTCTAGGGAAATCTAATCTATGAGCAACTGATAAAAATATATTGTTTAAAGCTTTTAATATTGTGGAAAATTACAGTGATTGCATTATCTTGGATGGGGTATACTAACAATGCACTGGATGTTTTCCAAATATGCTCAACTAGAATTAACCAGTTGTAAATGTCAAATGGAAGATTGAGTCCAAATCTGAGCCCAGTCATATTAGCAGATTTCTCTTTTTGTTCTTGTCGCATCTTGCAATGTTGTTTCCTGAAATAGGAAGCGTTGAACACATCACATCCTGATTTACCCCTCCCCTCCCCCCTCGTATTGCAGTGGCGGATTTAGGGGAGGGGCCGGGGGACACGTGCCACCACCCCGCACTCACCGGCAGCTAAACAAATATATCACATTTTCTAGTAACTTTTACCTGAGGGAGGGGCCCCCCACCCTCCAACACACGCCCTCCCTACTCGCCGCTTCGCCCCCCATTCACTGTGCCAACCCATTGGTCCAACCCCTGGATCCGCCCCTGTATTGATAATTATATACATTTCTGCACGACTTGCAAATAAATAATTGTACACGTGTATTCTCACCGAATGAAGCTTAAGAGCATTTTGTGGACTGTATAAACCTAGGTCGGCATGCAACGCCGTCGGACGCCACGAAAGCAACAACCTATGTACAATCTCACCACGATGGTAGCTACTCACGGCGTCCCAGTGTGCACGTGACCAGGTCCCGCCGGCGGTGTACCAACAAATCACTAACCATTTTCACCAAATAGAGGTGGGGGGGGGGGGGGGTTTAATACGTTAATTGCGGATCGGTTACTCCTACCGTATGTCTCCCCGTTTGTTTCTTGCTGGGAGTCCAGATGGAATAGTGTATCACACTTAAATGTATAGCGGGACGATATAATTTCTTTTTTAATATTTGTTTTCAATTGAAAGAATAAAAACGAAAAAATACCCCCAAAAACACGCACATTCGATACGGAGGTGGGTATGGGGGTGGCGGGGAACTATTCCTTTCGAACACAAATATCCGCCCCAAGTGGCATTTTGGTGAGAAATGTTAGTAAACTATTGGTGAACCGAGGCATGGTAAATCACACTTATGAACATTTATTACATGAGTCTGGTTTTGCCCTGGTTAGGTCACATTTAGCTTTTTGTTAAATCAATCCTTTTTGTTGAAATACATTTATGCTTTCACTTTCTAGGCATGCATTCTTTTTTTTTTAACATAGGTACATGTTTTGAATGTCGTTTTAACGTGGGCAACATATTTGATTTGCTCTTATGTTTCCGCTATAAATATATATATATATATTTATATATACATATACATTGGAAACTATATATCTGTGTATTTCAGTCAGTATGCATGTTCATTTAATTAACTTGCTCTTCAGCATGTAACGCAGGTAACGCAACGCACCCAACATTGGCCAGTAAACCCTGCAGATTATGTATTACTACTTCAGCACATCCAATTTCACATGCACATCTGTTAAAGTCTATTACACAGAACATATTGCTTTATATAGTATTGTGTGATCACTTGTATATCTATGCATTATTCAATTCCTCATTTAATTGTTGTTAAAATCGTTTTGTAAATATTGTATTCATCTGAATACATATTTTGTCAGCGCCGAGGCACTGGTCTATAAACATGTCAAATCCCTATGTGAATATCCATTGAAAATGAATGGGTAGTGTAAGCAAGCAAATACAACCTGATATTAAATACCCGTGGAATATGAATATGAACACTTATATTAACCGTTTTTTGTGCAAATTACATGTGATGCATTTGACTGTGAGTTGTCTTTTCTTCCTGAGAGATATATGTAAATAGTTAAGGCGACATGTTCAGACTATATAATCTGGCAATAACCAAGGCACCTTTTGCATTGCTTATTGTGCAAACTATCAGAATCAAAATTTAATATAAATTCTTTTAATATTGTAACTATCTTTGTTCAATCAAAAGCCCTTCGACTTCTACATTCTATTATTGATTTAGATCCATTTAACGGGATCCATTGTATATAAAGTCTGTAACCATTTTAAAGTTATTAACCAACATTGTTTTACTAAGATTCGGAAGTAGTATCTTGAACTAAGTGTGTAGGCTAGTCCTCTGTCGATCTTTCCTACACCGAGTATTTTTTTTCTTTTAAGATAAATATTTTAAGGTCTGGAAATATTGTATTAAATACTAACATCCTCAACTTTTGATTTGCAGGAGAACTGGTCGCTCTTTCTCATCACCAAGAAGCGAGTAACCAAATTGAAGATGACAGAGTACGATGAAGCGTTCTCTAGCGAACACTGTGAGGGAACAGAGGTATGGAGCCGTGCTTAGTTTGACCATAGGCCATTTTGTACACTCCCTGTGCCAGCTACCAGTACCACGACGGGCAGTCAAGTAGTCGCTAGTACCAGCCATTCACAAAGCGCATGTCTGTCTGCCTGTGTGTATGTGTGTGTGTGTGTGTGTGTGTGTGTGTGTGTATGTATGTATGCATGTATGTATGTATGTACGAACATGTGTCTGTTTATCTGTTTGCCTGTGTGTATGTATGTGTGTATGAATATATGCACATGTCTGCCTGTATGTATGTGTATATGTATGTATGTACGTATGAGTGTATGCACATGACTGTATATCTCAGGGATGAAAGATCTCCGCGATTCCGCGGATTTCCGTGATTTTTCAATCCCGCAGCACCAACAGCGTAGATACTAATATGTGGCGCAGACGCCGCAGCAATATCAGCGTATACTACTAATAAATGCTCCAAACGCCACAGCACTATCAGTGTATACTACTAATAATGCTCCAAACGCCACAGCACTATCAGCGTATACTACTAATAAATGCTTCAATCGGCGCAGCACTATCAGCGTATACCAATATATATGAAACCTGACTTCCGGGAATTTTCCGCGATTCCCTGACAATGCTAAGCCTATGGGAGAATATCAGCATTTCCGCTTGTTTTTCCCGGAGATCACTTTCATCCCTGATATCTGTCTGTAGGCATGTGTATGTATGAATGTACGCACATGTATGTATGTATGTATGTATGTATGTATGTATGTGTGCCGTCTAGCCTTCTCCATAACCCTTCTCACTCTCAAATAGCCTTTCCTCTCACCTGCTTTGATATACAATAAAACCTCTCTAAATCGACCGACCATGGGACCGACTTTAAGTGGCCCTTTTCGAGAGGTGGTCGATTTAGAGAGTTAGAATATCCTTACAATGGTATAGACCCCTTTCAATGTTTATGAACATTGTGTATGCGCGTGCACCTTGGATGCAGAACGAAGGTACACTGCCATTGAGTTTGCAGATACGTGCAGTGCAACATGTCGATTTTATTTAAAATTAATAGAAATGCAGAACCCAAACCATATAAATTTAATATAATCTTTTCCTTGAATATGTTTTCTGTATGTGTGCCAATCGGTTTGTTTCTAGGTGGTGTAGTTTGAGCGATATTTCACTTTTTCTGTATGAAGATTGCTCATGGCCATTGACAGTGCATTGAGTTTATCGATACGCGCAGTGCAACGCGTCCATTTTATTCAAAATTAATAGAAATGCAGAACCCTAACCGTATAATTTTAATATAAACTTTTCGTTGAATATGTTTTCTGTATGTCTGCCAAGTGGTTTGTTTCTAGGTGGTGTAGTTTGAGAGATATTTCACTTTTTCTGTATGAAGATTGCTCACGGCCATTGACAATGCATTAAGTTTGCCGATACGCGCAGTGCAACACGTCGATTTTATTCAAAATTAACAGAAATACAGAACCCTAAACTTATGAATTTAATATAATCCTTTCGTTGAATATGTTTTCTGTATGTGTGTCAAGCGGGTTGCTTCTAGGTGGTGTGGTTTTAGAGATATTTCACCTTTTCTCTATGAAGATTGCTCATACTGTCATAGCCATTGAGTTTGCAGTGTGACCGTGTGTCGTCCTGCAGCCAAGCTGCACGCACACTGACCGAAGTACCTATGCTGACGTCATATGAAATAGGGTCTATTGGTGGCACCCAAATAAAGCGATCGATATAGGGGATTGGTCGACCTGTGGAGGGGTCGGTGTAGGGAGGTCTTACTGTACATGTATTAATACATTTAAAGTCTTTCCAATAGCTTCTATTCTATTCTATTACATGCATTACAGTAACATGAATTGAAATTGTCGCTATTGCTTTTTCTAAAAACGGACTCTCAGCAGGAGGAAAAACTAGTCCATTAAAACCGTCCCTCTCCACCATGCTTATTTGAATGAGGTGTCCTACTCCGGGAGGTCACGTGGTGCTGCCTCCTGTGTTGATATTTAGCACCCTCCTTTCTGGCCACCTTTCGGGGCACTCACCATGACACCATGTGGTGTCTGTTTGCAAACACTGAAGGGACAGTTGTCATGATGACTGACCTGCCGGTCACAAGATCTAAGTAACAGCTTTACCTGTTTGAATTGAATTGAATTGCCTTTAACCTAATTGAGCATTGTTGTCTTTGCAGTTCCACGCCGACCTGTATCATATGGCGACAGATATAATGTCGCCAGCTGGCAATGTCCGCGTGCAGGAGACGAGCCACGCCTTTATCGACTGTGTGTATGCGCTGCTCTCATCAACACGCATCATTTGCTACTCTTAAGCCTTTGTTAATTAGCGTTGGATGTGACACCAGTTGTAAAAATGGATATTCAGGATAATTTTTAATTTATTGACTTGCTAATTGATTAGTTTCTTTTATTTGTGCGAATTGATTAAGTTTTTTATTTGCCCGCATATTGTTTTTTTATATAGTTTATTACAATTTCTTTTTATTTAATCATTCATTTAGGTAGGAAGCATTTCAAGTATGTACAATTTGTCGTCTTCGTTGGGCTGATCCTCTTTTTTTTGTTGCTTCTTTTTACGAGTGATGTACAATTTGTCGTCTTCATTGGGCTGATCCTCTTTTTTTGTTGCTTCTTTTTATGAGTGACGCTTTATGTTTGCGAATACTGCGTCACTGGAATGCCGGCTTCAGACTCATTTTCACAAGTTGTGTCACATTTTCATTATTGACCTGCTATCCAATCAGATTGAGGCGCGCCTTTCAAGTGGGCGAGGTACAAGACGGATTTTTCAGCGATTAGCTGGCATTTATTTCACATAGCAATAGTGTTTTGGTAGATTTAAACAAAAAACTAATAATATATATATATAGTCAGTCGAATCCAATGTTTCAAAGTTTATATTGGAATGAAATTTGAACAAGATTATGACGAAAACCGTGCACATAAAAAATAGATTAACATGCTTATGAATGTGCCTTCAAATAAACAATGCTCACTATTTGTGTAAAACCATTTTTTTGTAAACAATGTGATAGCTGTAGCTAGTGAAACTGAATAAGTGCTACAAGGAACAAGGAAACCATATTGGCTTTGTAGGTAAAATATAAGCTCTTGTAGTATAGTTTCACGCAGTATTTTTAACAGCCGAACAATGATTTAAGAATGATATTTGTGTAACGCAAGGTTATCGCAACTAGCACCACATCGGGTTTCCATTTACCTTATTTATATGCATGTAGTTCATTCGTGTAAATAAACCACAGTTTGAATGCAATGTGCGCCTTTCTCTGCTGAATTCGGAATCACATAATAATTTTCAGCCAATATAATTTGTAGAAATTCTGAGACGAGGAGACATGAAACATTCCAAAGGTTTATCATCACCATTAAAGCTACATAAACTAATGAAAGCAAATTTTCAAAACCAAAACACTTACAGCCACCGAAGGCAGGACCTTGGCTTCCATATATATACGCCATTCCCCACTCCCTCACTCCCTAGTCCCGACCGGGCGCGGTGGCCGAATCGGTAGAGCACAGGCCTTGCGTGCGGAAGATCGGGAGTTCGCGAGTTCGGTTCCCAGTCGAGTCAAACCAATGACTTAAAAATTGGTACTTGTCGTTTCCTAGCTTGGTGCTCGACATTATTAGGATAGGGCAAGGGCTGGGTAGCTCGATGTCAGGATAATGTGACTGAGTGGGATATCGGGTCATGGTGCCGGCGGCCTGATTTCCCAGTTGGGCAGCACTATAAAATCGCCACGAGTGCGTACTGTCACAAGTCTGTACCCGTCCTGATATGACCTTAGATGTTGCTAGGACATAAAACAACAAACAAACAAACTCCCTAGTGCCCATTCCCCAAAGTCCTGGGGAAAGATGCCATTTTCAATCAAAGAATGCACACATCTTAACATTGTTTTTCATCAGGAAAACCTAGGAATACATAGTAAAATTCAAACCAGACAGAGAATCACTTTTTGGGGCTAATACATTTATTAATCAGGCTTAATACATTTTTACAGGAGTCTTTTATATTGCTAGCTTGAGCTAACATTAATGTAAGCTTTATTCCATCATTACAGATGAATTTATTAGCTTTTATTGATCTATGCTGACCAGGTAGTACAACCCAGAATTCAAATTGAAGCCTGACTCAATTATTACAAAACTAACTATGATTAATATGTTAGATTAATTTTTGTATGGTGAATATTCTTTGGCAATTGAAGACAGGAGGCATCATCTATGGATTGATCACAGTCATACTGTCGAAGCAGACCAGGCACGCATCACTTGCAACTAATTTTTCACACATTTAAACAGGAATTTGTGGACCATCTAGTTCTCAGCCCTATTCATTTAAAGGTAAAAATAAAATAGTTGGGAGGGTGGGATGGTTAAGATTGACGATATTGCAGCTCTTGGATCTGTACTGATCGAGTGTCAGGTAAGGAATGGCCTAGCTTTCAAATCTACCGAAAATTAACTTCGACCAATGATATGGAATGCTACACTACACGGTATCTATGGTATGCATCACTAAGGAGCCCGTAGTCAGTGTTTTGAATTATGCATGTTACCGTCAACATGTAGAATAACACAGAAATCATATGATGGCAGTAGAATACAAAAATATAACGATTCTCCCTTGAGGGGGTGCGTCTTGCCCCACCCTACCCTACCATCTGAGCCACTCTAGGTCCGAGTGGGTGGAGATACTTGAGCACGAAATTGAAGTCCAGCAATGGCTGTCTTCGATGTCGTCTGCTACCTGAGTACCACAATTAGCAGCCTCCATGGTGTCAAGCAGGCTTGTCTTCGTTAAAAAAAACTAATCCAAAAGAAATCGGTGGATCTTTTGTGTGTGTGAGTGTATGGTTTTAACGAAGACTGACCTATGCTGCAGAAGATTTTCTTAGGGGTATGTGTGTGTGTGTGGTGGTGGTGGTGGTGGTGGTGGGGGGGGGGGGGGGGGGGGGCACCTACACACGTCGTACTCGGTTGAGACAGAAAACCATGTACCGTCGGTGAAACAGCCTCAGTGGCGACCTCTGTGAAAAAGGCCCGGGGACCAGGCTAGCGATATCTAGTCACGTGACGTCCGTGACAGGAAATCCCCGCAAGTGGCGCCACTGGAGGTATCCTCGCCTCTGAAAACCTTACCTCATCGCCAACATGCCACATTATTTATGACATTTTATTTTTTAAACCGCAAAGAAACAATATGGTGGTTTTGAAACCAACCATCGGCCTGAGCTGTTTCCAAGAGAAATATAGTTACGATAGAATTCGCAGAAAAGTAAAATATGTGGAGAAATGTATTTATGTAACTTGTTACTCCTGATGCTGTTTATTTTTGTTAAAACAATCTAATTTGACGACAAATTGAATGATTAGAGTTATATGTACTAGCAACATCTGAGAACTTATTCTCTTGAATATGATGGATATAAATATATCAAATTCAAACAGCTAAGATGAATCATCTAGTCGTTGGCACTCAGAGATGTTCGGATACATTATTACATGTATACAATGTGTCACGTATAATAACTAATGCCTAATCTTATAGACTAGCTAATATAGTGAGGAGAAAATAGAATTTGGAACATCTTCTATTCTTAGTAAAGAAGACAAATAACGATACACATATATGTACTTATAACATATATTCTCAATTACAAAGTGTACAGTTACATATAAATTCTCAATGGTATAATATTACACTCACAACTGTCTGTGTAGTCCATATGGATGATAGATACACTCAGTCTCTTGGTGCTTCTTCTATGTCTCAGTTGCCTTGAGGAGTTGATAGCTATAGATGATCCATTATCTGTGAGCCGTCGCCAACCATACAGGTATAGTCTCAGTTGATGATGCATGTACATGTCCCAGCCTAAGCAGCAGTGATGTGTGAAAAGGCAGACACCACAGTCACTAATCCTACTAATGTCCATTGATCCATATTGCAGAAGCTCAGCAAGTTGAATCCATCCCATAAGCTGTAACTAGCCAGATCAGGTTTCAGGCCTAACTAACTTGGAGATGTTGACACCTCGATGTCTGGGAGTAGAGTGCCGAGAGTGTGTGACTACGCTCCTTATATAGTTGCTGGGTAGGCCAGTCCTAACGAAGAGATGGGACAAGTAGGACGGTCCAAACATGTGCTGTAGCCACTATAAAAGGCAAACTACCTGTTAGGAAGCAGTCTCCATATATTCACTGCTATGTTACACATGTCTAGGATCAAGTTCTGAAGCAGCATGCCCGACTAATTGTTTTCACCAATCAAATATTTAAAGCTTTATTTGCTTAAATTGCTCAGGCCCCGAAGTACCATCTGCAATTAGCCTTGTTATCATACAACTGATAGCACAACACGAACAAAACAACCATTATGGGTATAATTCACAGGTTTTTATTTACACGTCTCCCATTACAATCTGTCCACAACTGTTTTTTGTGTTTTTGTGGGGTTTTCTTTTGTTTTTGATTAAATTACCATTATCAATTCCAACCATCTCGGCATTCCAAACGATCCGACGCATACCATAGGCATACATTTATACATGGTGTCCAAAGGAGCCGTCAGGTATGAGCTATTATTATCTAACAGCTGTCGAACTGCTGCGTGCAGCCGGCTGTCTCTAGGCAAAGATTTTGGGTGGTTCGGGGTCGGCGAACTCTCCGATGGACTCCTCGTAGTAGCGGTGTCTGCGGAAGGGCTTCAGCTCCCAGGGGGCGCGGTCCTCGATCCGCATCAGCTGCACGCCCAGGTCGGCCAACGTGGGGCACCCGGTCCTCACGTCCGTGATGTGCTCCTGTGTGACATGCAAGCAACGAAAAATCAAACATGGTTCACTGGTCTGTGTGGGTGGAGCTACTTGAGTCGAAATGACTCAGTTTCAGAGAGAACTATATCTGATGAGTGAGGAGCGATTTAACGGTGGGTCAGCAATACAGGGCTTGCATAGTACTTGACAGGAAGTGTAATTATTGACTTTATTCAAAATGAAGGCGAAAGCAGTTGTGAGGAACATTTCAGCACATCTGACGAGTGAATAGTGATTTGACAGGGCTTGCTTAGTACTTATCGGGAGTGTAATTATTAACGTTATTCAACATGAATGCAAAAGCAGTTGTGAGCAACATTTCAGAAGAACTATATGTATATCTTTTAAGCAAATAGCGATTTAATGCTGGATCAACAATACAGGATTCATGTACCTGCCTAGGGAGTGTAATTTACTTCATTCAACTGAAGGCGAAAAAAGTTGGTAGGAACATTTCAGGAAAAAACCTATTTAATGCCATACTGGTGGCAAAGGCCATATTCATGGCGAAAAATCATTCTGGCACTTTGGTTTCACGAAAAAAATGTGTTCATCACATTTTAATTGCACACAAATCTATTTACATTAAAATTCACACACAATTTTGAATATGTTGGACCAGAATTGAATTAAAGTAAAATATAAAGCCTTTTCAAGATCTTTCATTGAACAGCGAAATTCAAGGCAGTCAAATAAGAGCTTACTATGACCATTGTTTTTTTGGTGTGTTTTCTACCCCTTTTATATTATATGTATTGAACATCGTTAAAATATATTCCGTTTTTGAATTGGTACGTTCGATTTTACTCACACGCTCCAGTTTCTCGAAGTTGAGGATTGGGTATGAAGGCATCATTGACATCCACATTACTTCCATTCTGAAAGAGAATATATACAAGTATAGATATATGGGGTCGGGGCGCGCTTCATCACATACAAAACAGTAGGCTAGCAGAGCTAGTCATGAGGACACCAAAATGAGACATGATAAAACTGGCGGGTGTGTCTGTCCAACATGCCTGCTTACACCAGCGGCCAACACTGGGCGCAGTGGCCTAATCGGTAGAGCGTGGGCCTTGCGTGCGGGAGGTCCGTAGTTTGGTTCCCAGTCGAGTCAAACCAATGACTCATAACATTGATACGTGTCGCTTCCTAGCCTGGCGCTTGTCATTAATAGGATCAGGCAAGGACTGGTTAGTTCAGTATCAGGATAATGTGACTTGAGTGGGATATCGCGTCATGGTGCCGGTAGCCTGATTTCCCAGTGGGGTAGGACTATAAAATCAGCATGAGTGTGCACTGTCGCAAGTCGGTACCTGTCCTGGTTTGACCTTAGATGTTGCTAGGACATAAAACTCCAACAACCAACCAACCAACCAGCGTGCAACATCACTCACTTAAAGCTGGTGGTAATTAAACCGTAGGGCTAAATCCAGTGTCTTTATCCAACCATACACATGAGAGGGAGCGCCCAATTTAAAGTTGCTCATTTAAAGTTGCATAATCTATTGAAAGCATAAAATTGTCGAAACCAAAATACTTGTGAACTACATTTTATCTTACATATCCAACTTAATCCCCAGTTAGAGTACGACTTGTGACCACTGGCGACCACTTTACTAAAGTAAAAAAAGAAAACATCACCTCATATAGTTTACTAAATAAATCTTATCGATTACTAATAAATTTGTTCTCGGGAATTTTATTTCCCTTGGCCACAAATATAAAATTGTGAGCTTTTTAATTTAATGAGTGTCTATTGACACATAATTTATTGAATGCTTTTACATGTAAAAGCGATGGTTTGAATAAAAAAAAAAAAACAGTTCTCGCCATGAATATGGCCATTGCTGCCGACACGGCGTAAAGCAACCACCAATCAATCAATCAGCTATAACTCATTCAAACTGATGATGTTTAGCTATTTCAGTGTGCACACCAATAATTATTTAACATGTTTTCACTTCAAATATCTCATAAGTGAGCGAGTCACAATTTAAAAAAAAAACTTTTAAAAACTCCAAACTAAAATAATAGCAATTAATATAACATTTATTTTGAAAATAGGCCAGAAACTTAAAATCATCAGATTATGCAACTTCAATAATTGGGAGACACTAGTAGTCTTTGATTTACACCAAATCACCCTAAAACATTTAGCCTCTCGTCACTTACTTGAAGATGGGGTTGATCGGCACTCGATGGTAGTTGGTGAATCGCATGCAACGAAAGAAGAAGTCGACAAGCTCATACAAGTAGTAGCTGTGGGGCCTGGAAAGAAACGCAGAAAAGGATTAATCAACAATCAACTAATAGGAAACTGGTTATATCAACATACAGGGATGAAAGTGGTGTCAGGCAAAAAAACTCGGAAATCAAGCCGAGATTATTGTAATGGACCACGGCCTTCCTCCCCACACTGCCACGCACACACGGAAGAACGCCAAGATCCAATGTAAGTACGCTTCAACTTGGTTTATTAAACCTATCTGCTCTCCGCGGCGTCCACAGTCAACTGACCCGCCCCCTCACTCGCCAGATCCCACATCGACTCTATAGGTGGGGTGGGGGGGGGGGGGGGGGGGGGGGTGAGCTAGCCACATGCAGTAGAGGGCTAGCCTGCCACCACCTACCGCAGTTCAGTGTAACTGCGTAGGTGTGCGGCGTAGTCTCTGCCGCTACCGCGTGGTAGTAGGGCTCATGTACAGACTACTACATTATTATACCGACGGCGAAATTCCAAGAAAACGCGGATTTCCTCCCATAGCCATAGGATTAGCACTCAGAGAATTCCTAAAAAATGCCGAAAGTCAGGTTTCAACTATCCTTGCTGTGGTTATATTATCGCCCATACATAACTATTTCTTGTTTGTGTTTTATGTTCTAGAAACATCTGAGGTCATATAAGAATGGGATTCGAACTAACCACCTGTTTTCACATACGTCCTGACTGTTTGGCATTATGTTTAACGTTAATCGGTAAATATCACAAAACGCGGAGATCCCGAGAAATTGCGGAGAGCTTTCATCCCGGAACATAGTGTAAAATATCCCGATATTCGACAGAGGCACATGAGTTAGAATAAGACGTATGTTCAAGGCAAAGTGACGAGAGGGTCAAAGTAAATATATAGATGTATCGGGGAAAAGGGGTTAACATGAACACATAGAGGGCGCCCCCTATACCCACGCCTAGTACGTACGTGCAGGTGGAAGGAGATGAAAGTGTTTGTACCAAGGCAGAAATAAAAATCCTATCTTCATCCAGTACTTAAAATATGAAAAAAACCAAGCTGTCAGACAATTAACAATATACATTCTGAATAAAGTAACTTATTTCATGAACATTCCAATTTCTTTTATGACATTCAAGATAAGTTTTAAATAAGAAATGTAAGCAAAATCTGACGGGATTCATCCAAAAATAATGCAAAATTATGGAAATTCTGACTGTATCCGACAAATACGTGAATATCCGATGAAAGTCTGTTAATCCGACTCTGTATAAACACTGTGTAAGGATTTTCACGAGGACGACGATTTGCAGTTGTGGTACAATGACACAAAAAAACTACAGATTATCACAGTCCACTTACCCAACACACTCAAAGGTTTTGCCAGCCGCCTCTGTGTCGCTGATGACGGCGAGCACTCCCCGAGCCACGTCCGAGCAGAAGACGGGCATCTTGATGGTATCTGCGCCCAGCCTCCACAGAGGCAGCAGGCTGCTCATCTGCCGCCGCCAGTGGCTTGCGTAGTACCTGTCACAAAGTGTATTATTGACTATTCAACGTGAGGCGAAAGCAGTTGTGAGGAACATTTCAGAAAGAACTATATCTTTTAAGCAAATAGCGATTCAACGGCCGATCAAAAAACGATTTAAACGCTGGATCAACAATACAGGCTTCATGTAGTACCTGCCTAGGGAGTGTAATTATTGACTTTATTCAAAAGCAGTTGTGAGGAACATTTCAGAAAGAACTATATCTGATGAGTGAATAGTGGTCCTTGCCATACCCTAATAATGTCGAGCGCCTGGCTATGTAGCTACAAGTGTCACTTTTATAAATCATTGGTTTGACTCGACCAGGGTTCCAACCCGTGGGTTCGAATCCCACGATCTACCAAAACGGGAGAAGCACGCTCAATGCACCAGTGTCATTCAGCCGAGCAGCAGAAAACACCCGAATATCACAGTAACGCGTGCGCAATCAAAACCAACTGGACACACCTAAGGAAGCGGTCCTCCGGCCCGAAGATGTCGGCTGGCCGCATGATGGTGGCCTCCGGGAACTCCTCCCGCACGGCCACCTCCCCAGCAAACTTGGACTTGAGGAACTTGGAGCCGTCCTTCATGAATATTGTCTGCGGCGTCTCGGAGGCATTGAGGGACGAGAAGTGGATGAGCTTCTCGACGCCCGCCAGGCGCGCTGCTCTCGCAATGCTACGTGCTCCGGTCACATGCACATCATTGTACGAGAAGTTCCTGCATGCGGCGACAAGGAGACAAAGCACACACTGAGAACATTAACTCATTACAATAAAAGGAGAGAAAAGGTGCTCAGTAAAAGTTATAGATAGATAGATATCTTATACAGTGGGAAGACAAAACTTTGCCTATACACCAAGTTAAGTTAAGCAATTTACAGAGGAAAAAGAATGGTTCATGATATTTATACAACGAGGAGGTTATCGAATTCTCATATCATACCATATTATTATTGACGATTATATTTTTATTACTATTTTATGTACTATACAATATATATATTACTGCATATATTACTACCCTACATACACATAACTATACTATATATAACTATTGCATACTACATTATATTTTCAGCATATTTAATTTATTCTATCTGGCAAATGAGGGGTTGTTTGGGTGCTTAGACCATTACACAATACAAGTTGCTTGATTTATTTTAAGGGTTTTACAATGCTTTGCGGGAATTACAGATTAGGGGCATGGGTCGATTTTACGGTGTTATTTCCTTACACACCTTGTCTCAGTATCACGACCCACCAGGTTGATAACGACGTTGGAGTACTTCATAACTTTAACCAACGAAGCCTCGTCCCTGATCGAATAAGGCTGAACAGAAAAATCAGTTTACCATTAGGACATTTTTCACCCACCGCCCACCTCTTAACTTTGCCATATAGTGAATGAGTCGCTCTTACTTCTATTGCCCGCACTTATGATGTATACCTTAAATTTGTAATTCGACAATTAATCAAATAAAGTCGCATTAGACGCAAATGCAATTCTACTGTCCACTTCTCGCAGTATTGAATCATATATCATTAAAGTAAATCATGAGATGAGCCTCACTATACTCGAATGCATTACAATCCAAATGTTATTGATATAACCATATATACAAAGCGTTCGAGACAAGTGAGAATAGGCACGGACCAGTTTGTTTGTTGGTTGTTGTTTTACGTCCTAGCAACATGTAAGGTCATATCAGGATGGGGCATGAACAAGTAGAATATGCCTTGAGCTTGTCCGTTGGACAAGTGACAATTTTGGGACCTATATGTATATAAGGTAAGTACTGTGAACGAGTGAAAATTCAGACGGACATGTGAAAATGACACGAGACTTGTCCACTGGACAAGTGAACATTTTTGCTTATTTCTATCACTGCATATATGGGTCATTCTCAGCAACTGTGTACCAAAACCATGACATCAGTACCAAAACCTCAAAATGCTTTAAATATTAAGAAATTCATTACTTAGTGACTAAAAACCCAATTTACCTTTATTATATATATTTGTAATCAGAATGATAAGATCTTTCTAACTATACCATTTGCAAATTAACTTCATCTGAACAAAAATCAGTTTGAGGTACCTATTAATATACAAACATATGCAACCCAGAAGAAACGAAATAGAAAATCACACTTTGACCAAATGAAATGCTCACTCTTGCTCATTTGCCTTTCCCGCAGTTTGTGCATAGTAATTCACATGAAAGTAGGCCATTATTCTATTCTGAATTAATCGGATGGTGTGATTTTGAATTAGCACGGTAACATTCCAAATGGAAATCAACTATTTTACACAGACATTGAGCTCAAATTTCACTGTTCAGAAGCAACTTCAGGATTTAACTCTAACTATACCATAATCAGGTCAATGTGGCATGGGTTAAATAGTGAAAGTAATTCATGTGTTGTGTATATACTCAGTGCTTGATGGGTAATTTCACAGTCTGGGCAAGTGGAACCGAAATGTTACTCTGCTAATGACGATTTCAGAAATGGTTAATTATTTCCTTATTTTTATACTATTGAAAAACAAGAATGTCTCCAACTAAGGAGGATGCTGAATATGACCATTTGAAATGAAATGTCTTGTTGTTCAGGGATTTTCATTAAATTTGTGACACTTTATTTTAAATCGTGTTGACAATGTCACAAATTGGTGGCATAATTCTATACTGATTCAGTCAGATCCATCCCAATAAGGTACATAATACACAATACTGGCATTCAATTTTATCTTTATTATCTCTCACATCAATTGGCTACAACATGAAATCAAAATATTGATATTGCAATGAACGGTTGCTTTGAAATACAGATTTCAAATAGACTACCCCAAGTGGCACACAATTTCCGAGAACGACCCACATATATATAACCCCTAGACCAGTTTAACTGAGTGGCTCGAAGACGGAAACTTACAAGAAAGAGGATCTGGCCCAGGTCGCCCGCTAGCTTCAGATCCTTCATGTAATAGGCCTCGCCGCGGTATGGACAGATCACCTGCGACCCGATCTTACCTGAACACAAAGAAATATACAATCTTGGTCGGTCTTAAATAACAGCCTCATGTCGACATGGGCCAATTTACCCATCTTAATAATTGTAAAGTTTCATAAGCAGCCACATGGCAACTGATTCGTGAGAAGAAAAAAAAGGCGTCCAATTTTAAAGCCTCAAAGAAACAAACACACTTAACAAATTAAATCACAAACGGAAATAAATTGTTTAATTATTCATAATAATAATAATAATGAAAATTCAATATACAGCGTCTTCACTGACATGAGCAATTTAAGGAACTGTAAAATGAAACCATGATATGGCATATTTACAACTTGGCTACGATAGTTGAAGGATAGAGAAATTTCATTTAGTGTACCAAAACAGCAATGCATAAGTAATCGTGGCGTTAAGTGGTGGGAATAAATTGAAAGGTGTCACTAGTGTAGTAGTGGAAATCTATTACGGCGTTTCTTGGTGGGACTAGCACACCTGTGCACCCGACCTCGCAGCTTTTAGTATTGTCAAAGCTATTTTCAGTATCCTTGAACGACCGCAAAAAAAACAACCCAACCAATTACACCAATATTCACAAGCAGACTTTCTATGCTTGATAATCATCATAATCATCATCATGCTGTCAGTCGCAATGCGACAAAGACTGCTTTCATTACTTGACTGCTGCTCTCCATTTAGCTAAGTACATTTCATGAAAGCTGCCTGCAAAAGTGTTGAAGTGCTGCTGGATTTTGCAAATTACCAGCGGCACTCTCTCAGTGAGCATGTAGAGGTTTCACACCAGCAAGTATATGTCCAGACAGGCGCAAAACTATTTGTCCCTGCAGTGGCTGGTCGGGAGATGTTGGGAGTTCCATACATCAACCGCCCTTGATGCTGCCACAGTGGCATGGTTTTCTGTTCAGGGTTTGCTCTCCCTAGCCTTTGGTTCTGTCAAGAACCTGTACCACAAGGCAGTGGTTTACAACTCTGCAGGGTAGGGGCGTCAAACTCCTTGATAATAAGCCCCTTTCAAAGGCCTCAATCCTATTACACTGTAATTTTTAAAAAGAAGAAAAAGAGAAGAAAGTTACCGAGAACGGTGATTCCGTACCGAAACAAACAAATGTGTATTCGGTTCCGTAACAGATACAGAAGAATACGAAGAGTGCGCAGGTCTGGAGTAGACTCACCAAGTTGGTTGACGATGTAGCGGCCGAGGAAGCCAGAAGCGCCCAGAACGGTGACCACATTGCCGCTGAATGAGGCCCTGCCACCTGAACCACGCTTCATAGATGCCAACTCGGAGCTTTCCCTGAACTGCACACATGCTGCCCCAAGGGCTGGCGCCACATGCTGGCCTACAAAGTAATAACAACAAATATATGTATGTAGTGTAGGGGTGGGTGCACTTTATTTTGGTCAGGAACATAGTAGTCAAATGCATCAGTAGCAAACCAATGTGGGTTGGCACTTGGACAAAATATGAACAACACATTAGCCACATGACCAGGGGTCTCGCTACATAAGGGATGAGCTGTTGGCAGCGTAAGTTGACTTATCCAGTAGGCCCGGCATCTGTTGCTAGCATAAGTTGACTTTTTCAGTAAGCATGCCATCCTTTGGCAGCAACTGATACATACTGTCTATGAGTATGATATGTTTCTACCAGCTTTACCAATTCCCCCCATCCCTTTCCTCAATACTGGGGAGAGTAATAAATGCCATATTCTGACAAAAATAGTTTGTGCCTGCAGAAAATTTGACAGAATGAATAGTATGCTAAACATGTTCTTTTAGGCTCTTTTTCACTTTGATACTTTTACAATAATCCGGTTTTCCACAATGACTAAAGCTTTATGATCATTCATATTTGGTGGTAATACCAGGTTTCTATTTATAGCTAAAACCACAACATACTAGTGTTGAAGACCAAATATATCTTGGCTAAATTTGCGACGTTTTCACATGCCCCTTTGGAGTGCAGCTTAGTGGGGGTTTCCTAGCCTTGTTTTGCACATATATTTTTTGTATGTTTTTAGGTCAGGAATTTGTCGTTCCTTTTTTATTTTGAATTTACAGTTGCCATGGAAACCCACATTTTTCTGTGATATAATTTGTTTATATCACCTTTGACAAGCTGAGGTGATTTCCCATAGCAAGAAGAACCTTGGTATCAAGTTTGATCAGGATCAAACCATTAATAAAGAAACTGCAGTTGTAAGATTGTATTACGGTTGCCATGGAAACCTACATTTTTCTGTAATCTAATTTTTTGTCATCAGTTTTGATAAGCTGGGGTGATTTGCCACAGCAACAAGAACCTTGATGTGAAATTTCATCAGGATCTGACAAATTCTTTAAAAAACAGCTAGTTGACTCATATTGTAGGTGGGAGTGATTATATTAGTTGCCATGGAAACATACATTTTTCTGTGATCTAATTTTTTGGGGTCAGTTTTGATAAGCTGGGATGATTTTCCATACGAAGAGGAACCTTGGTGTGAAGTTTGATCAGGATCTGATCATTAATAAAGAAACTACAAAGAAATGTACCTATCCTGGAACACAAATGTTCACAACTGTAGATCGTGGGTTCGAACCCCGGTCGAGTCAAACCAATGACTTAAAAATTGATACTTGTTGCTTCCTAGCCAGGCGCTCGGCATTATTAGGACAGGGCAAGGACTGGTGTGCTCAGTGTCAGGATAATGTGACTGAGTGGGATACCAGGTCATGGTGCTGGCGGCCTGGTTTCCCAGAGGGGCAGCACTATAAAGTCGCCATGAGTGCGCACTGTGACAAGTCGGTACCCGTCCTGATATAACCTTAGATGTTGCTAGGACGTAAACCAACAACAAACAAACTTATTAGCCATAACCAATAGGACAAAATGTTGATTTCTAGGAAAACTAAATCGTAGATAACTTTGGAACGACTAATCATATTTACTCGAATTAAAAAACCCTATAATCTATTCTGTGAGCTGTCTGTCTACCGATTTGCAGTACTGTAGTCTGTGCAACAATTTTACAATTTTCATGTGATGTACCTAACCGAGTGGAGTAAAAAAAATACACGCGCAATCATGAAATACTTTGGTCTTTGCTGTAGTTATATCGGGGGGTCGGTCCTAAGAATTGCTTGTTCAGATTACCGACTTTAATTTAATTCCCTTCCTTAACACTAACACTATAGTAACAGTAACTGAATAAGTCTAAATGGTTTGTTTGACCCTCTGACTGTCTCGTACTCTCGACCAACTTCACCAAGGCCAAGACTTGGTTGGTCCAAGCGCCTTGAAGCGGGTGTGTCAGGAGACATACATCCATTTTTATTCTTGACTTACACAATGCGACGTCAATAATTGAATAGAAAGATTCATAATTTGTTTCGTCTAAGACCATATAACAATTAATACACATGATAAGCAGCGCATAGAATAATTACTTACGGCCAACCCTGAGGACGGCTTGAGTTTTCACTAAAGCCGCCATGTTGTGTGGAAGGGACACAAAATGTACGCTGGTTACCGTAAGATTAGAACGGCTACAAAATGGCACCGACTAAAACCGAGGAAACCAGCAGACTCAATGTCACACCAAACAGAATGCAAACGCGTAATAATATTTTGATTTCGAAGCATCTTCGTACTGTTATTCGCGAAATAGATGTATATAAATCATATCTTCATAAAAGAATAGAAGAAAGAATAACAGGAAGAGACATAATGCCTTGCCACTGGTTCCCGCTCCTATGTCCACCACGATCAGGACCAGTTGAAAACGTAGGAAGCTGACACACTGACAGTGGTCACTTTTCAGAACCGTTTTTTATTAATTGTACAGGAATTGTTGCCCTACATATTGAGCTGAGTACAAGGCTATTTTATGAGGTAACTGTATTCTATTTCTATATTAGTTTATTATGGTTAGAATTGATTTGTATTACTTTCAGGGCATTTGTTTAAGGTCGTCCCTATTATCGCCTAGTACTACTAGTAGTAGGCTAGTTCCAAGCCTAGGCAAGTGCTGAAGTGGTAGTCTTTACTAAAGACTACTACTTTAGTTAATTAATAATATGAATAAGCTATGCTTAGGACCGACCCCCCAATATAACTACAGCAAAGTATTTTATGACTGCCCATGTATTTTTTTTTACTCCACTCGCGGTGTTCGATTTGAAATTCTAGCAACTCGAGATCGGGTGACCCGAGTCGCGGTCGTGATAATCGAATACGGCCGTCTCCATGTTTATGCCAAATTGTTCTTTATTTCTTTTAATTTTGAACAATATCAAAGTTTTGAACTGCGCATATCGGCAAATTCTATGGCAGCGGGCATTTGTTTTGATATATTATTAATATATTATTAACCAATAGCTGTCGTCCACCCTGCTTGCTGCGGACCGAAGTTCGACAAGCGATTTCCGTTTCCGTTTGGTGGATTTGGATTAGTCTGTCAGGGACACTAGTTTACAAATGGCGGCGCCCATAGGGGGCTATTTCCGTTTCCGTTTTCTGGATTTTGGTGATTTCATTTCCCACCTCTATGGGTAGGAGTATTGTTTATGTGTATATATCTACATGCGTTAGTCTTAAGCCTCCCCATGGGTGGGTCGGTAATAATAATATGAATAAGCAATGCTTAGGACCGACCCACCGATATAACTACAGCAAAGTATTTTATGATTTTTTTTTACTCCACTCGCAGTGTTCGATTTGAAATTCTATCAACTCGGGTGACGTTTCCGCGAAGTAAACTATTAATATTTCATTTGTGCACCCATGTTTATGCCAAATTGTTATTTATTTCTTTTAATTTTGAATAATATCAAAGTTTTGAACTGCACGTATCGGCAAATTCTATGGCAGCGGGCATTTGTTTTGATATATTATTAACCAATAGCTGTCGTCCACCGTGCTTGCTGCGGACCGAAGTTCGACGAGCGATTTCCGTTTGCTGGATTTTGATTTCTCGAGCAGGAGTTTACAAATGGCAGCGCCCATAGGGGGCTATTTCCGTTTCCGTTTGCTGGATTTTGGTCCTCTATGGGTAGGAGTATTGTTTATCACTTATGTGTATATATCTACATGCGTTAGTCTTAAGCCTCCCCAGAGGGTGGGTCGGTATGAATAAGCAATGCTTAGGACCGATATAACTACAGCAAAGCATTACAATTATGCTTTTTTTTTTTACTCCACTCGCGGTGTTCGATTTGAAATTCTATCAACTCGAGTGACCCGAATACGGCCGTCGTTTCCGCAGAGTAAACAATTAATATTTCATTTGTGCATCCATGTTTATTCCAAATTGTTATTTATTTCTTTTAATTTTGAATAAACTCTAAGTTTTGAACTGCACATATCGGCAAATTCAGCGGGCATTTGTTTTGATATATTATTAACCAATAGCTGTCGTCCACCCTGCTGGCTGCTGACCGAAGTTCGACGAGCGATTTCTGTTTCCGTTTGCTGGATTTGGATATACAATTTTACAAATGGCAGCGCCCATAGAGGCCTATTTCCGTTTCCGGGTGCTGGATTTTGACGAAATCCTGTGTGGGTATTGTTTATGTATATATTGTTTATGTATATATGTATATATATGTACACGTGTTAGTCATTAGCCTCCCCGTGGGTGGGTCGGTATGAATAAGCAATGCTTAGGACCGACCCCCCGATATAACTACAGCAAAGTATTTTATGATTGTGCAAGTATTTTTGTACTCCACTCTCGGTGTTCGATTTGAAATTCTAGTAACTCGGGTCACCCGAGTCACGCTCCTGATAATCGAATATGGCTGTCATATCTGCGGAATAAACTATTAATATTTGATTTGTGCATCCATGTTTATGACAAATTGTTCTTTATGTCTTTTAATTTGAATAAAATAAAAGTTTTGCACTACGCGTATCGGCAAATTCTATGGCAGCGGGCATTTGTTTTGATATATTATTAACCAATAGCTGACCCCGAATACAGTCAATTGGGTCTATGGACTTAATGCCTTGACAGATTTGCTGCAGAGTAGCATGGAGGAACACTGACACTGGTCCCGGTGATGTCATCTGACCATATATGGAAGATTTGTTGGGAGGGACCAGTGTAGTTCCTCGATTCGCCATGCACTACTCTGCGGCGGTGCATTGTCAAGCCATTAAACACATAGGCTATTATTAACCAATCGCTGTCATCCTCCCTGTGTGCTGCGTAGCAAAGCTCGACAAGCGGTTTCCGTTTTGCTGGATTTTTTCTCGGACTTTGATTATTTGATTACAAATGGCAGTGCCCATACAGTGCTATTTCCGTTTCCGTTTGCTGGATTTTGGTGAAGTCATGTTCAGTACGAGTATTGTTTATGTGTATATATCTACATGCGTTAGTCCTAAGCCTCCCCATGGGTGGGTCGGTATGAATAAGCAATTCTTAGGACCGACCCCTGATATAGCTACAGCAAAGTATTTTATGATTGCACATGTATTTCTTTACTCCACTCGCGGTGTTCGATTTGAAATTCTAGCAACTCGGGTGATCCGAGTCGCGGTCGTTCTTTCCGCGGAATAAACTATTAATATTTCATTTGTGCATCCATGTTTATGTCAAATCGTTCTTTATTTCTTTTAATTTTGAATAAAATCAAAGTTTTGAACTGCGCATATCGGCAAATTCTATGAAAGCGGGCATTTGTTTTGATATATTATTAACCAATCGCTGACTAGTTCAGTTGATATGCAGAGTAGCGTGGAGGAACACATACACTGGTCCCAGTGATGTCATCACACCATATATGGAAGGTCTGTTGCGAGGGACCAGTGTAGTTGTTCTGCAACTTGGCTTGTGCTATGCTGCGGCGGAGCATCATTAAGGCGTTAGGCCAATCGCTGTCGCCCACCCTGCTTGCTGTGTAGTGTAGTTCGACAAACTATTTCCGTTTCCGTTTGCTGGATTTTTATTATTCTATTATTCAATAAGAGTTTACAAATGGCATTGCCCATAGAGGCATATTTCCGTTTCCGGTTGCTGGATTTTGGCGAAATCCTCTGTGGGTATTGTTTATCTATATATTTAACCGTTCGGCTATTCCGCCCCCGCTTAAGGCGAGCCAACGAGTTAATTTATGTAATATTTTCCATGTGAATTTCCTGGGCCTGCCGCGGGCTGCTGCAGCCTCTCCTGACGGTAGTCCGTCGCCGTCGGTGTCCTCCCGTGTTAAAGGCGAATATCCAGAGTTTCGTCCAAATACGCTATTTGCCAACGAGCGCATTTATCGGCCTAAAGTATATATATGTCTATAAGTTAGATTATTTCAACTACTAGCTGTCCCTTTCGCAATTCGAGGTATTATTAATGTTACTGAATTATTCCAGAAGTACGCGTCCAGCTAGGGATGCTGCCGCTGTCACTGATAATCAGTCTAAGTTAACATCTTAATTCCGCCCAAAAGTAACACTAAGTTAATTCCGTTAATGTGTTGTCATTATATTCCCGCAGATGGGTTAAGTAACCTCATAAGGCTTGCTTAGGCTTAAGGCCCTTAATTACATATAAAGCAATCGAATATCAGGTTTTCCATAGCGGTTAATCTACAATTTTACCTCGGTACTAAGCCTCGGCTACTCGAGGTCGAGGGAGAAGGTAGCAACATCCGGTACAGCAATTAGCATATTCCACTCGTGAGCGGTGGACGTTTGTGAGTAAGTACAGCGTTCTTTTTCTACAATAACTCCAGAACTTGGGGTTAGTTTCTGGAAAAAAATTCAACGATTGTTTATAAAGAATAGAACAATATTCTCTATGAATATTAGAATATTGGTGACTATATTAAAGAATTTATTGGCGAAAAACCGATTCGGTTGCCGGTACGGTAGAGTTGACATCGCCGTGTTGTTTACTTCTGGCTCGACCTGATTATCGCTATTTGGTTTTTAGCGGTTATTCTTATGAGTTTAAACCCAAGAATACAGGAGAATACGTATTGCTTGTGGAGAACAATATTCTATGAATATTAGAATATTGAAGCATATATTAAAGAATTGATTGGAGTTAAACCGATTCGGGGGCCGGTACGGTAGACTTGACATCGCCGTGTGGTTTATTTCTGGTCGGACTAGTCGACTCGATTATCGCTACTGTTTCGTAGCGTTTTTATGACTTTAAACCCAAGAATAACGTATTTCTTGTGTACAACAATATTCTCTACGAATATTAGAATATTGGTGTATATATTAAAGAATTTATTGGCGAAAAACCAATTCGGTTGTCAGTAGTGACATTACGGTAGAGTTGACATCGCCGTGTTCAATCAATCAATCAATAGGATACAGCTATAATAGGCCTTCGACCTGTTAGCCGCTCTTAATTAATAGAAATGGAGACAGTTCTTCAGATGTGGTCGATCATAGCAACTGTCACTGGCTCCAAGATATGTAATGCTTGACCAGTATGTTGTTTACTTCTGGTCGGTTGCTCGACCTGATTATCGCTATTGTTTTAGCGGTAATTCTTATGAATTTAAACCCAAGAATACAGGAGGATACGTATTTCTTGTGGAGAACAATATTCTCTATGAATATTAGAATATTGGCGAATATATTAAACAGTTTATTGGCTTTAAACCGATTCGGGAGCCGGTACGGTAGATTGACTTCACCGTGATTGTTTACTTCTGGTCGGTTGCTCGACAGTCAGTCGGTTGCTGATTGTTTAAACCCAAGAATACAGGAGGATACATATTTCTTGTGAAGACATGTTTGTTATATGAATATTAATCGAATTAATGGTGCATTTAGTGCCGTTTTTCGATTATGTATGTAGATGTTGGTGGTTGCCACATCACAGGTAAAGTTTTTGGTTCAACAAGCCGCCCGTTGCCGAACGGAGAGCGATGTTGGCTGGAGCCTCATCTCGTTTGGATTTTTCCTCGGTTTCTTTTATGGGTTCACGTTGGAAATTAATCGTGGGTTTCTTTTATGGATTCCCCACTATTTTAAGGTGTACCTCCGAGTTTCGTAGCATTTTCTCCAACTTGCTGGCGCAGTAGCCGCAGGAGGGAGAAGTGTACGGAACAGAGAGTGTGGGAAGGTACCGATATACTGGTCCCTACCCCTCGTTTGGTTTCGGCTTCCATACCGTTACCCTACGACATTACACATTAGCTTACACGCCTGTGTGGGAACGGTGTAAATACGTTCTCCAACACCAGTAATTGCCGCTCGTGACCGAACGGAGAGCGATGTTGGTGAAAGCCACATCACGTTAAGCCGCCCGTTGCCCAATGGTGAGCGGTGATGGCTGGAGCCGTATTATGGTTATGCCATCCGTTGTGAAACGAAGTGCGATGTTGGCTGAAGCCTCATCATGGTAACCTGCCCGTGACCGAGCGGGAAGCGATGATGGTTGCGACCACATCAGGTTATGTAGCCCATTAAAAACGGAGCGCGATGTTGGCTGATGCCACATCCCGTTTAGGCCGCCTGTTACTAAACGGAGGGGGATGTTGGCTGAAGCCACATCCCATTTTGGCGTCTGCTACCAAACGGAGAGCGATGTTGACTGAATCCACATCCCGTTTAGGTCGTCCGTTACTAAATAGAGGGCGATGTTGGCTGAAGCCTCATCACGGTAGCCCGCCCGTGACCGAGCGGAGAGCGATGACGGTTGCGACTACATCATTTTATATAGCCCGTTAAGAACGGGGAGTGATCTGGGTTGAAGTTACATCCCGATTAGGCCGCCCGTTACCATACGGAGGGCGATGGTGGCTGATGCCACATCCCGGTTGGGCCGCCTGTTACCAAACGGAGAGCGATGTTGGCTGAAGCCACATACCGTTTAGGCTGTCAGTTACCAAACGGAGGGTGATGTTGGCTGTAGCCACATCACGTTTAACCCGAGCGGTGAGCGATGTTGGCTGAAGCCACATCATGTTATGCCGCCCGTTGACATACGGAGAGCATTGTTGGCTGAAGCCACTTTACGTTTAACCTGCCGGTGGCCGAGCGGAGACAGATGTTGGCTGAAGCCACATCATGTCCGTCCTGATATGAGCTTAGATGTTCTAGGATGTAAATAAAAACAATTAGTTGGTTGGCCACACTCAAACTTTCAGTTGATGGTTACAGGGTGTCTGGCCTGAGAGGTACTTTGGCCATTATTAGCTATGGGTATGTACTGTTACAAACGGTACCTGTCTGGATATGATTATAGATTTTCTAGGACGAAAAACAACAAACAAATAGTTGGTTGAGCACTCTAATTTTCATAACTATTGTGTCCATACATTGTTGATTCATTCATTATGGCCCAGTCACAGTCGAGCTGCTCACAGGCAGTTACCGATCAATTTATGAAGCAGACCAAACATTTGTAAGGTTTATTTCGAATGAACAACTATATGAATCTACTTGTTTACCAAGTGGTTTAGCTCGTGCTTCTCCCTTCTTTACAAACTGTTGTTTTTTCGCTCATGAAGAGTGAGGGACATGTATGTTCCCGGACAGTGATGATTCATGTTTTGGTGGGCAGACAAAAGTAGCTGGTCAAAATGTAGTAAATGGTTTAGGTACCACATTTACGAAGTTAGGAGTTCCTGGAAATGGATAAGAAGTTAGCATACAACAGAACTAAAATTGATTTTGGAAGGCCGTTGGCTTGATGAAGAACTTAGATCTTATTAAGGTTCTAGAGTTGAGAAGCAGTGTATTTAAGGTTAGGTGTTTAGCCGGCTTGCCCTAATGCTATGTCAGGATGTTGACAGATGGTACTACAGTAATGGCTTTCATTCGCAACATGGTAGGGACAATGTCCAACTCATATAATAAGAGAGCGAAAATTAAATTGGAATTGGGGAAGCCACATATAATTGGTTGGCATCATGAAATAATAACATTTTATAAAGTTGTTCATGGCAGCCAGAGCAAAAATGTTGTCAAGTTGATGTCTCTTTGATTTGGGGGGAAAATAAATTTTATTACATTTTCTTAAACATTCAGCCTAATCGGCAGAGTAGCAAGGAGGGCTTTGATAGTCCCTGATTGGGACATGCAGCCATGGTTGGAAGTATTAGCCCTAGCAGCTAAGGACTTTATATTTTTCCTACACGTAAGGGAAAGAATTTTAAGCATTAATGATTCATGGGGATGTGTTACAACACCCCTTCTGGCATTCCTTTCGTAACACATATTCATGACATTTTGGTTTAGAGAAAGTTACTCAGCATGATTATTTGGACTTGTCATTAAATGATGATATTGGTTCAATAAATTGATTTGTTGGAATCAAGAAAGAATAACAAGTTGCATAAATAAGTTTTATGCCATCCACAAAATAAGGAATATTTTGTTTAAGTACATAAAGTTAATGGAGCAGTCACACTACGACGTGTATTTCGGCGTGCCGCCAACGCGCTTAAATATATCCAACGCGTCGAGAAACGTCAAACTTTTCGGCGAGTTTTGAGAAAACTTGGCCCGTTATTGGCGCGGTGCCAACGTGTTCCGGCGGTGGAAAAACAATGCCGCTTGACCCAATTTCGCCAGGTTCCCACGTTGTGGTATCGGCGCATTCTCTCTGTGTCTCTGTCTCTGTCTCTGTATGTGTCTCTGTCTGTGTGTATGTGTCTCTGTCTGTGTCTCTGTGTGTGTCTCTCTCTCTCTCTCTCTCTCTCTCTCTCTCTCTGAGACACAGAGACATAGACACACAGAGACACACACAGAGACACAGACAGAGACACATACATAGACACAGACAGAGACACAGACAGTGACACATACATAGACACATACAGAGACACATACAGAGACACATACACATACAGAGACACAGACAGAGACACAGACCGACACAACACATCGGCGCGCGTCGCCCAGCGCCGAAAGTTTTGTGCTTGCGACGCGTTGGTTCAGACCTACCTGTCACTCAAAGTGTACCAACGCGCCGGTAACGCGTTTGTAACGCGTCTCGACGCGTCCCGACGTTTCGCCCAAAAACCCAACGTCGTAGTGTGACTGCTCCATAAGCCAATGGAACCATCCCTTGCCCAGGTAGTCCGCCTTTTACGAATGATGCGGGATGATGGATTGGGTTATAGAGCCATTAATGCAGCACGATGAGCTCTTTCGGTCATCTTACCAAGGATTGATAGAGAATTAATTGGGAAACACGAAGTTCTTCAGTGTTTCAGGAGGTCATTATATGAAAGAAACCCTCCTAAACCATAGTATAATAGGTTTTGGTCTGTCTCAGGGGTATTTAAGTTTTCTTGAAAATGGTCTAGTTATGGACATCTATCGATTAAACAGCTAGGCTAAAAATTAGCTGTAATGTTACTTTGGGTAACCGGTCATAGGGCCCAAGTAATTGTTGACCTTTTTATTTACTGGCCTAGACATTGATGACAAGGAGGCCACGGTTGATTTGGAAAATTGTTAAAATCAAACAGTAGAGGAGATCCCCTCTCCTTGATTCATTTGTAATGGGTTCCCACAAGACAGGAAACTGTGTGTAGTGTCAGCCATTAGGGCTTCTATATCCCAGATAAAAGGAATACATAATTCCAGACAGCTTTTGGTAAGCTTCATAAAGCCACATAAGGCTTTATCCAGAGACACAATCGCCAGTTGGACGATTCACGTGCTCAAGTCAGCAGGCTTTGACATAGGACGCTACGCTTTGCACTTTACAAGAGGTGCTATGGTCTCGAAGACGAGACAATAATGAATCTCAGTGAAGAGAATCCTAGCAAGGTCGTTGGCTAAATATGGCAACAAACGACTAGAAAGACGGGCGGGGTTGTAACCGCCTACTCCCACTAAGAAGATGTGTGAGAATTTACAAAATTGGAATTTACAACTGAAAAATTACTATGTTTATCAGATAATAGAGGATAAAAATGAGGCTACGTAAAGTCTCCCTCGGCCTCGAGTAGCCGAGGCTTAGTACCGAGGTAAAATAGTATAGTTAGACGAATCTTACCTTGGTACAGATGATGGATAACCACACCCTGCCACGACTATTACATTTGCTTGTGCCAAACAGAAAACATGAGGAATTCCAATCATTAAGCTCATTTTTATCCTGAATAATTAGGTGAAGATTGCTGTACCGGATGTTGCTACCTTCTCCCTAGTCCACGACTACCCGAGGCTTGTACCTGGGGAAAACAAGAGTTATCCATCATCTGTACCAAGGTAAGATTCGTCTAACTATACTATATTACTGGAGGAAAGTAAAGAATGCAAGGAACGTCCCAATCCACCTGGCGTTCTCTGTGGCGGAGTGGTTAGAGTGTCTGACTTTTTTCTAGGTCAGACTCCTAATCTGAGGGTCAGTGGTTCGATTCCCCGTGCCCCCAGCTCTGCCAATTTGGATTTCCACCGCTGTGTATAACTTACAGCGTCATCAAAGGATGGTTGCTCTCATACCATGTCTATGTGGTGTGGGAGGTTAAAAATCCCTTGGGTCGGTAAAAGTGTAGGCTCGGGCTTTCGATCGACCAGCAGTGGAATGAGGAAGACCAGTCTTCTATGACTGAAATTTCCCCTGCTTAAACAACTAATGGACAAAAAAAAAAAGAGCTCACGACTTTATTCTTACCCTAACCAGAGAGCGTGTATATAAACAGATGAGAGGGACAACTCCCATACTAGAGCATGTAACAGCTGCCGACTGTGGCGCTCCAAGTGGTGGTTGTTGAACAGCTTAAGCATATGGGCAAACCTCAAGGCATTTTCAATGGCAGTGAGCAATCTTCATACAGAAAACATTAAATATCTCTAAAACTACAACACCTAGAAACAAACTGATTGGAATACACATAGAAAACATGTTTACCAACGAGATTATATTAAATTGATATGGTTAGGCTTCTGGATTTCTATTAATTTTGAATAAAACTGACGTTTTTCACTACGCGTTACGGCAAACTCAAGGCATTGTCAATGGCCTTGAGCAGTCTTCGTACAGAAAAAGTGAAATATCTCTAAAACTACACTACATAGAAACAAACTGTTTGGAACACATATAGAAAACATATTTAACAATGAGACTATATTAAATTTACATGGCTAGGGTTCTGAATTTCTATTAATTTTGAATAAAATACACGTTTTGCACTACACGTACGGCAAGCTCAAGGCATTGTCAATGGCGGTGAGCAATCTTCATACAGAAAACGTTAAATATCTCTAAAACTACACCACATAGAAACAAACCGCTTGGAAGACATATAGAAAAACATGTTTACCAAAAGGATTATATTAAATTGATAAGGTTAGGCTTCTGGATTTCAATTAATTTTGAATAAAAACAAATGTTTTGCATTGAGCTTTCCGGCAAACTCATGGCTTGTTCAACACTAACCGCCAGGAACGCCACTGTAGCCTGTGTTACCGTTTTTCGCGGGAGTTGTCCCTCTCATCTGTTTATATACACGCTCTCTGCCCTAACTAACAATGATACCAGCGAAATATGCGTAGTTAATAAAGAAATATATGTTGCCCTTACCCTCCCGTGAAGTTTCATTAAATTAGTTTAGAATTTCGATAATATAGGCCTAAATATCGGCTGAAACATCAGAGCGTGCAAAAACACGTCTGACCGGTCTGGCCCCGAATGCCCGACCCCCCGTCGTTGCTTAGCTAGTCGCCAAGCAACGCTTTACCACCGAGAACCCTCATGTGCACAGTGAAAGCAATTTGCGCACTCGTGAAACGAGTGCACAAATTGCTCAAGGCGAATAGACACGCCCACTTCATATATATACACGCATGTTAGTCCTTAGCCTCCCCATGGGTGGGTCGGTATTAAGTTGCAATGTGAATGTCCGATGTTCTTTTTGAGGTGATTTTGTTGTTGTACAGTAGTTGATTAAGCAGGGGAAATCGCGGAAAATTGGTCTTCCTCATTCCACTGTTCCTTGGCATTGCCCCATCATGGCCCATCCTAGAAATGCCCGGCAGCAAGGCCCAGGGCATGGCTCACATTGTTACCCTAATTAGGTACACTTAAACATTAATTTTCAGTATAATTTGAGAAAAAAGTTGACTAAATAAATGACCTATTGAACAGACCCCGTTCTAATGATAAAGATAATACAAACATTTTTGTAATCAACCAACCCATTCATTTTCTATGAATTATTTAACATTCAAGAACTGACATTTTTGGACAGAAACCCAATCAATGACAATGTGTAAATGAGTAGACAATTGTCTTGAGACTTAACCAATGGCACCCTTTTCAATGCATAGACTATTTAAACATAATTTATCTCACAAATAGGGTCATCCCTGTATCAATCAACATAAAACATTGCATATTTATGTATTTCCACCTATAATTTAAAAAATCATATTTGCCCATCAATTTGTTTAATTATGAATATTAATCAACTCATTGGCATATTAAAATTTGATGGATAGTTGATTAAGCATAATTTTCGGAAATAAATGTTACATAATGACTAATGTTCACTCGTTGACGAGGCTCCCTAAATGCTCAAAAAAGCCCATGAGTATATGAGCATCACACAATTGAACAAATATTCCTAGATGGCCATCATCTGGCGACCATCTTGAATGAACAACATGCCATATTGGACTCTGTCACACACCTTGTACTTTTAGAATTCTACATCAGTTCCTGAAATAATCATGAAAAGATACTATTATGGCAAGAATCTGCATGGAGAACTCTATCTTGCCATGTGTACCCTTTTTAAGATCGGACCTCTGGTCTCAGAGAAATCGAGAGAAATCAAGCAATTTTCGAAAAAATCTTGTCTCACTCAAAGTCAAACTGTGCCCCTTAGGCACTGCATGTCATTCTATGGGATTCCCTCTTCAAAATGAGTCCCATGTCCAGCAGCCTAGGCATTGAGGAACAACTGTAAATACTGCCCTGAAGTTAGGGCATCCCACAAACGGTGATGAAAATATGGGTCCACTGTTATTTTGGAACCTATGGTACATTATGTTTGGGAATAATATTATCTCGGAAATCAGGGACTCTTTGGTCAGGTCATGACATTTGGAACATCCTCCTCATCCCCATGAAATAATTTGGGTAACCGCGACTAAAACTAGTTTCCAAGAGGACAAGTTAATATTGAATTTGACCATGGGTGTTTCTGTATATATCCCTTTTTTAAAGACAGAGGAAGGCGGACATGGACATCGTATGCGATATACGCTTACATCCTGCTGGTGCCCCTCAAGCCCTCTCCTCTCTTTTGTTGGAGGGCTCTTCGGGCCTCTCTCCATCTACTTGACATTTCTTTCTTCATACATGACTTTGCCCCAGATATCTGGCTAGTCTAGACATTATGATTATGTCATAGCATTTTGTTACACTTGACGAAAATAACATTTTTACTTCCACCCCCTGCCTCCTCTCTCTTCCTTCAACACGTATCATGGTTATCAACTGCTAAAACTAGTTTCCAAAAGGACAAGTTAATATTGAATTTGACCATGGTGTTTCTGTATATATCCCTTTTTTAAAGACAGAGGAAGGCCAACACACAACCCGGTTTCTGTGTGCGCTGATCACAACTCGTCGTCATGTCGTATATGCTCCAACATCTTCATAATGGGTGGCAGGTGGACCAAGCTATCCTCTCAGAGGAGGACCGGGTTGTCATCATTCGTTTCGGCCACGATTGGGACCCCACGTGCATGGTGATGGATGAGTCACTCTACAGGTGAGGAAGCACTGTTCAGCAGACATGATGACGGCCGTATTGTTGTGAAGTAACGCAAGAACGTAGACTGGCTAGAGATTAAAATAGGAAATGGTAAATTCTTGCTTTCCAAATGGGAGAATTTGCCATGTAATACATAATGACTAATATGTGTGTATATGTGTATATATGTATATGTATATATATATATAAATATATATATAAATATATATATATTATATATATATATATATATATATACTCTGATACTTCTTTGGTAGATCGTGGGTTCGAACCCTGGTCGAGTCAAAACTAATGATTCATAAAGCCAGGCGCTCGGCATTATTAGGATAGGGCAAGGACTGGTTGGCTCAGTGTCATGATAATGTGACTGAGTGGGATATCAGGTCATGGTGTTAGTGTCCTTGTCCCTGTGGGGCAGCACTATGAAGCCAAAATGATTGCGCACTTTCACAAGTCGGTACCCGTCCTGATATGTCCCTAAATGTTGCCCAGATGTAAAACTCCCAACAACCAACCAACCTCTGATCCTTCAGTTATATCGATTGCATGCTATCATGGTATAAGTCTACTGTGCTCTATATGGTGTATATGGGGTAATATAGTACGTACATAGATATTACAAATGTGGTGCACTACAGACAGGAGCAGGATGGGGGTAATATTTATAAGGGGGTGATAACTGTCTGTGTACCAAAATTATTTCATCTCACTTCCTAAATAGTTTTGTCCTTTTCAACGCGCTGATAAGTGTAGTGAAAAGGTATGTCTAGATAATATCTGGTCATCATAATTTAACTGGTGGGAAAAGAAATACTGAGAAAATCCCCTGTTAGGATTTTTCGAAATGCAACTTGAAAACTTTCGCTTTACACATAAAGTTCTAGTACATTACCATGAATGTTTTAATTAAGGTTTTTCATATTTAAGTATTTGGAACAGCACAATAACAATAGATTTATGCCCATACAGGTGCGCTGAAAAGGTGAAGAACTTTGCCGTGATTTACCTGGTGGACAACACCCACGTTCCAGATTTTAATAAGATGTACGAGTTGTACGACCCATGTACAGTCATGTTTTTCTACCGGTAAGTGTGATGTATTGTTTAATGTGTGCTGTGATGCTGGTGTGAGTGCGTACGTATATGGGTCATTCTCTGAAGCTAGGTACCACATATAAATGGGTCGTTCTCAGAAACTGTGTACCACTTGAGGTAGTCTATTTGAAATGCATATTTCAAAGAAACCCATTATTGGAGTGTCAATATTTAGATTCCATCATTTAGCCCAATAATGTGGGAGATATTTTAGATCAAAAGTAAACGTTAATATTGTGTATTATGTTTCTTATTGGGATGGATATAACTAAATAAATAGAAAATTACATCACTAATTTGTGACATTGTCAACAGCATTGGAAATAAAGTGTCACAAACTTAAAGTTGCATAGTCCGATGGTTTTGAGTTTCTGAAATTTTCTGAGATAAATACATTAGGTTGATCGTTATTACACACCTTACTTTAGCTTGAAGTAACTATTATTTTAAGTGGCTAACTTTTGAGATATTTGAAGTGGAACGATGCAAAATTAATTTTGGCAAGCTTGTCAAAACTCTGACCCCATAGGCTTCTGCAGTAACAGGTTCTATTCAATTGCCTAAGTATTCCCTTCTATGTGGTGACAAATGTTTAATAAGTGCACCAGTATCTAAAGCCGTGTTTACACGGGGAAGTGTGAAACGATCTAGACAAAGCGATTTATATGAAGCGTTTTAGTGATGCGTTTACACGACCGAGTTTGAAAGTGTGTCGGCGACGGGGAACCAGCAGCCTTCTGTAGCCGGCGAGCACTGCTATATGTTTAGTTTACATACCTAGATTCACAATTTGAATAACGACACCAATGTAGCAGCTACGTTAATATCGCTTGGAATTTAGGGTTAATTTAATTAAATTTCATTATTTGAGTATGTAATTCTGTTAAATATGATCGCATTCAATAGATTTCGGCCTAATCGGTCCCTCACACTACTGGGCACCAGCGATAGTTACAGCTGAGCTTGTAGCCGGCGAGCACTGCTATTTTACAATGTCGCCGCCCGGGAACCAGCTGAATCGCTTCAAATAAACCGCCTCGCGACGTGGTATAAATGAACCGTTTCATATGAATCGATTCAGCCCTAAAACACCTCAGAGTCGCGTTTACACACCAAATGTGAGTCGATCTAGGCAAGTCGTTTTATATGAAGCGTTTTAAATCGCCCGTGTAAACAGGGCTATAGTTAGATATGTAGAATCAAATTTAGATAATTTTCTTGGTTTTGAAAATTTGATATTTTCATCGGACTATGCGGCTTTAATGAAAACCTCTGAACAACAACACATTTCACTTCAAATGATCAGATACAATGTCTTCATTAAGTTGAAGACATTTATTTCTAAAAAAAATAATGGAGTCATTAACATCGTAACATTTCGTTTCCACTTGCAAGTACTATGAAACTGTATCAAACACTGAGTACAGGTACAGTACTATTTTCACCATTTGACACTATGCATGGACCCAGTTATGGTATGGTAAAAGATCAATCTTGAAATTTGAGCTGAACATTTGTGTAAAATTATTGATTCCACTTGGACTGTTCCTTGCTAATATTTTTCTGCTTTTCTCTTTAATCATCACAAATGAGACAAAACCATAGCAATGAGGTTTCAGCTTATTATTACTACTGTTTATAAAGCAAGTATCATGTGAAATGTCGTAAAAATGTCAAGCTTTGTGTGGAAAATATTTGACTTTGGAGTCATATTGGTTTCCATGTTATACTGCTATTTACTGGGTGTGAGCATCATTTGACCTACTTAAAAATGTCAGAATATGTTTATTTTCAATTATTCAGATGCAAAAGGACATACACATTGAGGAAGCTTGTATATAGAGCATTTTGATTTTGTGGTACTGATGTCACAGTATTGGTACACAACTTCTGAGAACGACCCATATTGTTACGCATATTATTTATCTTCCGGACAAAAACAACGAGCAGTGAATATAGTTGGATGAGAAACTTCTCTGGCTGGTAACCCCGAAAGGCCCCTCCGTTTATTAGCAATAGAGTAATAAGAGTTAGAATAGTCAAGTACAGTAAAGTCAAATTTCCGAACGACTGGAGGCCGCATATCGGCTGAACCGCCCGAAGTCGCCTCCCCCGGGCGCAAATCCCTCTGATTGGCTGATCGCCTGCGGCTTGGCCAGCCTAGCCGGGGGAGCGGAGGCGGTACAGCGCCCACCCGCCATGCGGCAGGTGGGGAGGCAAGGCCCTACAGCCCAAATAATATGAGCATAACAAGTTATACAATACATTATTTATCTTCCGGACAAAAACAACGAGCAGTGAATATAGTTGGATGAGTAACTTCTCTGGCTGGTAACCCCGAAAGGCCCAAACACACCCAAAAGGATTTTCCTCACCCGATCGACAGCATGGCTGCTACCCTCATGTCAGACGCGAGCCTCTGCTCGATGGGGGCGCGCAAGTAGTCGAAGACAGCGTCTGATTTCCAATCACCCCTCTCCTTTATCTCTAGAATTGACGCCCCAGTTTGTCTAAGAAAGGTGGCCCCACCTCTGCGCAGGCTGTGCGTTGTGAAATTCCCGGGCTGGAGACCCGCCCGGCCGCAAAGCAGTTTTAGCGATGCCAAGTAGAAACCGTAGGGCAGGGCAACCGAGCCGGTGGCACATGGGACTTTGAACGCCTTACTCTCTGGTGGCGCCGGCATGTCGTCAAAGTGTCTACGCACCCAATATACGGCACACAAGGCAGGGTTCAACACACAAGAAACCGGGATCATATGCGTTCTTTCGCGAAATTGTATTGTCTTAGATTTTCTTACCCGGACCATCATCCCCCACTTATGGAAAGTGAAGTCCGACCTGAGTAAGGAGGAGTCTGAGTCCGTTACATGGCACTTCCTTAGGAGCGCCCTAAATGACAGCAGGATGGCCGCACGCAAAGTGACGTGACCCGTTGTCAGCTGCATCATGTTGAACAGTTGTAGCAATTGGTGTGGCAGTAAAGGGGGCACCTGCTTCGGCGCATCCCCCAGGGATCTTCTGATACCCGACATGCATTTCCGCACCCGGTGATTTTTGTAGTCTAACGGGGGACAACCGAGATCTTTTAGGTGGTTGTTCAAAGCACTCAGGTACTGCCTTATTGAGCTATAGCACATACGTCTTGCTAAGTATGACATGTACATACACACCTGGTCTGGTTTGCAAGGATAAGGTGACACCGTATCTGCGAACACATTGCAAAACTCCAAGTACGCTTTTATCTGGACCGAGCGGGTTTGCTTAGTGGCGTCCGCGTAATGCGCATCCTCGAACGCGCCACACTCCTCCCGCAGCCTCGACCAGTCTGAATTAGCAATGGAATAGATCATGACAGCACATGGCCATTGACACATCCGCGTCTCTTACTCGTGCAATACTTTTGAATTTGTCTAGCCGACTTAGGCTATCGCAAACCACATTAACCTTAGTGTTGATGTAAACCGCTTGGATATCAAAGTTACTTTTGATCGATTTCCAGAAAATCAAGCGTAACCAGGCCATTGTTGTTTTTGCTTCTACCCGAATTTAGCGCCGCTCTAACCTGAGTGTTGTCCGTGACGAATACCACTGTCCTATTCTCCCATAGGTGCCCCCAGCGCCGGACCCCAGTTAGTATGGGCCAGAGCTCCAGAACATTGATGTTGTCCGTTTTGCAACCCGCGTTTTGCGCCCCCTCAAAGTGATGGCCCAACCAGGTCTCCAAGGGTTTTGCGTTACTGAGTTTGAAAGCTCCTGCGAGCCAGTCCGAATCAAGGGTAGCCCCAAAACCGAACAAGCAGGCGTCACTATAGACCGAAATGCATGGTTGGTTGGCTAGAATGGATGATTTTTGCCTTCCCGTTGAAAGTTGCCGCAAATTCCAGCCACCATTTCAGATCCATGCGGAATTCTTCATTTAATCTTACTTTATGATCCCTGCTTTTAACCGACGCAACTAGGTCGTAGACTCTGCGCGAGAAAGTGCGCCCCCCATGTACGACCTTGCAACAGTGGGCTAGTACCCCGGCGAGGCTCTCTAGCTCTCGTTTAGTGGCTTTTCTACGGCGCAGAAATAGGTTAAGCTGGTCTTGCAATTTACTTAGTTTGTCTAGGGGGAGTCTTAGCTCCATGTTTACTGAATCTACATCGATCCCGAGAAACCGTGTCACTTGTTGGGGGAAAGTCAGCTTTTTGAAGCTTACGTAAAACCCTAGCCGGCGCAAAATCGCCACCAGCGTCAGCTGTCCCTGCCTGCACGCTTCCTCTGTGCGTCCCACTACGCAAAAGTCGTCGAGGTAGTTGATACATTCTGGATGCCCCTCCCGCACCATGCATCTGACAACAAAGTCACTAATTTTGGAGAACACATAGGGGCTACTACTTAGACCCATGCACAGGCGATTATCCCTTAGAAAAACCGTCCCTTCCCCAAAATCCCAGGCTAAACCTTGGCGCTCCCTGCAATTGGGATGGATGTTGATAGCACGGTACGCATTACTGATGTCAACTGTGGCGCAAAAGTCCCCCTCCTGCAGAATATCCGTCACCGACTCGACAGAATTATAACTGAAATTTTGGCGGCAGCCCTGGGTGTGGTCGTTGACACAGTCACCCGGCGGGCTCGAGCAATCTACTATCGCCCGGAAATCGTCATGACCTTTGGGAACCCCACCCAGGGCATGTATACAGGCACATGGTTCATCAACAACAGTCAGAAATTCCGCGTCAATCTCCACCTGGAGACGGCCAGACATGGCCACACCGATATCACCATTAGTAATAGAACCATAGTTATTTTTGTAGTAAGTGCTATCACAATCTGTATCAATGACTCTGTAGCCAAAACATGCCCCGCGTAGTATATAGTCCCAGTCAGGGTCTATATCACCCCTGACAAAACATTCAATGTAAACACGACATGGTTTTATTTGGGCACGGACACCGTCAATCAGATAAACACAATTACAGCAACCTGCTACACAATCATCGAGAATGTCTATAAACCGTTCGCACCGTGTATGCGTACCATCTCGGTCAATCACCACTAGTGTGCAGATCGACCCATCCTCCTTGTTCGTTTGATCGCGACCGATCACACGAAGCCAGTCACAGTTGCGTTCAGTAAGGTCAGGGTGCGATACCCCGAAGCCTCCCGATGTGCGCCCGCCAATTGCGGCCGCACCGATGTCATTGTAGGTCCCTTGATGAGCAGTCTCAGACACGAGATCCCTGCTACGCTGCACATCCGCGATATCGTAGTAGTTGACATTGGCCCCCCCCCCGCGCGGGGGTTAGGGGGCGGTTCCCCCCCGCCACCCTGTGGTGGCGTCAGTTTTGCGTGGGGACCGGCATCCCCCACCACGCTAATCCCTTCCTCAGAAGTCGGCGCCGCAAAAGCCGCCGTAACCGCTGTCATCACGCAATTTGTTTGTTGTTCTGGCATCGCGTGTGATTTCAGCACCTTGACGCGACCCTCTCCCAACCGCCGGAGCGCCGACACCACAGCCCGCACTGTGGCCGCCACCAACCGCCGCCTCCAGTCAGTATTTTTTGTTTGGACAGGCATCGACTACGTGATTCTTACTTTTGCATGAAAGACAATGGTGGTCCCAATCACACTTTTCACGCGTACACCCGTCTTTGTTATAATTATGCCCGAAGCATACTCCCTTCATCTTGGTGCCACCGCTTTTTGCGTGTTCCGCGCTTGTCTTCGCGGTGCTATTCCTAGCTTTTCCCCCCGTTTTGTATGAGCGGGAATTGTCCATGTTGAAATGTAACAATGATAGTCCATTGTCCCCCATTTTGAATGCGCGCAGACCCTTTTCCCGTGCCTTCTCACGGACAGCCTGATCGTATCCCCGGTACGCCTCGTCATTATAATTATTCGTTGTAGCATGCATGGTCATATATGCGAGATGTCCCATGTATCCCGTTAGCTCCTCGACTTCCATGTCTAGCTTATTAGCCTTCTTAATTCCCCACACAAGTCCAGCATACAACAACTCATTGAAGTTCAACCTACTAACACTTTTGTTCCCCTTGGTATAGCCATTAAGAGAGAACTTACTTTTCTTCTTTCTTCTGCGCCTCCTCCTCTCATGGCTGCTGTCTTCACTGTCGTCCGACTCGTCTGAGTCCGATGATGATGACGGTGATGAGTCGTCCGAGCTGTCGCTCGAATCGCCGCTTGGGGATCCCTTTTTCTTGCTAGCCTGCTTCTTTTGCTTCCTCGCGTTCGGCTTTTTCCTCCTGCGCGTCTGTTTTGCAGCCCACGAAACGCGTTCCTCCGCGGCGATTTCCTTTTCCAGCGCCGCCTTGAGTTCCGATTTCCGGCGCGCCAGCACTTTGGTCTCCAACATCTTACGCAATTCCAACTCCTCGGCATCCGCTTCAACATTTACTGGTAGTCGGTCCGTGGCTTTTGATTTTGCCTCACCACTTTCACACAGCGCCATTCTTAGCATGCTGTCCATCGACATCTCCTCGCCACTTCCCGACACCCGTTGATCCTCCTCCACAGCTTCCAACTTCACAGCTCGTCGATTAGCCTTAGCCTTGGTCAATTTACATTTACTACCTCTCGGGGCCTCATGCTCCTCCCCACACGCCTGGCATATATCTAGTACCATCTCTAGTTCGCGCCGCAAATTGCGGTCCCACGTGTGGAAGCAAATTGCGGTCCCACGTGCGGAAGGTGGAGCGCAACTGGAGCACGTCTGCAACAAGTCAAATTTCCGAACGACTGGAGGCCGCATATCGGCTGAACCGCCCGAAGTCGCCTCCCCCGGGCGCAAATCCCTCTGATTGGCTGATCGCCTGCGGCTTGGCCAGCCTAGCCGGGGGAGCGGAGGCGGTACAGCGCCCACCCACCATGCGGCAGGTGGGGAGGCAAGGCCCTACAGCCCAAATAATATGAGCATAACAAGTTATACAATACATGATTTTGTGCGAAAGTGAAAATGTACACATTTGCATCAATGGTTTTTTTGTGTCAACTTTGTTTCAATTTCTTTTAAGACATCATTTTGTTTGCTTAAAGCTGCATAATCCGATGAAATATCAAATTTTCAAAACCAAACCAATTATCTAGGTCTGATTTGACATATCTAACTTAGATACTGATCCACTTATTAAGCACTTGTTTCTGCGTAGAAGGGAATACTGAGTCAATTTAACAGAACCTGTTACTACAGAAGTCTATGGTGTTAGAGTTTTGGCAAGCTTGCCAAAACTAATTTTCCATGTTTGCACTCAAAATATCTCAAAGGTTTACCATTTAAAATAAAAGTAACTTTGAACTAATGTAAAGTAGATACGAGTGATCGACCTAATATATTTATCTCAGACAAAATACAGAAATTCAAAACCATCGGACTATGCAACTTTAACTCTAATCAATAAACCGTTGTTTTAATGTGTTCTATATCTTAAAATGATGTTCTGGATATGTGTTTAATTTCCATGTTACACAGGACATTTTAACATAGTCCTTAATTTGCACAAGATCAAAATCAAAGCACTGGATGCGGTGGCCTAATCAGTAGTGCAGGCTTCTCATGCAGAAGTTCGGGATTTCGAATCCCAGCCGAGTCAAACCAATGATATAAAATTGATACTTGGCACTACCTAGCTTGGCGCTCAGCATTAATAGGATAAGACATGGCCTAGATAGCACAGTATCAATATGTGGCTGGGATATCGGGTCATGGTGCTGGCATCCTGATCTCCCAGTGGAGATGAACTAACTATGAAGTTATCCTGAGTGCGCACTGTCACAAGTTGGTACCCATCCTGAAATAACCTCAGATGTTACTAGGATGTAATGGGAGAAACTCAAAACCATTGAACTTTGCAACTTCATTCGACTTTCAGGGGGGAGGGGGGGGGTAAAACTAGTTCATTCATTGAATACTCTTTTGTCAGCGTCATGGTATTCCCATCATGTTATTTACAATATATGTAAATGTAATCTAATATTGTCATCAACAACAACCTCAAGTCAGCTGAAATGACAATTAATTTCAAGACTAAATAATGTATAGTACCTTGCTGATAAAACTATCAAGTCTGAAACTGTGGTGTTTTTTGTTTTTTTTCCAGGAACAAACACATCATGATCGATTTGGGCACTGGAAATAACAATAAGATTAACTGGGCCATGGAGGACGAACAGGAGTTCATTGATATTGTGGAGACGCTGTACCGTGGTGCACGTAAAGGGCGCGGTTTGGTCGTGTCACCGAAGGACTACTCAACCAAATACCGCTACTAGCCGTCAGGTGTCATGTAAAATATTCTCATCTCATTATCATCACGTTAGGAATTGTTGCATTATGTGGAATATTCATATCACTCACAGGAAGTAAAGACAAGTTAATTCCAGAGTAAGAATTAATTATTTCAAGACAAGCTTGTGTTGGGGAGGGGGAAACTACAAATTGTAATATGCGTGTACTGGGCATGTCATGTGGCACAGCTGTTTCAGTTCACATGTGTAAATGTCACTGGCGAAAAAAGAATGAATGAAAGCAAAAAATAGACTTTATGCATTTGAAGATGAACGGTGTAATTTATTTAAAGAAACTTATGTTCAAGGGGGTAAGTTTGCAATAAATATATCTTATAATCTTTAACCTGAACTTAGTTGTCATTCAATGAATTTACTGCATGAAAATGGGGAGCTTTCATGAGTCAGTTCTCTCACTTTACACTTGGTGGCAGCACTCGTTCCCGGTCCAAGTCGGCCATCATGGTTGGATAGAAGGGTGTAGGTGGGGTTTTAAGGATGTGGTAGGGGTGTAGGTATGTGCGTGGGGGGGGGGGGGGGTGTAGGTGTGTGGTGATGGCTTAGGTTTAGGGATGTGTAGGAGTATGTGGGTGGTGGGGGTGTAGGGATGTGGTTGGGGTGTAGGTGTGTGGGTCGGGTGTAAGGGGTACCAACCAAAGCATTACAGATCGGCATGAGTCACCATCTGACAAGGTCCTCATTATAATATAGGTTATCATAGTATAACATTGAAAACTTATTGACGTTTAATGATCATAAGGAAGACGGATATTTCGGTTGCATGACTTTCTGCTTTATTTAACCAAATAAAAGTGCGTGAACGATAAACAGCAGGCTCTCTGGTTCACAAAGCCAATCAAATAATATTTAAAAAAAACAATACTTACCTTTGAGACGTCTGCTTAACAAGGAATTTATATGGACCCGCCGCGCCCAATTACACGAGTTGTACCGCGTTCCCGTCACTCAATAACCAAGACTAGAAATGGGGGAGAATGCACAGCAATAGTAGGGCAGTAATCGCTCAAATTTACCGCCCCAACGACAATTTTAGACTCAGGCAGGAGTTGACCATCCCCTTCCAAATAAATTTGTTAAAATTCAGTTTCATTACCTAACCCATCGTGAGTGCTTGAACGGTAAGCCCCAGCCTCCTTTGATTTATACATTTCCTGCCGCCCCGCCCCCGCCCCCTCCCCCAAAGAAAAACAACCACCACACCCCAACCAAATGCCGACACCACTCCATTACACACTCGGCTGGCGATAATTCTCATTACTGTAGAATGTCTGCACTTGTGAATACATTATCTCATCAACAGCACCATGGAGCAAAAGGTAGTTAACAAAGAGCAGGCACACAGTAATTACACCTGATGACCAAGCACACTATCCTTCATATTAGATGGTAAAGTGATGCCGTCATATTCAGGTAATACAGTGGTACCATGACATAATTCACAAGGCATTGGCAACTTCATTCTAAGCAAGACAATTTGAACATTTCCTCGCATGTAATACGACCGAGGGAAAGGTTGATTGAAAAAACTATATTATATATTACTTTTAGCTGCTGGATAAAATCGTTATTTCTTTCGTCGATTTTCAACACTTTGGTATTTTGAAAACATGGTTGTTGAGAATATGAGTAAACAAGCTCGGAATAGGCCGAACCAAAACATCTCAGTATTTTATGAAACAATATTAACCAGTTGTGGAATATCCATTTACATACCTACTATTCCAAGTAGACTTGGGGGAAGGTGCATTTAAATTAAACAAATCCTAGCAGTATTTACAGAGCACTAGTAAAATAATTTCCGAAGGACACTGCTTACAGTTGATAAAAATAAATAAATAAGTAAATAGTCGAGAAGTACGTCAAGAGCAATGCATACAATATTTCCAACAGGATATGCAAGTATTTGTCCTCTAATGACTAGTTCTTACACATGACGGCATGAGAGCCCTTGGGCTTGGGCTAACTTTAGTTTCCAATGTAATTATTAAGCGATGCCCATAGTAATACTGAAACGTAGGTATAAATTCCTTGTAATTATTCCCAATATGGCTCCTAACCTCCAAATTGTTAGAAATGTGCGTCAAGATCTCCATCTTGCAGGGTGTCCATGCAGTTTACTCTAGGAGAACGTCCGCTGCGTCAGCAATTCTTCCTGATACATTGTTAAATACTGCAGGTACCCGGCCAGCATTTCTTCATGGTGAGGTATGATAAGCGGACATACGTTGTCACTCCTCAAGTCCTTTTGTATGGCGCTTTCTATTCCAAGTGTTTATGCACCAAACTAGACGGACTAAATTGTTACTTACCTGTTGACTTTATGTAACTAAACTCAAGCTACATCATCTTCACGAGTTGCATGCATATATTGTAGGACATAGCCAACTTGCTGGCTTATAATTCGTTTAATCTCAAGTAGCGGCAAACTACCGCCTTTTTGACGTGTATCTCAGGCAATGACAAACTGGTGAGATGTAATTAACTCCATATAATAGGGCCGTCACACTACGACGTATGGCCTTAGCATATGCTGACGTATGCGATTTTCGACCCAACACGTCGGCATGCGTTATGTATACGTTGGGCGTAAGTTGAGTACGTTCGGGATACGGTGTCATAGGTCAAGCCGCTAAAAATAAATTGTGCATGTTCAAAATTTTCAACATATGGCTGAGGTTTCTCATACGTTATGCACACGTTAGCCATGCATTCAGCCTGTTGGGAACGTGCAATCTGCATACAGCCAACGGATGCATAACATACTCCAAACGTATGCCCACCGTATCTCCAGCACACTTAACGTATGCGCCATACTTCTAATGATGGAGTAACATACGTAACGTTGGTCAGCATATGCAAACATTTTGTGAGGCACATGAACGCTCTCAATAGGTCAGAGATACGTTCCGCATACACTAATTTTTATCCGCTGAAAGTTTGCCGTCTGCCGACCTATTTTGATTTGAAATTTATTTCAACACGTTACGCACACGCCGGCGCCATACATCATACTGTGACAGGGCCTTAAGAGAGCTAGATGTGGCATACCAGGTTGTCAATCTCTAGCAGGCATGATTATTAAGTTCATGCTGTACATTTAACAGTTGTCTTCATAAAAGCAGCAAACTGGAGACCCTGCCTACCTTTGCTGTTCATACAAAAATACAGCACTGCCGATTTAATAGATAGTACCTGTACAATTTCTATATTATATTAATGATATAACCTGAAACTATCCGGATATTCCATATCTATATATAATACCAACCGGTGGTTAAGCTTTAGGGTCCTTCTAATCACTACTCCTCTGATGTTTCGCCGTGTATGGGTTGTTAAGAGCAGGGGTTTTTTTTTGTGCCTACCGTACAGATTTCATATTAATCACGATTTTTTTTTTTTTACTAACTTTGACCAAAGTCGTATCCATTTTGAGTCATGTAACCTTGAGTGTTGTTAACTCCGCCATTACCATGTTTTACCGATGTAATGCAGGACTGTGCATGAGTTCGGAATATATACACGGTCTCGGAATATAGTCAGAGACCATGAATAGACAGTTCAACTCAATATTGGTCATGGGATTGATGCGGAGCCTAGCTTTAACCCATGCACAGCACGGATTATAGCTAGTATATATTATATATGATTTGTACCGGCCATGGAGTATAATTTCTGTGAGCAAATTGACAGCACTCTTCTACTCGGAAACCTGTTTAGATTAAGCCATTTCGTACGACAGTATAACACGAGAAGTAATTAATCAATCAATACAGCATTATAATAAATTATACAGCTTTGCTATTTAAATAAACAAGTCACATAGCTTTGCTATTTAAAAAATAAGTGCAAGACTAAAAGAATAACAAGTACAAATTGATGGCATCCTTACATGAATTGCCACCAATCCGCCTCCCCTCTGAAGAAATTCCTGTTTAGTCAAAGCCGTTCACCCTCCCCGAAACCTTATTCATCATTCGCCATCTTATGAGTGAATAAAGAGATTCGCTCAATGATACCCACGAAACAGCACAAGCATTACTCATTAGTAAATAGAAGGAATAATCAAGCAGACAGCATTGTTAACATTCGACAAAATGATGTCTGCTATGGATGTAAAGGTATGGCTAACGAAGCTACGTCAGTCAGTCCTGTAACACTGTAGAGTCGACATTCAAAGTAATCTCAGGACGGACCGCTGATACTAGAGAATTAGCCTCACTACAACGCACAGTTACTGCATATCAAAGCAAATTAATACCAGTATTTCAGTTATCAGAATGTCTAGAGATGTGCTGTTCGCGATTTTACACCAGGAAACAAATTACGCATCTTGATTCCAGAGAAACATGACAAAGAGTAGGCGTGGTGCATGCAGATGCCATTGATTATTTGCTTCAAGTCGCTTGAACCCCACTGGGTGAAGCTGAAATCAATCAATATTACTGCCGCGGAAGTGTTTCCACCTAGTCCTGAAAAGACACATGTAAGAATTAGTTAATGTGTTCACTGCATTAGGTAAGGATTAGAATGTTAAAGACCTTCTCCCGACATCTATAATGAAAGGAAAATTGATTTTTATTGGGGGTAGTTTAACGTTGTGTCGGCAGCAAAGACCACATTCACAGCGAATGAAAGGGATATGGTCCTGATTGACATACAATGGACGTAACCACAAAAGCCCTAACGTGTGTCTAACATCCACACATAAGTCAACTTTAAACCCACCGCTCAAGTTTCAAATTGATAAATTGGCCCTAGAATGTCGTCGGTAGTTGCTTATAACTCGTGGATGTGTACAAAGAGAACAAGGCACAGGAAAAAGTAGATCATGTTGAATAGTCCGCACAACAAGGACATTATAAACAACCGAAAAAAAAGAGTTAGTTGAAGGGCAGCAAATACCATTACAGGTTACCATCTGTCCAGTGTTGGGTACATGGAATAATACAACAGTGACACGTCAGTGCTGGGCAGTCGGACCAAAAAACAATGTCACGGTAAGATGCACCACGCAGCGCTTTCGCATGAAATACAGCAAACAAGGTAATTGGACCTCGCCCAGCCTGACTGCTGTACCAATCAAAGACAATGTACAACAATTAGTGTATTATCTCCTAATATTAATAATGAAAACAATATTATAGTATAGTAAAGTCCAAACATACTATAAGCACTTTAATCTGTGTCATACATAAATGAAATTTGTGATTAATGTCTGAGTAATAAAACTACTACTACACCTAATCAAATACAATGCACCTTGCTTGCCGTTGGATGGTGGCACGGCCTGATTATTTCAGAATTTCATATTTGAAAGTGCTCAGTGGCACATCTTATTGTACATTGTCTTTGGTAGGACCCAGGGTCACTGGGTTCATGAGTTATACTTGTGCTTACTTCTCTCCCGCACATTCCAGGGACGAGAGTACAGATCACAATTGTGCAAGGCGAGGAAACAGTGACGGTATGATAAAAGGTCAAATCAACCCGGAATGAATCCACTACTTGGATTTGAGACAGTGCCATTGAGGACTTTGACCAGACATTCCTCTCCCTACAGAGGCGGCGTTATGGACAAGATGGACTAAAGCACCCATTGTCAGCGCCAACACACAAAATATAAACCCTCTAAACCAAAAAAACGCACAATCCATGAGACCATCAGCATTTCTTCTTAAATATACAAAATCTACTTTTGCGAATGTCAAAACAGCACGAGCATAGATCGTTACTAGACATCAGTAGTCATCGTGTTTTTTCTTTCTTTTTTCCCCCTAAAGTCCTTGCTTTTTAATCATGTAATATCAACTTGGCTGGTTTCTAGCATTGGGGTTCCTTTAGTCTATAGGGTTTACAATACAGAACGACTACTAGAAATGAGCAGTATTGTAGGCGACTAATTACATCACTTGTTGGTTTGAGAGTTGCATTGGAAAACCTAACTGACAATTTCCACTACGAAATGATGGCAGCTTTTCTCCATACAAATGTGTAGTACTTGATTGATATATTATATTTTTTTAAGGAATGTTTTTTGTTATAATGATATTTGATATGGCTGAAAAACATATACAATAGGACAAGTTTACATTTGCTTTGTTCACAGTTGTAAATCCAATTACCGATTGTAGATTACCATAACGATACTAATAGCAGTGTCCATTGTTAAGATTTTGGCAATTTTAAAGACATAACATATATCTGTACAAGCAAAATATACTTCAAAGTGTATATCCTCCAGGTTTAACCACATTGTCATATACAAAAAAAAGTAATTATTGTATATATCAAACACATCTATCCTAATATAATATATTTTGCTAGCCTGAGCCAATTTGTAAAACCAGCTTTCAATTAAAACTGCAAAAACTTGGTTATCACAGAATTTTACAACTGAAATAGCACCAAATGAAAGATTCAATTTGACCCTGATTTTCCCTACACTGACATTAAAGCTGCATAGTCCGATGAAAGCATCACATTTTCGAAACTAAAACACTTAGCCAGACTTTATTCTACATATCCCATTCATGGTAGAATTTATTGTTTGTTTGTTGTTGTTTTACATCCTAGCAACATCTAAGGTCATATCAGGATGGGTACCGACTTGTGACAGTGTGCACTTATGGCGACTTTATAGTGCTGCCCCATGGGGAAATCAGGCCACCGGCACCATGACCCAATCAGTCACATTATCCTGACACTGAGCCAACCATTCCTTGCCCTATCCTATTAATGCCGAGCGCCAGGCTAGGAAGTGACAAGTACCAATTTTAGTCATTGGTTTGACTCGACCGGGAACCAAACTACCGACCTTCCACATGCGAGGCCCACGCTCTACCGATTAGGCCACCGGAGTATTTGTTGCATACTGTCAATTTAATAGGACCTGTAACAGCTGAAGCCTATGGTGTTTCGATGTGCATGCCATAATTAATTTAGCGTATTCACTTCAAGTGTATGTCAAGTTAGCCATTAATAATCAGTTACTTCAAAACTCGATGCCCCCCCCCCTCTTTTTTTTTAAATGCCAGAAATTGATTGATTGATGGTTGCTTTACGCTGTGTCAGGAGCACAGGCCATATTCAGGGTGAGCGCAAAAATTGAAGACTCGGACTATGCAACTTTAAATCACATTAGGACCGACAGGTATCACATTGGTTGATGTCAATTCAAGTCCATGAAGGAGGTATATTATGTCAAACTTAAAAACCCATTGGATGTCAGACAAAATGCAAACATGTACGACAAATATGTACCTATGCCAAAAAATAAAAAAGAAGCATTCAATGATAGCCTTATTCGCCCAGCTTAGTCGAGGGCCCATTCTCAAACCATTTGATCCTAAGTTCAGTTCAATCCTAAATATGCAAGGCACACACGATGAGTTCCAACAATTAGGCTACCTATGTAATGTAACGTGATGGAAGTGGAGTTCTCCATGGCATGGTCACCACTGTTAATTAGTGGATAATTGGTTGTTGGAGTTTTACGTCCTGGCAACATCTACGGCCATATCAAGACAGGTACCAACTTGTGACAGTGCACTCATGGTGGCTTTATAGTGCAGCCCCACTGGAAAATCAGGCCTCTGGGAATTGATATCCCAATGACATTATCCAGACATTAAGCTAACCAGTCCTTGCCATATCCTATTAATGCCGACTGTTAGGCTATGAAGTGACTAGTATCAATGTTAAAGTCATTGGTTTGACTCGACCGGGAACCGAACTCCCGACCTCCCACACGTGAGACCCGCTCTCTACCGACTAGGTCACCGCGCCTGGTCATGTGACCAACATGCATTAACACTTAAAATTTTCTTTTTTTAAAAACATTTTCTATCAACTCCTGCATTGTACTTCCAAATCCCATACATACATTTTTCATGAACGCTGTAATTACTGCCTATGCGCTTTCAGGCTTCTCTAAGAGGAACTACCATTAAGTGTGCGCCAGTATCATCATTATAAGCGCAAATCATAATAAGTCGTCATTTTGGTAATCATAACATTAAAACACTGGCAGACCGTGCATTTCTATTCTAATTTTGAGAAAAAAAGTACTGCCCATATATTAAATTTAAAATCGTCATTAACGAGTATTTATGGTACAATAGTTTGATTGGGATTTTACGTCCTAGCAATATCTAAGCGGTTCAGTCGGAATGGCGGTGTACATTGGTAAACTAAGAGACCTATCGAGGGTGGATCTCATGTAAATTTATAATTGGTATATACAGGTACATTGTGATAGCCTTCCGCAGTAAAAAGAATAGAGGTCCTTTATATAAAAGATGTCACATATATGGGTTATTCTCAGAAATTGTACCACATTTTTGGTTTCCATGGTACATTGTTAATGGTTTGCCTTATTTTTATTTTTATTAGGGTAGTATGTCAAATGACTTTGTGTATTAAGTATGTTAGCAATACTCTATGTATTTAATCTATCCCACAAATGTATCCAAAATATGCTTATATGATTTTGTGCTCAAATGAAAATCTGCTGAATGACACCATACATCTACCCAAACGTTTTGTTTTCAACTTTATATTTCTTTTAAGAACCAATACTTTTGGCCTAACTGTAATCAAGAAAATCTTGGTTGAATTTGTTGAAGTGATATTATGAATGTGTGTTAAAAATGATGTTATGTATGGATGTTACATGGTTAATTTTAACAGCTTTCTCAATTTGTAAAAGATCAAATTAAAAAAGTGAGAAAAAATGTCAACATATAAACCTTCATATGAATATAGATTCTGCTATTATTTGGAATGTTTCCAATTTTCGTTTCCATGTCACAAAAGTGTTATAATTTCCGAGAACCACCCATACATTAATTTTTGTATGGGGCAGAGGATTTCAGTCAGTCACACCAAACTTGATTTACATGACATGCTGTGTATATTGGTTGTCATTCACGCGTGTATCCATCAGGATTTAAAACCATTCCTTACTGGATACTGATAATTCAGACATCAAATGTTACCTTAACGAGTGGCTCTAATATTAAATGAACGTATTACAAATGGATGGAATTGCTGGCGAACCTTGGAGACTAGATCACAATGCTATTAGTGACATTTTAATACGAAAATGTAATCTACCCATACAAAATTCATGCAACTGAAAACAAATCACTTAGATTGACAATACAAATAGCTAAGTGAAGCCTAGTTGTCAAAGCACACGAAGCTAACTTACATCCACTTGTATTACAAATGCTTAAAACGGTTACACTTGGAACCGCCTTAATATTAACTGATTTGTCAAGTTTAAAAAACTAATTTGTTGTCAGACATGAATTCACGATTTATCTAAATGAGACTGGCTTTAGCTGAGCAAAATTATAATGATTAAATCCCAGTAATTGTACTTTTACAACCCCAAGCACATTTTTGACAAAAATACAAATTAGAACATAGCTCATAACTACAAGACCCCCGGTTTAACTATTCCGACATGGAATTACAATAAGTCAAACTCACAATGCTTTTGTTTCCCATGCACTACATTTAACCCGGATACAAAACAATTTACCTGAATATGCCCCGACTGAAATATTTATTACAGGTTAATAAAGGAATTAATTCAAGTAAACGCTGTTAACATCAGCTAACTTCAGAACGTCTTAATTAACAATATAATGTGCTTATAATTAAACCGGTCGGCATGCACTTTAAGTCTGCTAGTTTATACGGGGCAAGTCTGGTGACAGGTACTAGTGCTACTTGGAAATAGCACAATCATACTTATGCCATTTTGAAAAGTAAAAATATTGTGTTTTGCCCAAAGAAAACAGAAGGTAAATGCAGTACAAGAGATACAAAACCATGACATATTTATAGGCTTCATAATACGGCGAAGTAATAAAGAAATGAGGATGATCTGGTCATTCATTTTCAAGATTCGCCTAGTCATGGCTCAATTAAAAATAAACCAGCACGAAATGAATCGTGCACAAATGATCAAAACATCCTACTAGCTACAGCAAGTGAACAAGTACAGTTAAATTTATACAAAAAATATTCTAAAAGGTTTCATATCCCAAGATGACAATTTCATTTTCAACGCCATAAATTTCTAATGGAAATTATACTGACAATATTGGTGCAGCTAATATCTAAAAATGAGTTTCTATTCAACGATTCCTACCAGCTAGCATAAGTTGGAATTTAAACTATAATACTGTTATCAAAAGCAGTTGCTTTCATAATTAACATATATTTTATGTACACAGGCACAATATGGTAATTGGTATGTAGTGTTCTTTCTGTTTGTTTAAAAAGAGAATGCGGGGAAATAAGTTGAGCAACAAGGGCGTGTGTAGCAGTCACATGTCAATTTACACATACATATCCAAGCAACACATTGCAAAGCACTCCAAACAATGCAAACAAACGTATGCAACGCCACCATAACAATCGCTTTCTGACTGCCAAACCTCACCATTTTACGGGTAGAATATTTAAGAAATGACTGATCAACAACCAAGACTCGGTGTTTGTTAAAGCTGCTCTTTTAATACCACTAATAGTCTGAAACTTTTATTATTTTATTTTCTTTATAAGAAAAAAGTGGGGGTTGGAAAAAAAAAGGAAAAAAAAGAGGGACGAAAAAAGCCAAAATAAAATTAAAAAATTGGATAAAGCAGTGCTGAACACTTGGATGGCAAACTGCAAGTAGCAGAAGCAGGTGTTGCACCTTCTTATATCCAATGTAGTCAGTTTCTCGGCTGATCCATGAATCATTAAACTACAAGCACCCAGCGTGAGACAGTGGGCGCGTCCCAGTCTCGGCTGAGGATACGATGGCGAGCAGGCGATACTGAAGTCGCGAGGAGCTCGGCATGCTGTGGAGGCTGGCGGTGTCCAACGGCACGGTGTCCCTTGATGTGCAGTCCAGAGATGCGCAGTCCTCAACAACGAAGCGGCGAATCCCCAAGTACTTGTCAGTAGTGCACATCTAGCTCGCTCTTGGAGGGGAGGGAGGGAGGGCATCTTTTTTTCCCCCTTTTCTTTCTTTCTTTAATTTTTTTTCTTTTCTTTTTTTTGTGCATCACCACCACATGTTTTACAACACCACATGGGAACATTTTTTTTTGTGTGGCTCCTGTATCGATTGATTTCTTTGTGCAAAAGGCATCTTATCTTTTGCATGGGTTATCATGATCAAGTGAACTATGGATTCACCGTGTTCCGTACGTTATTCTTTCGCTCTTATTTTCTATCTAATAATGACATTACATAATTTGAAGTGATAAAAATGTTCTGACACATTAGATCCTTCTATGATATACATCGTGTTTCATGACATGTAGACGACATGTGGGTACATAAACATCCATGTGATTCCCTACAATGAAAAGAAATGGTACAAATATAGGGAATCTGATCAGTGTACAAGCATGTTCTCGATGTGAGAAGTACCCAGATTGGTTGACAGACTTGAGAACTTTTACACACCAATTGCAATCATGAAAGCCTGCTTTCAGCTGGAGAGAAATGAAGTTACACCACCTGTCAAAATATGACACTCGACATCACACACAATGAGCATGCAGACATAAATGGAGCTCAACACCATGAATTGGGCTGGAAAATAAGCAATACCAATAGGTACACACTACAACCAGTTATTAGGAACAGGTTTTCCTGCTGGATGTTTGCAGTCTTGAAGGCGATGAACCATGTTGAATATTGTTGTCCTGAAAAGGAAACCTTATACACTACGGTTTATATGGGTACTGAATACAAGCAATACCACCACGTCAACATCAACACTGCGACAGTGGCCTCTTATAAAGTATCTTATTGCACTACCACAATTAGAATGAGGTCTACTGCGTATGGAATTCCATAAGTGAGAAAATACCAACATCACAATCACATAGCAACTATGCTTAACTTGAGGTCGTTTTACAACAGCCTAAAATACAGGTATTCCTAGTTCCAGTGGTCCGTCAGGTAGGACTGAAGCTACGACTCCGCACGCCAGGTCACAGCTTCAGCTTACACGGTGATTGTTGGGGTTGGTGCTACTCACGGCCCTATCTATCATTCATGATAGACCCTAAAATGCAAACTGACTCTGCACCTATAACCACTGATAGATAGCCAAACATGGTCGGATTCTTGTCAACATTTGTTTCTAACAATTGCAGTGAAATTGTCCTAGCAAATATGTTAGATAAACTACCACTTTAGGTGTGTGTTCACCAACTCCCCTCACCTTCCAGCGTCTACGCTGAAGTTGCGATCTGTCATGTCTACACGCTGGGTCACACCTTCAGTCCTTCATGAGGGACCAGCAAACTAGGAACACATGTAATCACGTGACTTCACCAGAGCATATGACCAAGAGGGAGCTTCCACACGCAGAATACCTCGATCTTTGTTTTAAACTGACAGCACAAGAAACACCAACATATTGTTCTTTAAATAAATTCGGAGCTGTAAATGTCAACAAAATAAAACCATAGTATGTCGATATCCATTTCTACAAACTCAAGCTGACTAGTACCTAAAAATTGCTGCACTTAATAGATTTCAGCACCCACATCTCTGTAGAGCAGATGGACCTAAGTATGTTGCATAGTTGTAAGAAATACCGAGGTAGCAAACATTAATAACTGTAGGGTACCGATTAAGCAACAAGCACACAGTAGTGCAGTCTAGTGAGTTCTATGTGCACTGGTTACTTTAACATTATTGATACCAATAACACAATTTCCAGGCAATATTGTGAGAATTATTGTTCGGTGTAAAGGCATAAAATAGCCCACAATATTATACTGGTACAAAGCTGGTAGGGAGGCAATCTTGTACCGGTATGCATCCCAGGTATTAATTAATCACAAGAAGGGCTTGGCCTAGCATTACAGAGCCTAGCATTACAGAGTGTCTCACTAAAGTAGTGAAGTGTATATTGAGCAGTGTAGTGTGGGACACTGAACTAAAGCGTACTCCCCATAGTAATTTGTTGTCAGTCTGTTTGATTGTTGTTTTACATCCTAGCAACATCTAAGGTCATATCAGGACAGGTACTGACTTATGACAGTGCACACCCATGGTGACTTTATGGTGCTGCCCCACTGAGAAACCAGGCCACCATCACAATCACCTGATATCCCACTCAGTCACATTATCCTGACACTGAGCCAACCAGTCCTGGCCCTATCCTAATAATGCCGAGCGCCATGCTAGGAAGTGACAAGTATACATTTTTAAGTCATTGGTTTGACTCGACCAGAATTACCCACGACCTCATGGGTTCGGATCTCCCGAAACAGGAGACGGACGCTCTACTCATTCGGCCACCCCTGGCTGGTTTTGTTGACAATCAACACACTGTGAAGCATACGGGTGTCTTTTTTTTCCTTCTTTTTTTTTTTTATTAGGGAGGGGCAATAGAATACTGGTATATAATTAGGAAATTTAATTCGTAACATATTATCCCCACCCCAGGTCAGGTTCACCCTGGTACATTGCAGAGGGCAAGAATCGGAGAGGACAGTTTAATACAGCAATACCAGGTTATGAGAATTTAGTAATATTGCGCTTAGCTTTTAAGCAATTGCTTTTAGCCAAATATGGCAATGGCATGATACAAGTACAGGGTAGGACAATAAGGACTGCGCATTTGCACTGGGCACCTAGTTTACTCGGTTGGACAGGTGAAGTTCTTGGTGACCTGCCCGAATGGGCAACTAGTTATTTTTCTGATCTGCAGTAGCAGATTTCAGTTTCAATTGGCTGACTTGGGCTTGGGCAAGTGGGAAAAAAAGTTATTGTCCTACCCTGTACAACACATTACGACAGTTGAACCTTGGGTGACGGAAGTGACAGCGTACCAGGTCTACATTAACGAGTTCAGTGAAAACCCAACGCAATAACCATGATGTAGGCCAACACAATTTCTGTTTGGTACCAAACGCGTCTTGAAATGTCTTGCACTGCCACCGGTTAATTCATACATTACTGAAACAGATTCAGCTGACAACAGTATTCATCGACATCCCGTTATTTACTTAAGCGCATATACCACTCACTGCAGCTTTTCTTGACCCCCCCCCCCCCCACCCCCACCCTTCCCCTTCTCAGTAGTGAATTCTCATTCCATTCCACATTACAAATGTCACATAAACACAACCGCAGTGTATCATATACATAATAAACCCATAAAAGCCTGGGCAGTGCAATTAGATGGACAAGAAGCGTTTGTAAACACCAAAATTGAAGAGCATTCACCTACATCAGATTCGAATACTACCTAGTATACCCATAGTAATCACCAACTACAATTCAGATTCAGTACTTTCTGTTTTGCAACCTATATCACTGGTTGCAAACTGTTTAATACAGTGTGAAACATGCGAAGATTACTAGTATTTAAATCACGGGGCTATACACTAATTGAAACCTTGAATAGACAGCACGGCTTGCATGCGAACATGTGAAACACTATTTCGGGTCATGGTATGGCTTCTATTACTAGTATTAGTAGTTGTACAGTAAATGATTCTTACAATACAATATAAGGGTTACAGGTGGGTTGCATAGTTTACACATGCGCAGTGAAGCCCCCTCGACGAGCATCCTGAATGGCATGGGATGTGCAGCGACGTTACTAACAATATTTAGTAACATCCCAGTCCAAAACATGGGCACAGCTTTCTATTACGTCCCAGTGAATTTACTGGCAAATGAACAGTGTTGAATTGAGGTCAACATTATTACTAGGTGTAAAATATTAATAGAAAACATCAACAGTTATACAATAATATTTTACATTTCCCAACTGCAATAGCGTTACTTATATGCCAGGGTATTTAATAAAGCTACAAAGAAAACATTTTCATTGGGGGGGGGGGGGGGGGGGGGGAAGTTATCCCCTACTATGGTAGAGAAGTGGCAAGGGGACAGACAAGGCAATGGAAGATAAGTGTAGGGGGGTGGGAGGGGAGGCGGAAAAGATTATTTTATCTCCAATAAACTATGGGAGAGAAGTGCGAAGGGGACAAGGGAGAAGAGGGTAGGAAGGGGGGGGGGGGGGTGATGGAGAAAAGTGTTCATTTTAATCCCGGTAAACTATCGGAGAGAAGTGGGTCGGAGGCGGAAAGAAAGGAAGAAGGAAGGAATGTTAAAAAGCAACCCAATTTACCGCGCCTTACCGTGTATGAAAAGTGAGTTCTCAGTGGCGACGACTGTACTCCCGCTCCCTCTCCCGGCCTTCTCCGTGCCGGCTGCTGCTGCGCTCTGCGTAATCCCGGTGCTCACGGTCCCGGCTCCGTTCCCGGTACTCGCTGCTCCGCTCGCCGCCGCCGCCTCCACCGCCGCTGGGGGCGCTGCTGCCACCTCCGCCGCCGCCGCCGCCGCCGCTCCCACCCCCACCGCCGCCCCCGGCGCCGCGCTCACTGCCGGCGCCGCGTTCGCTGCCGGCGCCGCGTTCCCGGCTGCGGGACCGGTGCCGGGAGGACCGCTTCTCACGGTCCCGCTCCCGCTCACGGTCCCTGTCCCGAGAACGGGACCTGCGGTCTCTGCTGCTTGACCTGGCAGCAAAAACAAAAGTTCATTCCAAGGGCAGGGTCCGTATACATGTGCATATATGGAATTCAAGGCTATTTCAAGGATTTTCAAGGCAGTGTTTGATAGGAATTCAATACTATTTTCATTTGATTTAGTCTGAAATCGTCATTCGGAATGGCAATCGCAGACTAATTTAAATCAGTGGGGACAGTCGAATGGAATTCAAGATTAATTACCCAAAATAAATTAAAGGCCTTGAAATGGGGCAAATGAAGTTCAAGACTTTCCAGGCCCTGTACGGACCCTGTGAGGGTAAGATTAAAATCATCGGCCTGGGAGTAATGACGCTCATTGCTGTGAGTTGAAATTGTAGAAGTAGAAGTTCTTTTGGCACCAGGGTACACAAGCACTGTGGAGTATAGTCTATGTTGTGGAAAAAGTACAGGTCGCAGGTGGGCATGTAGACAAGGCTGGCGACGTGCGTCGGCTCATTTGGAAAGCACTTCATGGGCTAATTCTACCTGGGAGTTCAGTGACTGTATAAGTCACTTACAGAAAATTGAGTTGTAGGTTTAATTTTCGTCAGTCATTTCTATGTTTTCCAGGCTATAACATACATTACATATTTTGTTAAACAGCTAGACCTATTTGACCCGACGTTGCGAGCCACAAAGACCCTTTTGTAACACATAACATAATATTTCAGTTTAGTTGTAAATGATACTCAACATTGCGCTACTTATTTACAGGCATGACGTGAATGTTTAGATGGATGGGATAGAACCATCAAGAGCAAGAGTCACTGCTTTATCAGCGATTCATTTCGCAAGAGTAAAATAGTGAAAAGAAATGAGTGGTCTGTTGTAATACGGGTATTCCAAGTTCCACCAATTGTGACTGATGCTGTGAGACACAGTACGTCAGGAGGTGACTACACACACATACACGATGATAGTGGAAATGGTATTTTATCTCATGTAAGATATTTTGCGAGAATTTCATTGCAAACTACATTAGAAACAAATGTATGGCAAGGTTGATTGATTGGTTTCTTTATGCAGTGTCGGCAGCATAGGCCATATTCACGGCGAGAATTGGTTAAAAAAAATTCAACCATCGCCTTTACATGTAATGTAAAAGCATACAATCAATTATGTGCCAATAGACACGTAGATTTTTTAAAACTCACAATCATATAATTTGTGGTCAAGGTAAATAAAATAGATGAAAGAATTAATTAGTAAAAATTGTTTTAATAAACCATATATGATATGGCAAGAATCACACTGAGTTTGCTTAACAGAATGCAGGCACGAAAGTAAGTTTTTAAGTGTTGGGCCTAGTTTGTTAGGATCTTACATTCTCACAAAACTTACTCATATCAAGTTTAATATCGACTAATGACTGCGCACTCATGGCAACCTTTATAATGAAACCAGGCCGCCAGCACTATAACCCATTATCCTGACACTGAGCAAACCAGTCCCCGCCCTATCCTAGTAATGTCAAGTGCTGTGCTAGGTAGCGACAAGTAAAGTTTTGTAAGTCATGGGTTTGACTCGGCCAGGTGTTTTAATCCTCAACCTTCCACACCGGAAGCCAACACTCTTGCTGATTCAACTACCGTGTCCAGTTTGGGCACATAGTGAAGAATACGGTTGGGAAGGGGAATCATCCCCACGTTCCGTAATGTAAGATGTAGCTGCGACCCGATGTGTTGGGTCTCAGCTACAGTTCTTTCTGTGAGACAAGCGTAACCATTTCTTACATTGATATTCAGCCAAATATTGTTACAAGTTACAACCCGCAATCTGACATAAAATATCGCATGGCTTTTGACATAAATCACAATATAACCAAATGTACTTACTTTGAGCCGTATGACTTTGACTCTATGCCATGGAGTGTGTCTTGTAGTGAGCTGATAAGAATTTTGCAGCGGTCGTCGTTGGCAATCTTTGATTGCTTGATTAGTGAAACGGCCGTTACCAGTGTCTCAATGGCACTAGCATACTCTCCTGCAAAACAAAATGCCCAGTGAGGAAATTACCTAATTAGTATGTAATACTTTGGCCGGTTTAATGTCACAGGAATCAAGAGTTCCAAATGAAGTAACAGATCATTCACACCGAACATTTTTACAAGTGACCTATTTTTAACTAGGGCAACATAGTTGAGAATGACATTGACTTATTTGAGTGAGGGAAAAAAATACCAATATTCCCGGTGTTGCAGTTTCCGTGGCACACCAGTTTGCGAGGGACACATCGCTTCTGCGCATGCATCAAAATCAAACAGCATCATCACTAACCTTATGAATTTAATATAATGTTTTTGGTAAAGATATTTTCTATATGTGTACCAAACGATTTGTTTCTAGGTGGTGTGGTTTTAGAGATATTTCACTTTTTCTGTATTTTCTGTATGAAGATTGCTCACGACCATTGACAATGCCTTGAGTTTGACGGTACGCGCAGTGCAAAACATTAGTTTTATTCAAAATTAATAGAAGTGCAGAAGCCTAACCGTATTAATTTAATATAATCTATTCATTGAATATGTTTTCTATATGTGTTCCAAGTGGGTTGCTTCTAGGTGGTGTAATTTGAGAGATATTTGACTTTTTCTGTATGAAGATTTGCTCACAGCCATTGACAATGCATTTAAATGTATGTGTCCCTCGCAAACTGGTGTGCCGCGGAAACTGCAACACCAGGATGATTTGTCTATATATTCACAGCATTGTGTGATATTTATGTATGCAACAATAAGGACCATGCAATACAAGAACCGGCCAGCGCAAGAAGAAAAGTACCCCATATTATTAGTTATTACGACCGGCCTAACAAACAGTCCTTTACAATTAACGCAATGTTGGAACAAGTAGCATTTTTCAAATGGGATATTTCTGTCGTTTTATTCTGAATTTTAGCACATCGCCATGACCTGCTAATGCCAAAAGCAATAGAAAGGGTAGATAAAGGATTCACCCGGTACTCGCAGTACACAGGTGAATACCAGCCCTATATAAAAACGGTCGAAAAAGCGGGTTAATGAAATGAGAGCCTAATTTCACAATCTAAGAAGCAACATTTATTCTTTGTAGATGTATATTTACCCGCTACTGTTGACTTGAAAAATATAATAAAATATCTAGTTTAATAAGATTTAAAAGTCAAATCGACGGCGTTCTAGCGCCACCATCTTGTCTTTTTGCATTCTCGCCGTCATCGTCGAATATTGCCCAATCACAGCACACCAAAGTTTTCATATTTTTCCCGTTCCATTCAAGATTTTCCAGTAGAAATCTCTACTGGAAATTAGTGGAATTACGGAAAATTGTTTATCTTCAACAACAAAAATAAAATGTTAAACATCCCAAATTAATAATGTATAGCAAAAAGCGAATTTGAAAAAAAAGAAAGGAAAAAAATCGGTAGTAATGGATATGCATGGAAACTGGAAAATTAAAAAAATCTAAGTCATTCCAAATTGGCTAAAACATTAATAAAAAATTGTTAAATGAAAAAAGGAGAAATTTGGAAATTATTGCAATTCCATTAATTAGTGGAAGACTGGCATCCCTGAATAGACGACAAGGTATCTATTTTGTAGTTTTAACTGTTTAACCCATGGCATAAATATATTTATAACGAGCAGAGCACACAGGGTTCATATCCATTTTGACAGTAAATTCCGGGATTTTCTAGGATGTTCTAAAGACGTGTATTAAATTGAAGTACCCTGAAACACAGCCATATTCATATGTCGGTCAATTAACTGTATAAGATGTCAAGTGTAAATAAGCAACAACAACAAAAAAAAGAACAATGAAAGTATGTATAGTTGTAATATGAAAACCAAGAGGCAGGATAACAAACCCACAAAAATCAAGTTAAATACAAAACATCATCGATTAAAGTCTGGGCACGTCACCGAATATAGGCAGTAACAAATATATATTATATATATATTCATTTTCCAGAATTTTCAAACAAATTCCATGACTTTACAGGCCTCCAATCTTGAACTATCAAATTCCACGACAGTCCAGGTTTTCGAGGACCCGTACCCGCAATAGCCGATGATTACTTTTAATGCCCAGGGATCGTTAAACAAACAAGCAAACAAACAAACAATTCAGGACCCGGATGAACCATGAGTGCAGGTTTGTAATTTAAAAGTCAAGGCACTAGTGAACACACCTGCCGAGGCATCCTGCACAGCCCGCGAGATGGCGCTACTCGACACGGTCTTGTTGCGCTGTAAGATTTCCTCAAACTCTGTATCAGACACGGATGGCTGTGGCGGCGGCTCGAGCCGCTCCATTGGAGGCCTGAAATGTGGAGACCTACAACATAAACCGGCGCCGGGGCCGGCCGATTAAAATGGGATGGACAGGCCAGACAGACGCAGGGATCTGGTATCAGGCGCGGGCCACAGCCTTCACCGCAACCAGCCACGTAGTCCACTCACATTAACATCAAATAAATATACCCAACCAACTACAGTAAAACCTCTCTAAATCGACTGACAAATAGAATCAACTTTGGTCCATTTAGGGAGGTGATCGGTTTAGGGAGTTTTTCATTTCCTTACAATCGTATTGTATGGGCGATCATTTGGGACCCAAATAAAGCGATCGATATAGGGGAGTGGTCGGTTAGAGAGGTTTTACTGTAGATGCCGGACAGTTCTGTAAGTTGCAGGCTGAGGAGTTTGAGTTTCTGGCATATTTCTTGTAAATAGATAAATATATTAGATTGGTCACTACAATCTACCATGCTTTAATTTGAAGTGACTTTTATTTTTAAAAGCTTTTATTAAATTGACTTCCATGCAGCAATACATGCTTAATGAAGGTACAAATAAATTGGATATATAGGATCAAATTTTAGTTTCGGAAATGGTATGCTTTCATCAGAACATTCAGTATACTTCCTGGAGGGGGTAAAATTTTGATTTTCTTTTTTGCAAGATCCTTCATCATGACCCCTACTTGAGATAGAGCTTTGAAACTCTGCAGATATGCTTCTCTTGATGCAAAGAATGTGTGCTGCATTTTGCAAAGCTCTATCTTTAATAGTTTTTGAGATACGGAAATCACCCAAAAATCACCGTGTCTCCCCTTAAACAAAAATTATGCTTCAGCAGACCATACAACTTTAAGCTACAAAAAGGTTAGCAGTTGAACGTAACCGAATCCAACAGCTGGTGAGAAATGGACAACTTTTAATTGCAAGAAATATGCGGAACTATTAAGGCAAGCGATACAATGTCATGCTTGACAGTGTAATGTAACCTACACACAATTTGCATTGCCCAAAATCAACTTTAGTATTTTTTATATTTTTTAAATAACGTGTACGTCAAATCAACAATACATAGATAATATTTATATATATGCAAACCCATAAACAAAGCATCATAATTGATTGACAAACACCAATAACAGTAATATCGCAATCTTTAAGTCGCATAGTCCAATGGTTTTGAGTTTCTGACATTTTTCTGAGATAAATATATTAAATTGATCATTATAATCTACCTTACTTTAGTTTGAAGTAACTTTTAATTGAAATGGTTACCTTTTGAGAGATTTGAAATTCAAACATGTGAAAATAATTTTGGCAAGCTTGCCAAAACTCTGATACCATAGGTTTCTGCAGTAACAGGTTCTATTAAATCGACTCAGTGTTCCCTTCTATGTGGCAACAAATACTTAATAAGTGCATCAGTATCTAAGTTAGATATGTAGAATCAAATCTAGATAATTGTTTTGATTTTGAAACTTTGAAGCTTTAATTGCAATGGCATTTGTGACAGGGTGAAATAACACTTTTTGTTACAATACGTCACAGATGTACACGAACAAGCAAAAATAATACACAGCTTATTTTATAGGATTATAATCTAGCATGGTATATTGTGGGCTCTTTTAAGTGAGTAATTTGGCAGACTAAAATAGCATTAAAAATCACAGCCAATGTCTTAGTTTTTTTTATATAATCACGATGTGTACACATATGAAGATATGGAATTCAAGGCTATTTTTGATAGGAATTCAAAACTATTTTAATTTGGATCTCAGGAATAAACTACAATGACGAATGGTGATTTTGGACTAATTTAGATCAGCAGGGACAGTTTAATAGAATATAAGGCTTTTCAAGACCAATTACCCAAAATAGGTTAAATTTAAGGCCTTGAAATGGGGCCAATGAAGTTTAAAACCTTTCAACACTTTCCACGCCCCGCACGGACCCTGTATAATAATAATAATAATAATAATAATAATAATAACAACAACGAGGGCAATAATAAGAAAAAGAACCAGCTAACACCTACCTGCTATCGGGCGGCGGTCGACCGTACGGATCTGCGGGCGGGTAGGGGGCAGAGGGACGACCATATGGGTCGTTGGGCGGGGGCTGCAAACCAACAAAGCCTGATTCAGCGCAAGTACTTGGCGATGTCAATATTACACCGAAGGAGGATTTACTGCCCCTGCTTTAGATTGCCTGAGTGACGAGTTGGTGTCCTTACCAGGCACAAGTACTTCGCAAGGTCAATAATACACGGAAGGAGGATTTACTGCCCCAGCTTTAGATTGCCTGAGTGACAATTTGACATCATTACCGGACACAAGTATGTGGTGTGGTCAATATTACACAGAAGGAGGATTTACTGCCCCAGCTTTAGATTGCTTGAATAACGAGTTGACGTCCAAGTACTTGGTGTGGTCAATATTACACTGAAAGAGGATTTACTGCCCCAGCTTTAGATTGCTTGAATAACGAGTTGACGTCCAAGTACTTGGTGTGGTCAATATTACACTGAAAGAGGATTTACTGCCCCTGCTTTAGATTGCTTGAATAACGAGTGCTCAATATTACACCGAAGGAGGATTTGCCCCTGCTTTAGATTTCCTGAGTGACGAGTTGGGGTCCTTACCGGGAGACCTTGCGGTGCTGGCTGTGAGGTGGGCAGAGAGAAGAAGGCGGGGTTGACATGGGGCGCGGGTTGCGGTGGGCCAGGCAGGGGCACGCCGGGGGGCAGGTGGCCAGGGGGCGGCGCACCGTGCTGTGGGGGAGGTGGACCTGAGGAAGAGAAAAACACCACCTGTTCACCATCCACAAAGCAGTCAATGCTTATATGGGTTACATTAGATTTGACATTGGGTATAGTTCCACATTAAATACAACAACAAAAACTCACACCAATCAAAACATAAAGGACAGATTGAGCTACGTGTTGCAGGATATTGTGGTCAACAGTATGTCACCATACGAATTAATCAAACATAATATAGTGTTAATCTCTTTTCTACTATTATGAAGAAAATGCTATGTTATTTATTTTCTATGAATATTAAGAAAGCAGTGTTATCTCTTCTAATATTAAGAAAGCGTTGTGTTCTCTTTTCTACTACTATTTAAATGACCGAGGTATTTGTTTTCTACGATTACGAAAGTTTTATGCTTTATCTCTTCCAATAATATTAACAGATGTAGGTTTGATTACTTTTGTACTAATATTAGGAATGTTAGTCTTTTAGGTCTTTAAAGCTGCATAATCCAATGAAAGCATATTTTCAAAGCCAAAATTACAATACTTGATCCTACATGTCAAACTTAGATACTTGGTGCGAACCATGTAAGATGTTTTCACTGTAAATATTTCCAAAGTTAACCAATTAAAATAAAACCTACTTCAAACTAGAATAAGATAATTATCTTAAATATATGGCAGGGAATTCAGTGGATTATGCAACTTTAAAGTGTGTTATGGCCTTTCTACTAATATTAATCTTAATGAGTAATAATCTTACATCATGTTATATTGTATATCGACTGCCAATGGCATGTTATGACAAAAACAAAACACGCAATTGAAACATAGTTGGGGTACATGAGGTGAACATAAAATTAACGGTGCATCTTGGAATCCGCCTTCCTTAACCCATTGCCCTCTGGAACCCCATACTCGACTGCTTTAAATCTCATACATTTCCACTCACAATTATTGCATCTGATAATATATATCACTGGGAAGAGAACATACTCGTTATAGACGGACGCTTAATGCCTGAAACGTCCTGTCCACCCCATTGCAAAGGGTAACCATGCCTAGAGGCGGTTCCAAGAGTAGTGTTCATACAGCAATCAAACTTAAGGCCTTTTTGAGGGCCTTTTTGAGGTTAGAAATTTAATTTTTAAGGCCGAAATAATATGACAATATAATGATTATATACACGTCAACTCTTTTTGTTCTTACTTCACCAGGTTTCTGAATGCTATTTTTTTTATAAAGCAAAAGAAGCAACTACGGAGTTAAATCTTTATTATACTTAATAATTTTCCTAGATTAGTTAATAAGCCACACACCTAGCCATACAAAACACTATTGTCAATCAAATTTGCACTCTCTCCTCCCCCAAGATAATTGGGGTGGGGTGGGGTGGGGGGGGGGGGGGGGGAAAGAGAGGATTTGGTCAATTTCCAAGGCCTTTTCAAATTTAAGGCCTTTTCAAGATTGTGCGAACCCTGAGGAGGCAACGGGTACTCTTTAAAGCCAACAGAATTCGACATATGACCTTATATAAAGAGTTATAAAACCTCATTTATACAGTTTGCCATTTGTGCATACTAAGCAAATGTACCTCGTGATCTTAAAGAATATATTTACTTACTGAATACATGATTTGACGCTCCGTATGCACCTAATGAAGGAACAGGCAGGTATTAATCCATGCTGTAGTTAAGGGTTGTAGAGTACACATACCTAGTCACTTACAAGGCAGAGAGGAGATCACGTTGCACACATTAATGGAGACCCTAAAACTACAGAAAAACTTGATTAGTCTACAATGCCGCAACCAAAAAAAACCCCACTATTTTGGTGACCACCTCTATTTCCAATTTGGAACTAATAACTACAACTACCATTTCCGAGAAATTCCGATCCACAGTTATCAAACAATTAAAACCTAAGACACACTTCTGCACTAGTGATGTAAGAGAATCCACATCACAATTGGCAGAAGTAGGGACTGTAGCCAGCACATTAGTACACATACCTTGCATTGGTGGTCTCTGTGGTAAAGGTTGGGAGGATGGTGGGAGTCCACCGCTAGGGGGATAGCCTGGGCCTAAAATACAACACTCGATTAGCACCTTGTAAAACGGTAATGGCGAACTTTATATACACAACAAACTATTGTAAAGCTAGTAAATTTCAGCATCACTACATAATTCTTATATTAAAAATAATGGTGGGTTTTTGTTCTGTCTGAACATGCTGTCAGTGCAGAGGCAATGGTCTTCCAGATTTTATGACAAACACTGCTACAAAACTACACAAAGTGATAACAAGATAGATAAGCCAGTGACAAGAACAAAAGCCTTGCTGAGAATTAAACAGGGGAATGGGGGGGGGGGATACCTGGGGAAAAAAAGAGTTTAAATATAACTTCAAACTAAAGTAAGATAGACTATTTTGATAGCGATTTCATGGAATATATTGTTCGATAAGTACTGATGGTAACCCATCACTTTACCTGGGGGTCTGTCCCAGTCTGGCCTGGGGCCTGGTGGCGGGGGCCCCGGTTGATGTGGTAGTGGCATACCAGGAGGACCTTGCATTGGAGGCCCATGTGGGCCGGGTGGCCCGTGTGGGCCCGGCGGTCCGTGTGGGCCAGGCGGTCCGTGTGGGCCAGGCGGTCCGTGTGGACCGTGGTGTGGAGGTCCGTGGTGCTGCCCGGGACCAGGCATACCACGAGGTGGTTCAGGCCCCGGTGGAGGCCCACGAGGCGGCTAAAATAAATAAGTTGGTTGGTTGTTTTAAGTCCTGGCAACATTTAAGGTAATATAAGGACTGGTACCGACTTGTGACACTGTGCACTCATGCCGACTTTATATTGCTGGCCCACAAGGAAATCAGGCTGTCGGCACCATGACCCGATATCCCATTCAGTCACATTATCCTGACACTGAGCTAATCAGTCCTTGCCCTATCCTATAAGTGCAAAGCGATAGGCGAGGAAGCAACAAGTACCGATTTGATAAGTCATTGGTTTGACTCGACTGGGAACTGAACTCCCGATCTCGCGCCCGCGAGGCCCACGCTCTACCAATTTGGCCACCGCGCCCAGTGGAATGTACATCCGCAAATACATATAACAAATTAGGTTAAAAAATATAATTACAATCATGAGAGAGTTGACCTAAAGATGAGGTTTGATTCAACTACTCACCCCCATTCCTGGTGGTGGGCCTTGCTGCCTTGGGGGTCCCATGCCGGGTGGGCCCTGCATGTTGGGGGGCGGGCCTTGCCCCGGGGGTGGGCCCTGAGGAGGACCTCCAGGTCCGTTTCGGGGTGGACCGCTAGGTGGCCCTCCTGAGGGTTGTAAAGTGAAGCGGTTATAGCTTACCATCAATCAATAAGAACCACAACCAACACACGCCAACGGGAAGCGACGAAGACAAACAAGGAAAAGTAGCACTCCCATTTCGAAATACAGTAAAACGTCTGTAACCGACCACCTCCACAGATCGACTACTCCCCCAAATTAATCGCTTTATTTGGGTCCAAAACGAGCACCCATACAGTACCATTGTATTGATAAAAAAAAACCTCCCTAAACCTCCCAGCTCTCTAAATGGACATTTAAAGAGGTTTTACTGTAGTATATGGAACCCAGAGCAGGCATACCGCTGGGTACATAAATTAAAAACAGATATTTAGTTTATATATGTGTAAGACTCTGATCATGGGTCCATTCAGTACCTGCCCATTTAATATTCATCTTACCACTAAATGTTTCAAAATTTTGAAAACATGGCCCCTGCTAATAGGTGATATTCAGTAACGCAGAGAAAGCAGACGTTATGGTCGAAGTGCTGTACAATTGTAGCTGGGGACACAACTTTTGTTTAAAATGAGTTTAAAATAGCACTCATTTGTTACACGGCATCACTCACTCTTTTCACATCGTATTTTCCATTATAAGGCCACTCAATAAAAATTTTATTTCCACATTAATGAGTTAAAAAAGTTTGTTTTACTGACAGATTCTTGTATCATTCAGTATTTTTATTTTTACCCAGCTTATTAGTGTAGCAAGTTTGCACTTCTGTACATAACCTATCGTGTCCGATTTTTGCATTTGCAACTCCTGTTAAGCAAGAAAAGTGTATCAAATAAGCATTCAAATGCTTTAAAAGAGTTTTCAACCACCTAGAAATGTTGGAGTCCCAAATAACATCGCTAACTTTCGCATCCTGACCGTTAGGTTCAGCAGTTCTTTTTCTTCCGTACATAACAGTATCTGCTTTTGTCAGTGACCTATAAGTATTTGTTTGCATTGTGTATTTGTGTTTGTTTGTTATTTCAAGCAACTAAACTTGAATACAGATTTTGCAACAGCCATAACTGGGCACCAAGTTATGTACGCAAGATGAGTAGGGTAGTGAGTTTCTTCTGAAGTACAAAGTCAAAATACAAACTTTCTTGCTCTAAATTATAACTCATTCTTCAGAAGATATTCCACACAACACAGTGCATGCACTTTTATGCCCCTGTTGCCACTTTTATTTGATGGCTATAGTGTAACAATTTCAGTACCCCTGATCTGAGCCATACACATATAGAAACAACCATGGGATTAATTAATGACAGTATTTAGACAATACCATTTACCATGTTCTGATAGCGTTGAGATTTGGTAACCGAAAAAAGAAAATACATATTTTTAAAGGCACCCAAAGAATATTTTTTTAAATAAATAAAATATTTTAATTGAACATTTAACTAAGCATGGGGAGACGAGTCTAAGTAATACATTATACTGGGATTTCATTCCATTATTCCCATACATCATTTTACAAATGGTGCATTTCTGACGTCACCTATTTAAAGCTGCATAGTCTAAATGAAAGCCTAACATTTGAACCAAAGCTCTAACCAAGATTTTATCATATATATCCAACTTAAATACTGGTACAAAAGTAAACACTTGTTTCTGTTAGACAATACTCAGGGATGAAAGTGGTCTCTGGGAAAAAAAGCGGAAATGCTGATATTCTCCCATTGGTTTAGCATTGTCAGGGAATCGCGGAAAAATACCGGAAGTCAGGTCTCAACTAGATTGTTGTGATTGCATTATCGCCCATATCTAACAGTTTCTTGCTTAGGTTTTATGTTCTAACTACATCTAAGGTCATATAAGAACGGGATTCGAACCACCCAACTGTTGTTATATACATCCCATCTTTTCGAATTTTGTTTAACGTTAATCGGTGGATATAAGAAATCGCGGAAATGCGCGAAACCGCGGAGGTCTTTCATCTCTGAATACTAAATCAATTTAATACATCATGTTACAGGTGAAGCTTTTGGTGTTCCACATTTCAGTGCACACACCAACAATTAATTTAGCATAATAAGTTACTTCAAACTAAAAGTCAGCTAGATTATAATTATCAATCCCAGATATATTTACCCCTTTATAAATCAAACCAAAAGAAACGAAAAAACATCGGATAATGCAACTTTAAGTAGCACTTGCATATACAACACTTGAAGGCGAGCACAAACTTGGGGTGCAGGGCTCCATTCTTCCACCCACCCCTATCACATACACCGTACCCATAATAGCAGCACAGTCCATCATCTTAGCCCACAATGCTGAACTTGTCTAACCCACTAACGTCCTTCATACCTACTAAGTACCCGCTGAACTACCTATTTACAATGTCATGTCCAATGGCAGGAAGACCAGTACCGCGGCGCTGAAAAAATGTATGTTCTGATGAATAAAATATTTTGTTTACAAAAAAAACCAACTAAGTACAGTCGTCGACCATTACCTTGGTATGGAGGTGGACCCATGGGAGGCCCCTGGGGCGGCCCGCCCGGTCCTTGGGGCGGCCCGCGGGGAGGCTGTCCTCCGCGTGGAGGGTAGCCTCCGCCGGGAGGACCGCGGCTGCCGGGCCCCCCGCGGGGACCACCCGGTCCCTCCCGAGGTGGTCCACCACGCGGCGGCATCTCTCTCCTTTCCCGCTCCCGCTGGTCCCGCTCCCGGTCGCGGTGGTCCTGGTTGCGACCCGGAACATTGCCTAGGAGTACATTTGAAGATTATTTTAGCTTTAGAGTGTTTGAGCTATATGCTCAGGCCAAGTCGGAGGAGACCACCAGGGTCCACTACATGTGGTGAGAAAGCCTTGCTTAGCGTTGTCATGTGCAGCAATGAATCTGCAAAATATGCTCATGTATGCAGGGATGAAAGTGGTCTCCGGGGAAAAAAAAGCGGAAATGCTGATATTCTCCCATAGGTTTAGCAATGTCCAGGGAATCGCGGAAAAATACTGGAAGTCAAGTCTCAACTAAGCCTTGTTGTGATTGCATTATCGCCCATATCTAACAGTTTCTTGCTTAGGTTTAATGTTCTAACTACATCTAAGGTCATATAGGAACGGGATTCGAACCACCGAATTGTTGTCATATACATCCCATCTTTTGGAATTTTGTTTAACATTAATCGGTGGATATAAGAAATCCCGGAAATCCGCGAAACCGCGGAGGTCTTTCATCTCTGTGTATGATTCAAAGAAATTGCTTATCATTATTATTGAACTATTTCACATTATTTAAACACTATTCTCAAATATATCAAAACAAAATAATAACATTATGAATGGTTTAGCGCAAGGTAATCAATCAATTGTGTATGCATCTTCAGGAAATTTAAAGCTTTATAGTCCCAACAGAAGCATAACAATTGCGAAATACTAACACTAGACTTTATCCTACATATCCAAGTTAAATATCGGTGCATTTATTTAACTTTTATTTGTGAATAGAAGTCAATTTAATTTTTAAAAGCCCTTTAGCGCAGAAGCCTATGAGGTCAAAATTCATTTGGCATGTTTTTATCGTAAATAACTAGAGTAAAGTAAATTATAATGGTCAACCTAATATATTTACCTAAATATATGGCAGAAACTCAGAACCATGGGATTATGCAATTTTAAAGCACGGGATATTGGTTTATAACATAGAAACCACAGAATGGTACGTAAATTTATATCAATCGTATTCGTGTAAGATTCTAATATTTTTGTCTGCCTACAATACGACCAATATCACACTTCATACACAGATTCCCATCCCATCACCGAAGTTAAGCAATGTTGAGTTTCAACAGTACTTGGAGGTGTGGTCATTTGGGCATACTAGGTGTTGTAGACATCCTGATACAGGCTTACATTTATAACACATTAATATTTGCCATACATTTTATTTGACTCATTGAGTGCAAAGGACCAATGTTCACGTTAAACAAGAATAAAGCTCCAGGGTAGGACAGTAACTTTCCCTCGCCCTCACTTGCCCAATTGGGCAAATGACTGAATTTTCTACTTGTCTGAGTGGTAAAACTACTTTCCCAAGCCCAAGTCAGCCAATTGAAACTGAAATCTGCTACTGCAGATAAGAAAAATAATGACTTGCCCGTTCGGGCAGGCACTGCAAACTCCACCTTCCCATCCGATTAAACTAGGTGCCCATGGCAACCGTGCAGTCCTTATTGCCCTACCCTCGGCACATACTTATTACTGAGAATACAAACTACACAACAGAGCTGATACTCACCACCAAACCTCTCTCCATTGTGCTGCGCCTCTCCCTTTCGCGCATGCATCTCAAAGTTAGTAAAATTCTGTTTGCTGTAAGGTGTCACAACAGGGTTCTGACCATGAAGCTCCTTGGTTGGCAGCTTGTCCATCACGATGCGCATTGACGAGTCGGATGAGAACTGCACTACTGCAAACCTACAAATAATTGTATTTATTTATTTTATTGATGGTTTATAATATGATACAACTTGTTTTCAATGCTGAACAACTTTACTTGGTAGTTTTAAAGTATTCCTCTATTGATGTCACACTGGCTACTCTTGTTGACTCATGCATTTTTAATTAAGGGAGACCCCCCCCCCCCCCCCACTCCCCTCCCCCTCGAACGCATTGGGTATCATGTCCACTGCCACTGCCATTCTACTTGAGTGTGTAGATTTCATGGCCATGCCTCAATAATGCTTTAATATAAATAGCATGCGAGACCTCTTTTCTGAGGTAAATCACAAATAAATTTACGAGCTCCATAGAAAAATTCCCATCCTCATCTCTTAACTGTAGAAAATATAAGACAGCGGTGACTTAAAGTAAAGTTTGTTATATTTAACGACGCATCTAGAGCGCATTGATTTTCATATCATCGACCATTTGACTTCAAACATATGGTCATTCTGACATATTTCTTTGGAGGAAACCCGCTGCCGTCACATAGACTACTCTTTCCAATAAGCAGCAAGGGGTCTTTTACATGCACTTTCCCACAGGCAGGACAGCACATGTCACAGCTTTTGATGAACCAGTTATGGAGAACTGGGTGGAACTGAAAATAGGTCTGCTGAGAAGGATCGATTCGATGACTGACAGCATCACAGGTGGACAGTCTACTGTCTGAGCTACGTCCCGTTCCCCGCATCGGTAACTTATGACACACTCATTTCCAAAAATGAGGATATTTACCATTATACTGCAATCATAGATTTACTTACCCTTTGGATTGCCCATTTGCTCGATTTTCGTAAAATTTGATGTCTAGTAAGTCATTCACTCCAAGATCGGAGATGGAATCTGTAAGGTCCTGGTCTGTTGTCCACTACAAATGTTTAAAAAAAAAAAAAAACAGGCGATTATTCATATATGTTGGTAGAACAATTCTGGGCGGATTCTTGTTTCTTACTTGCTAAATGGCTATGTAAAATATAGTTTCAGAACTGAGTCGAATAAATACAATGGCTAATTAATTGAAATATATAATCCGTTCTCATGAACTTCTATAATAATTTTTATTGTTAAATAAATATATTAATTTAACCAGCTGTTGTTTGTTGTTTTACATCCTAGCAACATCTAAGGTTATATCAGGACGGATACCGACTTGTGACAGTGCGCACTCATGGCGACTTTATAGTGCTGTCCCACTGGGAAACCAGGCCGTCAGCACCATGACCTGGTATCCCACTGAGCACACCAATCCTCGCCCTATCCTAATAATGCAGAGCGCCAGGCTAGGAAGCGACAAGTATCAATTTTGAAGTCATTGGTTTGAATCGACCCGGGTTCGAACCCACGCCCCGCAGGAACCCTGGTGGAACGATTAGTGTGAATGCAAACTGAGTGTGCTGTTTCCAATACAAACAGCAAAAAGTCGCCACATACGAAATACCTAGTTGGAATACTAGCTTACATCTTACACCTATAAACATGTTCCTAGACAGATTACATATTCCATTAAGTCATAGTTGTGTCAATTTATAAGAATTTGTACCAGAGCATGAAGTTTTGCGCAGTGTAAATATGCTAGCGCGTCGAGTCAGTGCAAAAAGGTTGTAACTGATTTTTTTTCTCCAAGTTTTGCAGGAGAAGCAAAAGACAACTTTCAACAACTACAGTACCCTACTGAAAATATATATACTTTTGTCCCTGTGTATGATTATAGTTGTGCTATAGATGTTTTATTTGCTGTAAGCGACTTTCCTAAATATATTGCGTAACATTGTAAAAACGACTAATTCTGCAGTTACAACTTTGTTGCCCAGACTTCCATCACAATCTTCCAGGAAGAGCTACAGATACAACCTTTTGTGACCAGACGGGATGGCCGAATGAGTTAGAGTGCCCGTCTCCCATGCTGGTAGATCATGGAGTCGAACCCTGGTCGAGTCAAACCAATGACGTAAAAATTGATACTTGTCGCTTCCGAGCCAGACGATTGGCATTAGCACAGGGCAAGGACTAGTGTGCTCAGTATCAGGATAATGTGACTGAGTGGGATACCAGGTCATGGTGCCGAGACGGCCTGGTTTTCCAGTGGGACAGCACTATAAAGTTGCCATGAGTGTGCACTGTCACAAGTCGGTACCCGTCCTGATATGACCATAGATGTTGCTAGGACATAAAACAACAACAAACAAACTTTGTGATAAGATTTTTAAAGCATATTCTAATGATATACAAACAACGATTACAATATTTCATAGTCTTGACACCTGAATTCATCTAAATGTTACAGTTATGCCATTTCTGGTTTTATGGAATTTCAACAACAGAGCCTTTCATTTCAATGTTACTGTAAATTCCCGCTTATAAGGCAGGTCCCCCCTTTTTTTTTTTAGACCATTGGACACACGTCTTAACATCCTTATTGAAAGCAGTCCTATTGAAAGCAGTCCTATTGAAAGCAATGCTATATTAAACCCACTTATAATGCACACACACACACACATTTAAGTAAATTGGGCAATTGTGAAAGCTGAATTCGATGTAAAAGGCATGCCTTATAACCGGGAATTTACGGTTAAGTTTATAGAGATAAAAGTTGCTCCCCACTTAAAATATATTTTCCAACAAACCATTGGTTCATCAGCTATTTCTTAGCTGCTATGACATTCCACACATTCATGTTACTGTCAGACATGAGTCCAATTCAACTATTACTGTAGCTTTCAATCATGTCAACTATAGTTTTTACTCAGACTTTAAAGACTTGTGGGCCTAACAAATGACCTTGTGTTGCGCAGGACGAGATCGATCCGGACAAACTCCTTGTCAAAGGCATATTTCAGATACAGGACAAGTGGGTCATCAGCTCTGAACTGGAACATGCACAGTTCCATCCATTTCACTCTGTCATCATTATCAAAGTTAGTGAGGAAATTGCTTAGCGCTTTGAAGTCAAGGATGTCTGTACCTTGCATTTCCTTTACATAGTAGGGCTCATGTGTCTGGCCATCCATCTTTGCCACTGACAGATGCGGAACCAAATACTCGAGAGGTTGACTGATGACAATAGTGGGACTCTGCTCTGGGGAAAGAGTTGATGTGCTTTCTCACGTTTGCCTTCTGTAATTGAGTTAAATGACCACGGAGGTGGTCATTTGCTGTCATTGCTGGGGGGGGGGGGGGGGGGGGGGGGGGGGCAGGGGGAGGCCAGTGAAGCAGCCACGCCCACCTGTCAATCACCAGCCCACCACTACCCTGATGGCCTAATCCTCTCCAGCCAATCACAGGCACCCCCCCTCACTCTCCCTCCGACTCCATGTCGCACACACCCCCTCACTCTTCCACTGACACTCGTCAGCTACACATCTCCACTGAAAAAACCCACCCACCCACTACCACTTGTCTCGGTATAAATCAAACACGAGACAAACAAAAACAAAAAACATTTAATGATACCAAAACCACCTCCCCGTAAATTTCCCAAAACTATGAATAGGTTAATTTCTCCTATTAGCCACTCAGCACTATCTTAATATACATGTGTTGATAAGATCAAGCAAACCTGATCAATTATCCTTAAAAAAAAACCAGTGATCCACCTGATCAATACTTAGATCATTGATGAGTCTTCTCACTCACTTAACTCATCATCCTCATATATTGTGTTGATATATTGTATTGCTATATTGTGATGTATCTCCCATGTTACGTTCATAACAAACATTGTACATATGTTCTTGACGATTACATTAATCACTCGCATTTAACTTCATGTTCATGTCAGACTTGGCCTGCAGGCATGCTCAAACACGAAGCACTGTAACCGAGGCCGCCGCTGGATGAGATTGTCATCAGAATAAAGTTATGTCATTCCCACCTCTGCTTCCTCGTTCCTCGCTGCACCTATGCCAGTAATGTGACTATGTATCTTTGTTTACCATTGATTAACTGTGCCAGCTCTTAATTAATGACACCTGGTAACCATAGAAACTGAACTAAGTAATCCAACTTTAGTAGATACAATCTTGTTGCACCACCCCAATACCACCTGTGGCCCTGGTTAGAGTGAAACAAGGTTGTATGTGCCAGATACAACCTTATTGAACTGAGGCACTTGATGGCTCTTTAGATACAACCTTGTAGAACTGGGCTTCACATATATACATACAAACTGAGAGACCAGATGCAGCCTTTTTACACTGACTATATCTGTCCCACGAGACGTAAGAACTGCAAGAACCCTGACTTGGCAAAAATGTCAGTTACAACCTTTTTGCACTGACACGACGAGCGATTCTATGTTCTAGCGAGAGTTGATGTTATATCAGGCCGGGTGCTAACTAGTTACAATGCCCACTGTTACCAACTTAGTGTCATCCCATTGGGATGCAGAGGCACCATCATCCAATACCCGACTCAGTTACATTACTCTGCCACTGCACCAATCAATCCTTGCCCTAAGCTCTGTATCAAGAAATGTATTCCGTATTGACAGCCAGTTGCAAAAGTATTTAGGTTAGGGATCGCACCTATGACCAATAACTGAGAGTAAGAGCACTGGTCGGCTGCACTGTAGTCACAAGTCAGTATTCGCCCTGATGTGTATATGATGAAAAAACCCACCAAAGAGCATTGGTTGGTAGGTTTGAACCCATATCAAGTTAAACCAATGATTTACTAAATTAATAAGTATCGCTACCTAGCCTGGTGCTTGGCATTAATAGGATAGGGAAAGGTCTGATTTGCGCAGTATCAGATTAATCCCTTAAAGACGGGAGCGCTCAAATGCGCCTGCAAGTTACATGTGCTTTTAGGCCGGGGGCGCCTAAATGCATCCGCACATCGCTTATCATATCATATCTCATAACCAATAATACCAAGGAGGCTAAATTTGATATCACTTGAAAGAGAAATCAATTTACTTTCAAATAAAATCAATTCGATTTTCAAAGATTTTTCAGATATATAAATTTAATTGCACTAACATCACATATTCAGATCTTTCAATAATTTGGTCAGGAGTCCAGAGACTTAACAATTGAAATCTCTTTAGTGTTGAAAGGGTTAATGTGACTGAGGTATCAGGTTATGGTACCGGTGGTCTGGTCTCTCAGTGGTGCAGCACTGTAAAGACTAAAGTCACAAGTGTGCACTGTCAAGTCAGCCCATCCTGATGTGTCTAGGATGCAAAACCCCACCAAATCAGAACCGGCCATTCTAAATCACATCTGAAACGTGACCTATATTGCAGTGCTAGACCTATATTGTATGACCCACATAGTCCATAATCAAGCACTCTAAATCTACACCACACGCCATATGTTAAGGTCATAGGGAATCCTTGCACCATCCATGTTCGTTCAAGTAGGACCTAGTTTTTGCTAATTAATAAGTTTAGTCTTTACAATAGTATAAAATGCCTGACACAGACACACACCACAATCCAACAATCACGAGGAGCTAAAACCATGCGTTAATGGCTGTATTTGAATATCCAGTCATAGACATAGCTAATTACCAGACGGGATGGCCAATGAGTTTTGGGAGATCGGGGGGATCATAACCCATGGGTTTGTGGCTTCGAAACCTGGTCGAGTCAAGCCAATGACTTAAAAATGTATACTCGTCGCTTCCAAGCCAGGTGCTCGGCATTATTAGGATAGGGCAAAGACTAGTTGGCTCAGTGTCAGGATAATGTGACTGAGTGGGATATCAGGACATGGTGCTGACGGCCTGCTCTCCCCATGCGGCAGTACTATAAAGTCGCCATATGTCCTAATATGACCATAGATGTTGCAAGGATGTAAAACAGCAACAAAAAGATAGCTAATTTATGCACTACTGACCAAATATTCCATCTTTGCTACCACAAAATAAACAATGCGGCATAACCTAACTCAGGCACGAATGATTGATTAATGGTTAAAATATACCTGTGTGTTGGCTTTAAAAATATTCTTCTGCCATCAGGTTTCACACTTGCCTTGTTGTAGCATTCACCCCCCCCCCCCCCACCCCAAAAGAAAATCTACAAAAGGACACTTATTAATTTTGCTTCAGTTATATAGTACAATCCCCACCTCCCCATTACAACAGGACACCATCTTTTTTCATCACTATGGGAGGGCCATCCCCCCCTTCCACCACGCCAGTTCTCCCTATTAACAATTTCATGTATTAGGGAGATCTCCTTACTCACCTCTGTAATGTACAACAAAAAGGCATTGGTTGAAGATGCACACTCACCCACGTCAAGTTCCCCACGTATACCATCACCCTGCGACCAGTGTAGTTTGATGGCATGTTAGGAGGAGCATGGGCATTTGATGGCGAGGACGATGATTTGGAGGGCTACAACAGCACAACCCAATTGTATTAGTATTCATTACAATTATGAAATCTCAAGTACACAGGTTATTCATCCTTAATCGGATTAACATTTTGTTATCCAGTTTGCAATTAATACTTGAGGGTAATGATATTAATATTAATAATAAAGATAATTTAAATTCAGCACAGCGCCTTCACCAGCACGAGTATCATACAATAAAACTACAACATGACATTTAATAGTCAACAACCTTGGAAGTCAATAAATTAGCTAAGCTGATATTACCTTCCGATATCCAAACATTGTACTGGCTAAGACACGGAAGTCACATATTCTTAATAAGATATTATATCTCAGTGGCCTATGATTTAAATACATTTATTTTTGCTTACAGATTGGTAATTTCAGAGGGAAGTAATTGACTTATACTTACAGCAGATGACCCACCACCCTCCTCATTTCCATCATCGTTTGGTGGTGCTGTGATCACATCATCATAGAGATCGCCATGCTGATCTGTAAAACCGCTTTCCTGTTGAATGTAATTAAAAACTAAATAAGTTTTCCTCCCCTCTATTATTGCTGACGTGACCAAAAAAACCTTTTATTTTCTAAATAATTGTTCAAAGTCAATGTTATTGTGAGTAACATAATTAAAATGCACATGAACTAATACCAAGAATGAGTGATTAAACTTCGTCATTACTAACAAATGCCATTCACAATGAGCTAATGTAAGAAGTTCTCGATGTGAAGGCCAAATAAAGTTCTCGACATAAGGCCAAATAAAAAATTGATCATCCTTTTGAAATAAAAATCTGGGTCGTTTTTTTTTGTTTTTTTACATAGATGTAATACATAACCAGACATGATGGCCGAATTAGTTGAGCACCCGCCTCCCATTTTGGTATGTCGTGGGATTCAAACTCCTGGCCGAGTCAAATCAATGAATTACAAATTGATACGAAAGTTGAATTGCTGCTAGCCTGATGCATTTTTAACAGCTAAAATACAAAAATTAAGGGGCGGGTGAATTTTCAGGCACGGGCGGGAACAATCACCATTTTCCCATTGAAAAACAAATTCAGAATTCACCAAACGACTCATTGGACAGAGCTTGTTCTAACATAGAAAACAGTGCAAACAATTTTTAAATCGGTCAATCCATTCATTTGCTATGAATTATTGTGATCCATGTATGATAACTTATGTCTAATTATGCATTGAAAAGGGTGTTATTGGTTAATACAATTCGCTACTCATTTCCCCCTTGAGTTTCTTTCCACCCTTTTTTTCGTATTGAAAACATTAAAACTGGCTAACTCACTGCACCTCCATTCACTGTTTGTAAGCAGATCAGCCATTCCAGTACACAAAAAACCGCAAGCTACGTCGAGCTATGAGAATTTTTGTTTTATTATTAATATTACCCTATGGCCACAGCTGTCAACCCCCAAGAATGAAAACAGTGGTCAAAGATTCCCAAAACCATAAAATATTCTGCCAAAAACCATAAATCCAGCCTACCTACCAATCCTTACAGCACTATAATTTTCAATTGATAAAATATATTGGTGCTAAGCTAATACTTCAATTTAAACTTTGTTTTATTGGTGCAAAAATAGTACACTATTCCCACAGGATTATTGTTTGGTGCGTGTAGTACATGGGTTTGGCAGTAATAAATTAATACAACTTTTCAGCTACGCCCGTAGTTATAATTATATTGATAAAACCGTAGTTTTTACAGTCAAAACGTAATTGACAGGTATGTTAGAAACCAAATATTTCGAAAGAAAACTACCATAGCACTAGTGCTAATGCAATGCTGATATGAACAACAGCCTAGGCCCCAAGTAAATAAAGTAACTGTCACATTTGTGGGGAATTGGATGATTATTAGCTAAAAATGCTTAATTGTGAATAGTTGTGTACCCGGTATTAAATAAATTCATTCCATAGTTTGATTTCATTGGAAATAAAAGAAAGACAGAAGTTTGTGTTGTGCGCGCAGTAAAATCAAACTAATTACTCATGCAGCAGTGTCTCTAGAACAGGGTAGATAAAAGATTCACCTCGTACTACAGTAATCTGAATCAGTGAATGTGAATCAGACAGACTCAGCGGTGAACCTTTTATACAGTATACCGTAGCCTAGCGGCTAGCCTGCTCTAGGCACCCTAGCCTAGTCCTAGTGACTGTTGTTTTTACGTAGTCTCTATGCGTATGTGCCCGTACGCTTAGCCTAGCGGTCTAGGCATACGGGAGGATGCGCGCGCATGTGTTTAGCGAAATGTGTGCGCATCCATTTAAATTAAACCCAAAATCCGAGCGATATGGACGCTGCCGCATCGGTGGCGTTATTGCGAATGTAAATAAAACAAAAAGCACCAATGTATTCACTGCCTCGATTTAATTCTGTTATTTAGAACCATGAACATTCACTCAGGGTTTGAAATAATGTTATTTAGGAACACAACTTATTCAATAAGTGAAATTTGGCTCAAATTAAACCCAAAATCCGAGCGATATGAACGCCGGCTGCCGCATCGACAGCGTTATTGCGAATGTAAATAAAACAAAAAGCACAAATCTATTCACTGCTACGATCCAAGTCTGTTATTTAGAACCATAAATATTCACTTTGGGCGTAATCGATTAATCAACTCTGGTCACCCGAGCCACTTTTTGGCGCATGCGCACATCGTGCAGACTCGGGTCGAATAATCTTCTCCACGCTCGGGTAACAAAAATGGTGACCCTTTTATTTGTTTTTTTAGTAGCCGATATAATTACAGCAAAATATGATTTAACTATTTTTATGATGGCATAGTTTTGTGATAACTCCAGTTCATTAATCTAAGTTTTTACAACAAAAAAAGATGCATGACTGGTACCGGTGGCTTTTATCCTGCAGGCCGGTACCAGCGCAAATGTGACGTCATCGCTCCTTGCAAACCCCAGCCAAGAGGTGGGTTACTGGGGTCGGGTAGTTTTGCACACGGCACGTGTATTTCTCGACTCCACTCGCGGTGTTCGATTTGAAATTCTGACGACTCGGGTGACCAGAGTCGCCCAGGTCGTGTTAATCGATTACGGCCTTAGGGGTTGAAATAATGTTATTTAGAAGCATTAGGATTAAAGGGGCTGTCACATTAGGTTTTTTTTGCGGAGCGTATGGCGGCGTAGGCGCGTTACGTCATATACGTCGGCATACGCTGTATACGCTACGCATACGCCGCCAGATGCCGGCTTATGAGGCATACGCCGCCATACGCTTTCATAAATCCGTCCTTCCACATTTTTTTGTGCATGCTCAAAAAATCTCGACCTATGAGGGAGTATGGCCCATACGCTACTCATACGCCGGCATACGCTCCTCGTACGCTAGGGGTACGCCGGCATAGGTTTTTCATACGCTCAACTTGTGTCACCGGCGTATCTCTAGCGTATGTAGCGTACGCAAACATACGAGGTACGTATGGGAGCATACTCCTAGCGTATGCACGCTACTCATACGCGACGCGTACGCTACTCGTACGCTCCACATGCCAATCAAAACATGTCACAGCACACTCCCATACGCTCCACATATGCTCAAAACCAGCCGAAAGGTCACCAAAGGTCATCATAGGCCGGCACGCGCAGGACCTACGTAGGTTTTCAATACGCTCCCGCCATACGCCGTAATGTGACAGGGCCTTACGGCGCTTGAATGAAGGATAAAGATATGTGAGGAACTAGGCCACATGTGTACACACTGCCATACTTCTAGACTGCCAGGCTATGAATACGGCTCACACACGCGTAAAGACTGCCATGTCTTGGCAAAAGATACATGAGGAACTAGGCCACATGCTCACTCACTGCAGTACTTCTACTTCCAGACCACCTGCACCAGGCTACGAATGCGGTCAATTAGAATTACGCGTAACCACTGCCTTGTTTTTATTGACCACACTAATTGAATATTTCCATTGAACTATAGCCAAATGTTAATTCATAATTAACACAAATTGACTATAATATACATAAATAACGACGCTCTGGAGTATGAAGTTAGATAAGGAAGTGCCGAACACGACAAAACACTGCGCTTTTACTTTCGAGTTAACCCAGGTGCGAGAGGTCGTGCTATTTTGAATTACATATGACGATATTTTCACAAAATATACCTTTTATTTTTAAAAGGTAATCATAATAGAGGCAGTTACACGGAAAACATAGCGCTAAGACTGAGCAGTTAGGTCGTCTCACTTGATTTATAATTAGAGGTGACCACCAGCACGCGATGCCTCAGCAGGAGAAAGATGGCGGCTATGTTTTGAAATGCACGCTTTAGTTAGGTATGAACAAACAACCTGGACATACACATCTCAGTGCATATTGACATTCAATCTGAGATCAGTAAGGGCGTTTGCGTATTTAGGCCTATGTATGCAAAGAAGCATTACTTATAATTATACTTACAGCTCCAAAATCATCGACATCAGCATATAAATCGATCCCGTCGGCTCCTTCCCCCGACATTTTGCTGAATAATACCAAAGACCCAATGAACACTGGATAGACGACGCTGCTTTAGATCTTAAGATTTCACCATACATTGAGTCTTGGAAGGTGTAAAATTATAACATTACACTACAGCAGCATGCTACTTGATGATTATGTTGATGATGCTGGGAACAAATATTGTTTTGTTGTTTACGGTGCAGGACTGAGGTAACATCCGGGACTCAGAACCAGGCAAGCTCTGTTTTTTTCAGCCACACACTCTTAGTAGTTCGCTAAGTGGACGCCCGTACTTATAACAGGCTTGTCCCATCTAGTTTTCCTCAACACAAGGGTTCCTTGTTATGCATCAACGGTTTAATTTCATTTTCATGTATGTGGACGACCATCACATTTGACATATATTGATTGATTTAACGCCTTTGGGTACACATATGTTTATGTTGGTCGTACATCATCTGCAGTATCCTGAGTATGATGCCAGGAAATTGAAGGGTTGACTCAGCGTCTGACGCCAGTGGCAGTGACGGTCTGAACCAATCACCACTGACTGATCTGTGAACAAAGTTCATTTAAGAAGACATATTCGATATATGATATATAAGCATATCATGCACTTAACTTCTCTTTTATAGTGCACCTCGTTATGTGGGATACTTAAGATATGACATAACATGGGGGTGTGGCCACACTGCGGGACCCACTGGATATACCGGCGATATATGTGTTAATATTTAGCCATTTTGTCTCGAGGCATCTATGGATATGGTGTCGCCACCTAATGGCATTCTCCTGTGGTCCATCCCATCAGACGCCAACCATGTCAATATATGGTGGCGCCATCTAAATGATTGAAAATTTACGATAACAGTTTTCCCATTAGATGGCGAGACAATATATGTTTTTCTGCCGCCAACCATCTCGCTACCGATAGTAATGATTATTCCTTGCGTTTCTCTTTGTTTGGGTTTTATATCCTGGCAAGATATATGGTCATATAAGAACAGGATTTTGACTGACCAATTGCTATCATATTGGGTTTTATATCTTAGCAACATATATGGTCATATAAGAACAGGATTCTGACTGACCAATGTATATATATATATATGCTAAAGATGTATATGATTGTAAAGATGTCCCCAGCTTCTACAACCACCCCTACTGAAGATTAATCTTCAACCAAAGATTGGGCCGATTTATCGGAGCCTCTCTATAATGTTGCAGTTCTGCAACCAGTAACCGTCGTAAGGTTACAAACCACCCCAAGCAAGTATACATCTTTGGCATTTCATATTAGTTAATGGGCGATTATAAAACGTGGAAATCTGTGGAATCGCGGATATCTTTCATCCCTGAATTTAGAGGTATCATCATCAGTATTGCGCTATGCATGGTAAGATGATGGAATATTTCAACTTTCAGTGTTGATTTGAATCAGAAAATAATGAGTTTGAATAATATTAACAAACTTTAAAATCGGTGGTAGTTAGGCCTATTAGTCTTTACATCGCCAATAAAATATGAACACAGAGTGGAAGGAAACTGCATAGGCCGGTTCTTATTAGTAGGTCTATGCAGTTGCACGATCGAGATTACAAAGACGAACACCATGATTTTCAATATTTATAAATTTCCACATATTATCGAGTGGTTATATCGCTATCCAACATGCGACCAGACCTGTCTGTATGTGAAATTTGCATTCCTCCAATAGACTACATCACGGTTCCGACTGCGCATGCGCTGAAAACAGCCTTGGGAGCAAAGCAAAGGCGTATGGCCATTGAGTTTGCCTATACGTGCATTGAAAAATGTCAGTTTTATTCAAAATTAATAGAAATCCCAAACCCTAACCGTATCAATTTAATATCATCTTTTTCTTAACCCTGTTTTCTATATTTGTTCCAAGCGGTTTGTGCCTAGGTGGTGTGGTTTTATCAATATTTTACTTTTTCTGTATTGACAATGCATTGAGTACTCTGGCTGTGGCTCTGACACTAGTCTGAGTGCCTAGATCTTTCTAAATCTAAATGCACATGGCATAAGATGTGCTGATTATATTGATATAAATGCAATGCTGGATAAAAGATTAATATCTTAATTTATTATATATATATTTCTAGTTAGTATTCTATGTTTCAAACAAGAGCTGAGATGAGCTGAAACTAGCACATTTCATAGCTGCACCCAGTGTATTAGCATGTGCCATGTGCTTTTTGGGGGGTTGTTTTGCTCTGACCCATCCCACAATGCACCGCGCTGCTGGAACCGTGATGTAGTCTATAATCCAGAGGAACCCTTTCCCCATTGTAACATTTCTAATCACTAGCAGTGTATACCAATGCCGGACAAAGATTATATATACCTCTTAATGTACGGGTTTATAGGCCTATTTTGAAGACAATAATAAAACAAAATTTAAAAAAAAAAGATGAAGAAAGAAGGGTCTAAGATAGGAACATGATGGATATAAAACTAATTACACCAAAATGCGTAACACAAATTGCAATAACACCAGATCTATCTAGTAATAAGATACACAATTAGGACGAACAACTTTGACAGACTAAAGCCAAGATTCCATAGCTGGGAATAGAACCCACCACCTCTCACACAGGGACGACCAGATGGGATGACCGAATGAGTTGAGCATCCGTCTCCCGTTTTGGTAGATCGCGGGTTCTAACCCTGGTAGAGTCAAACCAATGACATAACAATGTATACTTGTGGCTTCCTAGCCAGGCACTCGGCATTATTAGGATAGGGCAAGGACTGGTTGGCTCAGTGCCAGGTCATGGTATTGGTGGCCTGGTCTCCCAGTGTGGCAGCACTATTAAGTCACCATGTGCGCTGTCACAAGTCAGTACCTGTCCTGATATGACCTCAGATGTTGCCAGGGTATAAAAGCTCCAACAACCAACCAACCTCCCACACCGGAAGCAAGCCAGTTTTTTAAACCTAATTTGTCCATCCCCATCCGATAGTTAGTTGAAGGCTAAATTGGTTATTAAAAGGACCGATTCTGTTAGATCTTATCTCTGGCTTGTGTTTGTCATCAAGGTTAACGATAGAAAGGTACTATAATTCGCAAAGCCGTTATACCATTTTTCACTGTTTGTCTAATTATATTCACATAGTAGGCCCATGTTACGTTCGAAACGCACAGCCTACACGCATTGACTGTTGTAGTACATGTATCTGGTTGGCAAACGAAATCAGTAGATATAGTTAAGTGTACAGTGTACTGGTATTGTCCATATTGCCAGTAACATGCATAATTCAAAACCCTGACTACGGGCTCCATAGTGATATATACCATAGGCCGTAATCGATTTACACGACCCGGGCGACTCCGGTAATAACATAGATTAATGAAATGGAAATATCACTAAACGATGCCATCATAAAAATATTTAAATCATATTTTGCTGTAATTATATCGGCTATTAAAAAACAAATAAAAGGGCCACCATTTTTGTCACCCCGAAGGTGGAGAAGTGTATTCGATTATTCGACCTGAGTCTGCAGGATGTGCACATGCGCCAAAAAGTGGCTCGGGTGACCAGAGTCAATTAATCGATTACGCCCCTCGATACCGTGTAGTGGCATTCCGTAACCCTGGTCAAAGTTAACTTTCGGTGGTTAGGTTTGAAAGCTAGTCCATTCCTTACCTGCTGCTTGATCAGTACAGATCAGAGAGGTTTCAAAACCTTCAATCTCAACCATCCCATCCTTCCAAGTTTTATTTATAATTTTGTCAGAATGGGTAGGGCTGAGAGCTAGATGGTCTCAAATTCCTACGTTTAAATGTGTAAAAAAGAGATGCAAGTGAAGTCTGCCTGGTGTGCTTCGAGAGTATGACCGTGACCAACCCCTAGATGATGCCCCCTGTCTTCAATTGCCAAAGAGAAGTAATCTTTAAAAAATCAAACTAATTATTGCGTATAGTTACCTGCAAATAAGTAATATCAGAGTCAGGCTTAAAAAGAATTGTGATCTGGGTTGTACTACCTGGACTGATAGAATAGAGTAGGAAAAGCTAATAAAGTCATATGTACTGATGAAATAAAGCTTCCTATAATGTTAGCTAGAGATAGAAATATCGAAGGCTCTTGTACAAATTTACTAAGCCTGATTAATAAATTGATTAGCCCCAAAAGTGAATTTCTTTGTCTGGTTTTGAATTATTACAGATTTATTGTGGCTAGGCACTGTTTAGTGTTTTGTGGGCTATATTAATTTATATATATATTTATTGATTGGTTTATTTACTTTCGATGCTTTGGAAGTATTCGACAAAATGATTTGGTATTGGATTTAGTTTGAGTTCGAATCGGTAGCCCTACACCAATGTATGCCTATGCATATGGTATGGCAAGTCGAGATTTATACCCAGTTGGACACAGGGTATATATATATGTAGTAGTCCAGACATGAGCTTCACTACCATACGGTGGCAGCAAGGACTGCTCCGCTGCTCCGTCACCGTCACCGTCGCAGTTTACATTGACAGGTGGCGGTACGTTAGCCATCGGGCAGCGCTGTGAAAGGGCCCCCCCCCCATCCCCCAGAGGAAGTTGACATGGAACCCAGCAGGGCAGGGGCGGGTCACTTGATCGTGGAAGCCGCAGTGAGCGGAGAATAAAGACGTGTGAAGCAAGCATACTCGTCCTCCTGCTTGTTTGGGGGTGTGGGTGTGGGGGTGGGGGGGTCTACTGCATCAGGGTCAAGTTCCAGGTGGCCAATAAAGGGGCCTCATCACATATATATTATATGAGATGGCAGGGACAGGAAGGGTGTATCTATTCTGTCCCTGCCCTCTCAGTTCCTCCTTAATTATCCCCAGAACACTTTCCTTCTTCCCATATAGGTCCTAATATATCTATGCTGGTAGAACGGTCAAACCGGCAAATTCTCTTCGTTTTTTGTTGTCAACATGTGTCCTTCTGAAGTTTATACATTAAAAATAACAGAACCCCGACCCGACCACGTACAAGCAATTCAACTAACCCTTATTTTATTGATTTCTATACAAAATGACAGTCGTTTCTTTTCTTTTGCCATCCCAGATCATTTTGGAAGTAGAAGTCAGGCGATGCTGATGTCACTGGTCAACATGTCTATAGGCTACTACGTGAACTACGCTTAAGCATCCACTCTTTTCTCTGGAGCATTTAGTTTTCATCAATTTTGCGCTGGCTATTTTAATCGTCATTTAGTTAGCAATACAGCGCCACCATCGGCCGCCTCTAGCGCTGGTCCTGACACTACTGACTGAAACATGGTTCCGTGACCCCACGACCTTGTGAACTGCGACGTCAGTGTCAGCAGAAATACCTCCGGCCGCCACCGTGTTGTAAATCATAATTATAGCCTCGGTTTAAAAGAAAGGCAAAGAGCACTCAATGCGCATGTGGTGTTAGTCTTGAATTTAAAAAAAAAGAAAAGGAAGCATTTTTTTATTCTCTTGCAACAATATGTATGGCATGATCAGTGTCCAATAGAAACCCCACACCAAATACCGTATCTATAGGAAACTAGACGTTCTCTATTTTTTACAAGTGCTTAGCTTTCAATGTTGTTCTATTTGTTTTGTTAGCATAGCTTTTGCTGCACTTGTTCAAAGTTGCATAGTCCGATGGTTTTGAATTTCTGTATTTTTTCTGAGATAAATATATTAGATCGATCACTAGTAATAGTAGTATCTACTTTACATTAGTTTAAAGTTGCTTTTATTTAAAATGGTAAACTTTTGAGATATTTTGAGTGCAAACATGGAAAATTAGTTTTGGCAAGCTTGCCAAAACTCTGACACCATAGACTTCTGCAGTAACAGGTTCTGTTAAATTGACTCAGTATTGCCTTCTATGCAGAAACAAATGCTTACTAAGTGCATCAGTATCTAAGTTAGATATGTCAAATCAGACCTAGATAATTGGTTTGGTTTTGAAAATGTGATATTTCATCAGATTATGCAGCTTTAAGAACAGGTAACCTGATCAAGAATTTATATATATATATGTATATAGCATATACATAATATATTTTGTTTTGTTTTACGTCCTAGCAACATCTAAGGTCATATCAGGACGGGTAACGACTTGTGACAGTGCGCACAAATGGTGATTTTATAGTGCTGCCCCACTGGGTGACCAGGCCACCAGCACCATGACCTGATATCCCACTCAGTCACATTATCCTGACACTGAGCCAACCAGTCCTTGCCCTATCCTAATAATGCTGTGCGCCTGGCTGGGAAGTGACAAGTATCAACATTTAAGTCATTCTTCAACTCGACCAGGGTTCGAACCCATGATCCCATTGTCTACCAACACGGGAGACGGACGCTCTAACTCATTTGGCCATCCCATCTGGTCTATATAATATATATATGATATACATATATCATATATATATATTATACATATAATATATTATATATATTATATATATTATATTATATATATTATATATACTAATGTGTATATATTAAATATACTAATGTGGTCAACATGCATAATGCTGAAGTTCCTCAGTTGAAATATCTAGTGAAAAGTGAAGTAGCCTAAGGCCAAGGGACACGTACACAGTCTGCTATGGGCCTTTCTAAGAAATGACAATCAATGCAATATCTCTAGGCTCATTAGTCACTAATCTTAAAAGGGGATTGTATGAAGGCCCAAATCAGCTGCTATTTATAATGATATGTTTCTCTTTTTGAATTTGAGGCCCTCTTCACACGTCTCCATATCAATTTTTATCACATACCCCTTCATATCCCCCCCCCCCCCCCATATAATAAAATGTTGCAAATGTGGCTATTTAAGCTCCAAGCTAAATGATGACTTTATTTCTAATTTCTAATTCTAATGTTTTTAGTGATTCATTGTTTACAGATCTGATCATATAATTTTACCATGTATTTCTGAGATGAATGTTCAATTTATCTCAATGAAAGATTACACTTCGAATGAGCTATTTGAGCTCGAACCCAATAGGCCGGGGTTGGTCTGCCCAGCACCATTAAATTCTGAGTACTCCATGGATAGTATTATTAGTTCTGTGACATCACACAGGGAAGTGAAGGATGAAAATTACATAGGTTATAAAGCATCGTCAAAAAGCCTCAAAAGTAATCTATTTTAAGTTATGTTAGGGTTTGCGCTACATTCCAATTCTGTAATTTCTTCTTCATCGTGTCCTTCAACCTTTGGTGGATGGTGGTAGCAGGATTTGCAATCAGATAGCTGATTCCCAAGGCCACAATGTGGACGCTCCTGCTGTGGCCAGTTTGTCGATAGAAAGCCCGGGCCTACACTTTTACCGACCCAAGGGATTTTTAACCTCCCACACCACATAGACATGGTATGAGAGCAACCGGCCTTTGATGACACTGTAAGTTATACACAGCGGTGGAAATTCAAATTGGCAGAGGTGGGGCATGGGGAATCGAACCGCTGACCCTCAGATCAGGCATCCGACCTAGGAAAAAGTCAGACACTCTAACCACTCCGCCACAGGGAACACCACTAGAATATACCATAGACTACATCACTAAGGACTGCCATTATTGCAGAAAAACACTAATAACCACAGCTTAACTAGAGAGACCCTCAGACCATGGTGGGGCCCTAAATAACTAGAGAATAGGTTGCTTCAAACAATCCAAATTATGCATACTCATAAACGATCATAATAACTGTGAATAACTAGAGTTGATTAGTTATGTTACTGCCCCTTTACGGAATATAATAAATGTATTCAATGTCTGTCTTCTTTTCATTCTTTTCACCGATTTAGATCGATTGCATTCTTTAGTCAATTGTATATTTCTCTCAGCTTACTTTTGTTTAGATAGGGAAGCCACTGGCTAGGTGGCGTGTTCGAAACCCAGCCAATTGAATCCAAAGACTTACCAAATTGGTATTTGTTACCACCCAAGAATGACACTCTCTCTGCGTTACCAGGATGGGACAAGGATTGGTTTGTTCAGTATTAGGATAATGTGAGTGAGTGGGATATCGGGTGATCGTGATGACGGCCGGGTCTCCCAAGCAGCGCTATAAAGTCGCCAGGAGTTCGCACTGTCACAAGGTGAATTTTGTCTTTATATAGCTATAGCTGATCCCAGGACATGAAATCCCAACAACCTCAGTATCAGGATAACATGACTGAATGAGATATCAAGTCATGGTGCTGACTGTCCGATGGTCCAATGGGGCAGCACTATGAATTTGCCATGCGTGCGCACTGTCATAAGTCAGTACCCGTCCTGTTGGTACCTTAGATATTCCTAGGAGTTAAACCCTAATAAACGTGTAATATAACATAAAGCAGGTATTAGTAATAGAAATTCCAATTGATTTCAAGACAGCAATTTTCTAATATTATCTTAGCCATTTGTAGATGAAGCTCACTTTTAGAACTTATTTGGAAATGTGCTACCGGCCACATGGGCATACAAACTAGGAGATAAAAGATTCACCCGGTACTTGTTGTAGTACACGGGTGAAGACCAGCCTTATATAAAAACGGTCGAAAAATCGGACTAATGAACTGAGTCTTTATCAGAGCCTAATTTCACAATCTAAGAAGCAACATTTATTCTTTGTAGATGTCTTCATATTTACCCGCTACCTTTGAGTTATATTAAAATGGCTAGTTAGTTTAATATGATTTAAAATAGAAATCGACGGCGTGCTATGGCCGCCATCTTGGATTTTTGCATTCTCTCCCATTTCACCAAATCTGTCCCAATATATGTAGTCATTTGATCATGGAACCACAGTTTCTACTTCATGTTCCATACTAAAGCTATTTTCGCACGTATTTAGACTACGTTGTCGTTCACCCCTGTACTGGAAGTACGGGGTGAATCTTTTATCTAACAAACTAGTATCCATTAGGTGAGGGAAAGGTTTCCACTTGACCACAATAATAATCTAGACATGGAATTCTCGCTAAAATAGCAAGCTCGTTAATGTTGGATAGAATTATATAATTGCTTGACTACATTTGTTACTTTTTAAGTTTTAAGATTATACAGTTAGGCCAAATAGCAGTCTTCAATCAATAAATCAATCAATCAATCAATAGGATACAGCTATAATAGGCCTTGGACCTGTTAGCCGCTCTTAATTAATAGAAATGGAGACAGTTCTTCAGATGTGGTGGATCGTAGCAACTGTCACTGGCTCCAAGATATATGTAATGCGTGAGTTTGTTGATTACGATTCTTATTCTAAGTTGAATTATGTACTGAAACATAGTACACAACACTTTAACTATGTTGAAATTGCAAAGTTGGATACATTTAAATAAATGATTTTACACAATGTACGGTACAAGATGACAACTGTGCTGGTTCTGTTTTAACACACCTTTAGAAACTCGTACATAAAAGTAATATCGTTCAATAAGATTAAAAATATACTTGACAGCAGGTAACACCCAGGTTGGTGGTGTAAAAATAGACTTACCCTTTAGAACTTCGGAGGTCTAAGGGTCAAAATCCGGTTTCCTACACAGCATGGACATGTGATACCATCCTGGTTGACCTTTGTAAAAATACACTGGAGGTTGCATGTTGGCATGCTATTGGAAATGTCGGCCAATGTGCGGATAGAATCACAATAAAAGCATCTCTTGGTTTAACAAAGTTGCTTTGGAATACATAAATTTATCTTGAATAATAAGGACCCATGTTTACATAGGTATTATAAGAATTCAATTCTCTAACATTCAGATTACTAAATATATGACCGAACAGGATGGCATAATCAGTAAGAACGTTGGCTGTCTTCCTGTGTGGGAGGTTGTAGGTTCAAACCCCAGCCGAATCAGAGCAATGGCTTACCAAATTGATTGTTTGTTGTTGCTTTGCGTTCGAGCAACATCTAAGGTCATATCAGGATGGCTACCGACTTGTGACAGTGCGCACTCATGGTGACTTTATAGTGCTGCCCCAATGGGAGACCAGGCCACCGTCACCATGACCTGATATCCCACTCAGTCACATTATCCTGACACTGTGCCAACCAGTCCTTGCCCTATCCTAATAATGCCTTGCGCCTGGCTAGGAAGCGACAGATATAAATTCATCGTCATCGGTTTAACTCGACCAGGGTTCAAACCCACGAACCCATAGGTTCCGATCCCCCAGTCTGCCAATACAGGAGATGGAAGCTCAACTCATTCAGACATCCCGTATGGTCTACCAAATTGACGCTTGTCATTATTTTTATTTTTATTTATTTTTATTGAGGCTGTATTTATATTGTCCATAGTATATAAGCCCGGGTACCCAGGCTTGTTTTCAATGCTGGCCAGTTGTAGTGTTGGTGTTATCTTGTGACAGTGCACACTCATGGCAACTTTATAGTGCTGCTCCACTGGGAAATCAGGCCACCGGCGCCATGACCCCGATATCCCACCCAGTCACATTACCCTGACACTGAGCTAACCAGTCCTTACCGTATCCTATTAATGCCGAACATGGCATTCAGCATTAATAGTGGATAGGACAACGACTGGGTTGTATCATTATCAGGATAATGTCACTGAGTGGGACTTCCAATAGGACAGCACTATAAAGTCGCCATGAGTGCACAGGTAAGCAAGTATCCATCCCGATTTGACCTTAGACGTTGATACGACAAAAATCCAAACAAACCAACTAAATATATCAAAGTAAGCAAAACGTTTGAAGTTATATATATATACAAGTTATATATAAATTGAAATATATAAAAACCATTACTATACATTTAAAACTAATGTTACTATGTATCCAAAATTACACTGCCGTTCCAAGAATTTAACCATTCGTCTATGATGACACAACTCTGTTTTGTTGAATTGCTGAAATTATAATGTATCAGGTATGCCATTCCTGAATCTTAGATTGCTCCTAATCAAATATTGTATAGAAACCCTACCCTTTTGATGATGTTCTATATATTAAATATCCGATGAGAGTTTAAATTTCTTTTTGAGGTATTTGGCAAAATATTATGCCAAGTTCTTATAGATATATGACCAATCAAAGTTTTCTCTGTAGGCTTGTTGGAAAACTAGTCTACACCATTTTGGCCCCCGTCCATGAATTTTATATTAGAATGGTGCAGAATATATAGAAAACTTTGATGCACATGATTTTATGGCCGGACTCTTAGTGGCCGGACAGATCGGTTGGTTGCCAATTAAGTAAGACCTTGGCAACCCCACTGTCATGTGTGTGTGTGTGTGTGGAGGGGGGGGGGTCGTCTCCTTGACAGGTCACACCGGGCACGGTGGGCAAATCGGGAGAGCGCGACCGTCGCGTGCGGTAGATCGGGAGTTCGGTTCCCGGTCGAATCAAACCAATCACTTATAAAATTGATACTTGTCGCTTCCTATCCTGGCGCTCGGCATTAATAATAATAGGATATGGCAAGGACTGGTTAGCTCAGTGTCAGGGTAATGTGACTGGGTGGGATATCGGGTCATGGTGCCGGTGGCCTGATTTCCCAGTGAAGCAACACTATAAAGTTGCCATGAGTGTGCACTGTCACAAGTCAGTACCCGTCCTGATATGACCTTTAATGTTGCCAGGACGTAAAACTCCAACAACCAACCAACCTTGACAGGTGACATGATGCTGCCCCCAGTGTTCATGTTCATAGCCCTCCCCTGCGTCCCACCTATCAGTGCTGAGGAGATCAGTGACGTCTTGTGGTTTGTGGCTATGAGTGTCTATTTGGAGAGCACAAAGGGAACTGGTGATGTGGTGATTGGCCTGTCAGTCACTGGGACTAATCGCTTTTGACTGTTTGGATTGAAATTATTTATATACAACTAGGATGTATACAAACATATTGTATCACATCGCTTTGCTATTTATATGTAGTGGATATTCATTAACACATAGAGTTTGGTACGAAGATAAATATACAATATTCATTATGAATATCTGTGAGGTGTGGCAGTCATTACTTGGGTTTAAAATCCCAGTTAAAGGGCTAAAGTACTTGTCGCTATGACAATTATTCCTTTATATACATTATATATATATATATATATATATATATATATATATATATATATAAAGGAATAATAGGGCCTATATATAAGTTGGAGGCTATCAGTGATCTAAAGGCAGGTAAGGCTCCTGGAAGTGACCAGATAACATCAGAAATGATAAAAGGACTAGATGAAGTGGGGATTCAAATCATTCATAAGCTAGTAACTGACATCTATGAGACTGGATTTATACCATTGAATATGAATGAATCCATATTTGTATGACTCCCAAAGAAGCTAAAACCAACATTGTGTACTGAGTACAGAACACTAAGCCTGATGAGTCATATGTTGAAGATGATCCTGAAAATAATTTTACTGAGAAACAGACAGAAAATTGAAGAACAAATCAGTAACGTACAAAGTGGGTTTATATCTGGAAGAGGTACACGTGAAGGGATTTTCAATATGAGAATGATTTGTGAACGTTATTGTGAAGTGAACCAGGATGTTTATGCCTGCTTTATTGACTATGAGAAGGCCTTCGACCGAGTCAATCATGAACTGTTAATCAAATGTTTACAAGATATTGGTGTCAATGGCAAAGACATTAAACTAATTGTGAACTTATACTGGACACAACGTGCATTTATAAAAATGGAGCAGGGCCTATCGGATGAAGTTATGATTAAACGAGGAGTTCGACAGGGGTGTGTATTGTCACCATGTCTATTTAACCTGTACACAGAGATGATTTTCAGACACATTGAAGATTGCAAGGGAGTGACAATAGGTGGCATGAACGTCAACAATCTTAGATATGCCGATGACAGTGTAATACTAGCAGACAGTGAGAAAAACCTACAAGATATAGTGAATAGAATCAATAAAGCTGGAATACTATTCAACATGAAGATGAATGCCAGGAAGACCAAAACAATGGTTATAAGTAAAAAGACAGATAAGCCAAATGTCAATATAACCATAGATGGCACAAACATAGAACAAGTATCCGAATTCATATATCTCGGACAAAAGATTACAAATGATGGGAGATGTGAGGAAGAAATTAAAAGAAGGATAACAATAGCCCGAACAACATTCTCCAAAATGTATAGAGTGTTAACATCAAGTAAGATATTAATACAAACAAGGAAGCGTATTCTTCAGTGTTATGTGTGGTCTACTCTAATGTATGGGGCAGAGACATGGACAATCTCTAAGAAAATGTACAAACGTTTAGCAGCATTTGAGATGTGGACTTATCGAAGGATGATGAAAATATCATGGAAAAAGAAGATCACCAACAAAGAAGTTCTCAGAAAAATTAAAAATAAGAAAAGCTTGTTTGCCACTATACAGACAAAGAAACTTATTTATTTTGGCCACATCATTCGTCAGAGTTCAATATACCGTACATTGTTGGAAGGGAAGGTGAATGGCAGCAGAGGGAGAGGGAGACCAAGAACATCATGGTTTACAAATATTTCACAGTGGACAGGCTTGAATTATTCACAGTCTATCAGAACAGCACAACATCGGGACAAGTGGAGAACCATTGCATCCAACCCTCGACTAGAGGATGGAACTATTGATTGATTGATATAAGTTGGATCTGGTCTACTAAAGCTGCATAGTCAGATGAAAGCAACACATTTTAAAAACAAATGCAGCTTTAAATGTGAAGGCGGCTTGATCGACGTTTTATATACAATGACAAATATGTTGCCAGGATGTAAAACTCCAACAACCAACCAACCAACTCTGACTAATCCTAGCCTTTTCTGATATGTCCTCATATGTTGCTAGGACGTAAAACTTCAACAACCAACCAACCAACTCTGACTAATCCTAGCCTTTTCTGATATGTCCTCATATGTTGCTAGGACGTAAAACTCCAACAACCAACCAACCAACTGTGACTAATCCTAGCCTTTTCTGATATGTCCTCATATGTTGCTAGGACGTAAAACTCCAATCACCCACCCACGCATCGCAGACAGCAATGGGCTATTCATGTCTTCTATTCCTACAACAGTACAAGGTAGCGCACCACTTAATCGTTGGCTATTTTGAGCAGTTCACTGTTTAGCACAAACTATAAATAGACACTGGCAATGTGAGTTAGCAGAACGCCAGTCAATTTATCTATGAAAGAGACTTGGGCGTAGAATGGGAAGCACATATAAGATTAGCCACTAAAGATAATATTATTATCTTATTAATAATCTCAAACCGGTGGAAAGCTACACACACACACACACATATATAATATATATATATATATATATATATATATATATATATATATATATATATATATATATATATATATGGGTCACTCTCCTGAAAACTGGCCAGAAGTGTCACAAGGAGAGTTAAAATCTAATATTTGAATCTTTTACATTTTTTGGTTGCAAATGAAAGCTGGAAATCTCCCCTTTACATCTCTGTAAAATATAAATTGATGAGATGAAAAATAAAGGTGTAGCCCATGAATAAGGTATGTCTTATGGCAGTATAACATGTGTGTCACACATGTAACACATGTTTAGGACACCACACAGTCTGCTTAATAAAAATCTAATCAGAATTAAATAATATCATACTTAGAAGCATATTAATCATGGCATAATATACAGAAATATGTAGTGCTTATATTGATTAAAAAAAGAAATTCCCATCCATGCTGTATTCACTGAATAATTAGTGTACAATATTTGTGTGGCATCCAGACACCACGGTTACATGTGTGACGGAAATTTGTAATGTTATTTCTGAAGATATCAAATATATTTGTTTTAAATTTAAGCATCCATACATGTTAATAAACACTTCCTTTTTGATATGGGAACTGTTTTGTTTGATATATCAATGCAATACAAGATGTTAATAAGGATTCAACCACGTCCCATATGTAATGTTACAAATGGCTGATTGTAAAATGGGGTTTTTTGGTACAAAACCACTTCATAACTAAAAGGACCAAAGTTGCACACAGTTTATTTTATTTCCCTTATTTCTTTCATCAAATCTGAACATGAATATGAAAAGTATAAGGAAAAAAATAAGTAGGAAGGTATTTATTGATGTTTTAAAATCCCATCCCATGCTGACCAGTTTTCAGGAGTGACCCATATATATATATATATATGGGTCACTCTCTATTTAGTATCCATGTTACGATGGACATAATTAATTCTTTCATTTTTTTAAATAGCAAGTCAAATAATTATTGTTGCCCTGTGTATTAAGTATGTTATCAATGCTATATGTATTTAATCTATCCCACAAAATGTATCAAAAGTATCCTTATTTAACTTGGTGCTAAAGTGAAAATGTGAAAATCTACACATTTACATCCAAATTGACACAAACTTCTTTTGTCAACTTTGTTTCAACTTGTTGCTTGTAAGACACATTTATGTTTGCTTAACTCTAATCAATAACATCTTAGAATGAAATTTGGGGGGGGGGGGTCTGTGGATATTTATATACTATAGAGTAGATAAAAGATTCACCCGGTACTTGTAGTACACGGGTGAAGACCAGCCTTATATAAAAACGGTCGAAAAATCGGGCTAATGAAATGAGTCGTTATGAGAGCCTAATTTCACAATCTAAGAACCAACATTTATTTTTTGTATATGTCTTCATGTTTACCCGCTACTTTTGAGTTGGAAAATATAATAAAACATATACTTTAATGCAATTTAAAAGTGAAATCGATGGCGTTCTCTGGCCGCCATCTTGTCTTTTTTGCATTCTCTTCCATTTCACCAACTCTGTGCTGATATAAGTAACCATTTGACACTGGTGCCAGGCATTCTACTTCTTGTTCCATACTAACGCTATTTTCACCCGTATTTAGACTACATTGTCGTTAAATTGACTTAATATTATATTTTATGAAGCAACAACTGATTAATAAGTAAACCAGTATCTAATCTAGAAAAGTACATATTGTTTTAGAAAATGTGTTGCTTTCATCGGACAATGTAACCTTAAAGCAGAAGATCGGGGGGGGGGGGATATAGCGTTTCCCCAATCAATTAGATGGCTAAATTATCTAGTTTTCTTTTGTGTTTAAATTATTTTTTTTTGATTCATCTGAACACATATTTTGTCAGCACTGAGGCACTGGTCTTCAGCCATTGAAACGATCACATTTGGTTTGTACATGGTTATGGGAAAGTGGAATGTGCTGCATTGTGTGCAGGCGTGTTTTCCCCTTCATAGGACATGGAGAGCCACCCCTTCCTGGAAGTCCTACTAAATAAGGTCAGTGAGTTACTTATAGTTAGTCAACCATCTGGTTCTATGAACTCTTCACGACCAAAGACACCCAGCAAGAGCTGCTCACCCAGACAGCACTACCGGTTGGTTGGTTGGTTGTTTGTTGGCGTTTTACATCCTGGTAACATCTACGGCCACATCAGGGTGGGTACCAAATTGTGACAGTGCACACTCATGGCAACTTTATAGTGCTGCCCCACTGGGAAATCAGGCTGCTGGTACGACCCGATATCCCACTCAGTCACATTATCCTGACACTGAGCTAACCAGTCCTTGCCGTATCCTATTAACGCCGAGCACCGGGCTAGGAAGCGACAAGTATCAATTTGATATAAGTCATTGGTTTGAATCGACCGGGAGCCAAACTCCCGATTTCCCGCAAGCGAGGCCCGCACTCTCCCGATTCGGCCACCGCGCCCAGTGACGGCACTACCGAGCGATACAGCTACATCAAGACAGGTCGGAAAATAAGATGCTGAAATAACAGTTGTGTTCTTAGAATGAGAGCTAATGCTGCACACTTATTTAAAGTCGATATCAGACTAACATGACGCGATACCTGTTAGAAGTCTCGGCTACTTGAAAGTTGAATGTTGAAGTCAGTACGATACGTCCTTCCCAGAATTCCTCCCCCATACTTCTTGAAGTGAAACCAACTCTCCTCCTAATCGAAATGTAGCCGTGCATTCAACTATGCCTGAAATGGGATTTAGACTTGGGCGGTATTTTGTCTTGGGTATCAAAAAGACAGCGTCGGTGGTGGATTAGGCCTCTATTTATGGTGCTGTCACATTATGACGCTTCTCGCCAACACGCGTCGACGTGTGTCATTTTTTGGTGAAACGTCGGGAGACGTCTGGAAGCGTTACGCGCGTGTTAGGCGCGTGTTGGTATTCGTTGATGGACGGCGACGGTCGATGAGGGTCGGCAGCGCGCGTTAGGGCATCGCCGAAGTTTTGTGCATGCACAAAACTTTCGATGTGCGATGACGCCGGGTGCCAACGTTATAGCGATGTTAGGGGGTCGTCAAGATACGTTAGAAGCGCGTTGGAAGTATGTATACTTTGTTTCCACTGACGCTGCATGCTCGTGAGGCTCGTTCCCACACGTTGCGCTAAACTGTTGCTTTTTTTGTCTGTTGTTGTTTTACATCCTACCAACATCTAAGGTCATATGAGGATGGCGCACCAAACTTTTTTCTTTTTTTCTCTCACAACTTCAGCTGCACGCTACCAATACGTTGCGCTCACGCTGAAAAGTTTGATGTCTCTCGACGATTAAAAGTGATTTTTGCGTGTTGGCGGCGTGTTGGCGGCATGCCGGCGAGATACCTTGTAGTGTGACAGGGCTATTAGAATGACCCAGACGGGATGGCCGAATAAGTTGAGCGTCCATCTGTTGGTAGTTTGTGGGATTCTAACCCATGGTCGAGTCAAACTAATGACTTTAAAATGAATACTGGTTACTTCCTAGTCAGGTGCTTGGCATTATTAGAATAGGGCAAGGACTAGTTGGCTCAGTGTCAGGATAATGTGACTGATTGGGATATCAGGTCATGGTCTGGTGGCCTGGTTTCCCAGTGGGACAGCACTATATTAGTATAAAGTCGCCATAAGTGCGCACCATGGTGAAGACAATTAAATTTGCTTAACCTATACCTAACCTATCCCTAGCTTATGCTAAGCGTATAACAACCTATATGCGGCATACTGGGATGTTTGTTGATGGTTACAGGTGACAGGTTAAGCGTATGAGTAACCTACGCCGACCTATGGCCTAGTAGAGCAGCGTATGAGTAGCGTGTGCAAAACCTATTCAAAACCTATGCGTAACGTGTGCAAAGCGTACAATGACGTATGCTATCGACGTTGAGTCACGTGGTCGGTCGCCGCCTGGGTATAAATACCCTGGAGAATTTGGTTTCTCCACACTCTGCCACCATGCCACCTAAGAGGAACACCACTGCTGCTGCTGCTGCTACACCAGCCTCCACGACTGATCTCACTGGAGGAGGACTAGGCTGTGGGAGAGGCAGGAAGAGGCAGACTATGCCAACTTCACCATCTTCACCATCACCAGTCTCCTCACCTGCCTCCTTGCCTCACCACTCTCCAGAACACCACTCTCCACAACACCACTCTCCACAACACCACTCTCCACAACACCACTCTCCACAACACCACTCTCCACAACACCACTCTCCACAACACCACTCTGCACTGGAAGAGATGGAGATGGAAGTGGAGATGCAGACACAGAGCCAGAGGCGGCCCCGCTCCAGCTCTCCATCTCCTGCTTCTCGTGGCAGCTCACATGCATCATCTGTCACCTCCACCACCTCCGCCTCAGCCTCCACCAGCACCTCCGGCTTCTCCTCTGCCAAGAAAAGGAGGGCGAAGAAAGGCGACTGTTCTCTCTCGCTGATCGAGGAGGATCAGATGCTTGACTTCCTGCAGGAGAATCCAGTCATCTGGAACGTCAAGATGACAGACTACCCCGCTTCGACAGGAAGGGGAAGATGTGGGAGGACCAGGCGATGCGGTTGGGGAGGACATCCGTCCATCTCCAGAAGTGGTTCAAGTCACTCCGGGACACCAACACGTGCCTCCACAAAAAAAAGTGCGGGGACGGGCCGCCCGAACTGACTGAGAGGGAGCAGTGGATCATGCAGAAGTTTGGTTTCCTGCAGTCCATCGTCCGTTACCGGCCGGAGCCCTGCAGAACTGTAAGTACAAAATCTTTTATCCTTCTGACTAGATTGGGCTAGTGTGGGCGTTAGGATTCTCATAAAACCTCTATTATTCTGGAGAAGTCGACAATCGATATATGTTATTTACGTAATGAATCTTGATAAATCAATTTAATCATTTATCGTTATATATTTTTGCTTTATTGTTGACTTGTGTTGTTGTTGTTTACGTCTTTTGTGGAAACATTGATTTGCATTCATGCTACTTATGTATTTTTATGATTTTGTCTTGCAGGGGGCTGCTGCCTTAGATGCTGCACAGCACGATCTGGACCTCTCAGAGAATGTGTGCGTGGATCTGGAGGTGGGGATGGAGGAGGACGTTACCGCCACTCCTCCCACTCCAGTCCGAGAGCGGGGAAAGGGGAAGGGGAAGCGGCCAGCCCCAGATGACGCGAACCTCCTGGCTGCCATACAGAAGAGGTTTGACGAGTCTGGGGACATGCTGAAGGTCATGCAGCCGCCCCCTAGACCGGCGATGATGGAGCGTGCAGCTTTTACGGACTATGTGTGGGATTTGCTCATAACCATGCCGGAGGAGCGGTTTATGGAGACACGGGCGGCGATCAACAGGATCTTGTCGCAGGCGTTGGAGGCGGATTGTCGACGTCAGCAAGGCATTCAGGCTCCTGTGGCTGTGGCGGCTCCTGTGGCTGCACCGGCTCCTGTGGCTGCACCGGCTCGTGTGGTTTGCGTGCCATCACCAAGTCAGTCATACCAGCCTCAGCCCCACCAGTGCACTCACCAGCCACCACAGGCATCACCCTGGGCGTCCCAGACACAGGAGTATGTGCAGCAGTATATGCTGCAGCCGCATCTTCAGCCGCATCTTCAGCCTCAGCCTCAGCCTCAGCCTCAGCCCCTGCCTCAACCTCTGCCTCAACCTCTGCCCGTACTTCTGCTCCACACGCATCATCAGCCGGTCCCGCCTCAGCCTCAGGTTGTCTAACGTCCGTCTGTGGCCATCTTGCAGCCGCCTGCTGCACTCCGGCCATTCGGTGTGGCGGGCCACACCATGGCCCCTCCAGGACTAGGTGCCCGCCCAGCTGGTGCGGCCACTGTCGGTGTGGGCTGGCCGTCGACTTCCAGTGCCGTGGCGAGTTCCACTCCGACACGAGTCGCCCCCGCGACAGGAACTTTGTCGAAGTCGGCCAGCCCGACGTCCGTCGGACTATTGAACTTGTCGGGGCTGTCGGGGATCTCGGGAGTGTTGGGGTCTCCAACTTGGACCTCTTCCCCTCATCAGCCCTGATGTCACCAGCTGGGGCGGGCTCCAACGGGACGAATGAAAAGTGATTGTAAATATTTGTAGATATGTGTATATATGTGTAGATATGTAGATATGTAGATATGTAGTCATAGTTTGTATTTTTAGTAAAATCTTATGTTGTATTGTTTATGTTTGTATGTATATATGTATATATGTGTCAAGATGTCTTTCCTAAATAAATAAATATTTTGTAAACTAGAATTTTTGTGTCCCCGTTCAATAATGGCATGCCATCATTTAATTGTTATAAATTAAAGTACAATTAAAGTAAAATTAAAATGTAAATAACCACTGAAAATAAAGAATAATTATTATTAATATTAAGGACACAAGTCCCTACCCTCTCTTCCCCTTTTCCCTTTCTCTCCCCCTCTCTCCCCACCTCTCTCTTCCCCCTTTCTCTCCCCTCTCTCCCCCTCTCTCTTCCCCTTTCTCTCCCCCTCTCTCCCCCCTCTCTCTTCCCCTTTCTCGCCCTGCTCTCCCCCCCTCTCTCTCCCCCTTTCTCTCCTCCTTTCTGTCCCTGTCTCTTTCTCTCACCCTCTTTTGTGTTCTTAGTATGTACATAAAAACAGTGGTTATGCTTTCAAAAAGTTTAATTCTTATAAAAAGAGAGCAAATTCATTACAAGTAATATTAACTAGATTACTTTAATTAGGTATAGAAAGAATATAACAGACATGTAATTGTGTTTTGATATCTAAAAACTGAAATCGTTTATTTGAATGAATAGACATATAAAGATATTACCATCTCATAACAGTAGACATGCCACAACATAACGGACATGTAAGTATTCATGAATATATCATAACAGTACACATACACAGTGCATACAGATAGATACAATGTTTTGGTACATCAGATCATGCTGTCTTGCCATGATAGTGCTCCGGCGGGTGAGATGACCCAGTCTTTAATTAGATTGCGCTGCTCCTTTCCTATCTTGGAGGCGGTATTGGGGCTAGGTAGAATGTCAATGTCTGGCATGTTTTGCCCCTCTCTCCACGCTCCGGGGACAAAGTTGTTGGTCCCAGTCTCAGGACGATCTAGCTGCTGGTTCTGCAGCGCTGGGTAGCGCATCCTCATCAGGTTGTGCACAACCATGCACGCGGTGACAATGACCTTCATGGTGGAGGGGTAGTGCTGCATAGTGGTCAGCAGCACTTGGAAGCAGTTGGCTAGAATGCCAAAGGCATTCTCCACCACTCTCCTAGTTCGGGAGAGCCGGTAGTTGAACAGTCGCTCCTCATTGGTCAACCCCCTCCTGCTGTATTTCTTCATCATGGTCGGCTGCAGGGCGAAGGCATCGTCACCGATGAGAAAATATGGCACATCCTTCTGGCAGTTCACGATCGGTTCAGGGTGCGGAAAGCTGATGGCGCCTTTAGCTCGGAGTCGTTGTAGATCTGAGCATCAGACGCGGAGCCCATACCCACAAGATCTGCCCACATAAACTTGTAGTCTGTGTCTACAAGCGCCAACAAGACCACGGAGTAAAAGACCTTGTAGGTGTAGTAGAGTGACCCACTCTTTGGAGGGCACCGGCAGGCGATGTGCTTCCCATCCAGAGCGCCACAGGTATGGGGGAAGTTCCAGTTCTCTAGGAATTGGTCCATGATGGCATGCCATCCTTGTTGAGTCATCGGACAAGTCATGACCTCGTCCAGGTACTCGTTGACGAGGGCCTGACAGACTTCACACACTATGAGCGACTGTGTGTTGTGGGGGACCCTCCACCCGAACTTCACGGACGATTATTTGTTCCTAGACGCCAGGTGCCGCAAAGTAAGGGCGATCTTCAGCGCAGGCTCGAGCGGCACCCGGTATGTGGTGCGTTTTTTTTTTATCCTTGGTCCCACTCATGCCATAATCTCGTCGAACAACTGGGGAGGCATCTGCATGAAGTCCACAAATGACACAGTGTCCTCACTGTGGAGCTCGACCATAAGCTTGTCATACAAGTCAAACTGTGCACGCCTCCCGATCCAGGGTCTGACCCACATTGTCCATCGCTGCCTCCTCCTTCTCCTCTGGAGACGGGCCGCCAGAAGAACCATGAGGTAGATACTTAGCTCATGCTGATAAAGGGCAATTGTGTACTGATTCTGGAACTGTAGATGGAGTGCCTGGACATCCATCCTGTCTGATCAGCCGAGCAGGTCTTACAGAAGAAGCCTGGTGGCACCTTTATATACCGAGAGCATACACTGGGCATATGCTGGGCATATGCTTGACGTATGCTCGGTATAGGCTATGGGTATGCCATGACACGCTAGGGGCACACTCACAAAATGCTAGGCATACACTATATACGCCAGCACACGCTAGGAGTACGCTCGAACACGTTACACGTAAGCTAGGCATACGCTATATATGCCAGAGATATGCGGAGGACGCAGGTTCAATATACATACGTCGGCATACGCTAACGCCATAGGTCGTAGTGTGACAGCCCCTTAAGCAGACGACATATAGTGTAACTCTTTCATCATGCATTAAAACGGCCACATTAACTTCCCACCAATTTTCCAAAATGTTCCAATGCATGCTATATGTCGTCTGCTGTGGCAAATCACATAGGCCCAAGCAGATGGCATTTAGTGGTTATCATCAATGGAAAATTAATTGCAATCAGTGGGAAATCGGTATTGTTTAATTAGCTTGCTCGACAGCAGACGACATTTCGTCGAAGCAGACGACAAGCGAATGTTAGAACTTCACTTTAAAGAGTGTTTTTCTTTTTGGTGGCGGCCCGTCCTGGCTCCCGAGGTCGTGTGTAATCTCAATGTCAGACGTCGGGGGGGGGGGGGGGCGGGGGCGGGGGGATAACATGGCTCTGATTTCACGAGTTTAAAGAGAAACACAATGATAAGCAATAACCTCGCCAAGGAATCCCCCACAGTCTGGCTCCCGCCTACATATATCGTTCAATATGTCGCAGTGTTACACCAGTATTCTTTTCTGAGAAATTCGCGAAATTGCAAAGGAACTCCTTCAGGATGCACAAGAATTCTCTGGACTTGGCGAGACTTTGCAAGGATCCGGATCATGAACCCGGATATGATTGTATTTAGTAAACGTGGGATATAAATATACTTAATGGCGTATTTCCACCATTAAAGATGCATAGTCCGATAAAAACATCAAATTTTCAAAACCAAAACAATTATCTTGATTTGACTCTACATATCTAACTTAGATACGAGTGCAGTTATCAAACATTAGTAGCCACATAGAAGGGAATACTGAGGCAATTTAATCGAATCTGTTACTGCAGAAGCCTCTGGTGTCAGAGGTTTGGCATGTTTGAACAAATTTAATTTGTATGTTTGCGCTTCAAATATCTCAAAAGATAACCATTTAAAATGAACGTTACTCCAAACTAAAGTGAGGTTGATTATAACGATCAACCTCATATATTTTTATTAGAAAATGACAGAAACTCAAAACCATTGGACTATGCACCTTTAACGTTACATGACTTGCCTATCGCGGATTGATATCAAACTAGATGGGGCGGCCGCCTCACAGTCAAGTCTAGAATGATATCAATCCGCGATAGCTGTCATATAACTTTATTGATGAAAAGCCTACATTCATTATTTACTACACCGCCGTAATATTACGTTTGTAATTGGTTGGTTGTTGGAGTTTTACGTCCTGGTAACATCTAAGGTCATATCAGGACAGGGTGTTAGTGACTAGTTTTTTTGTTGTTGTCCATTAGTTGTTTAAGCAGGGGAAATTTCAGTCATAGACGACTGGTCTTCCTCATTCCACTGCTGGTCGATAGAAAGCCCGAGCCTACACTTTTACTGACCCAAGGGATTTTTAACCTTCCACACCACATAGACATGGTATGAGAGCTGTAAGTTATACACAGCGGTGGAAATCCAAATTGGCAGAGCTGGGGGCACGGGGAATCAAACCGCTGACCCTCAGATTAGGAGTCTGACCTAGAAAAAAGTCAGACACTCTAACCACTCCGCCACAGAGAACGCCACTATTAGAAACACAATTATATTTGGTACTTTGTTTTGATATGGGTATTTAAATTGAAAGAATGCAGGTACTACTTTCTTTTTCCATTTCTCTTATTGTTTCTTGTCCCAACTCAGCTGACATAATTAAAAGTAATACAGGTCAAATGGTGGAAGTGTCATCAGGAGAGAACTATTGGCCACCTCACATGGAACAGAAAACTACCCGGTTCAGGTTAGTTGGTTGTTGGAGTTTTATGTCCTGGCAACATCTATATGGTCATATGAGGACGGGTACCGACTTGTCACAGTGCACACTCATAGTGACTTTATAGTGCTGCCCTACTGGGTGACCAGACCACCGGCACCATGACCCGATTTCCCACTCAGTCACATTATCCCGACACTGTGCTAACCAGTCCTTGCTCTATCCTATTAATGCAGAGTGCCAGGCTAGGTAGCAACAAGTATCAATTTGATAAGTCATTGGTCTGACTCGACCAGGAATCAAACTCCCGATCTCCCGCACGGCAGGTCTGCGCTCTACCGTCAGTACTCTTCCACCTCAAATCCGGTAATAACGGATTCTTCTTATTGTTGTTATTATTAAATGGTTAAGTCTCTGACACACCTCGCCGGATTGGGGAAACGGAAAGAAACCAAACAAAGTCCGTTGATATCCGGCAAAGTCCGGTTTGTATCCATTGCATATCTGTTGCATATCCGTTGCATATATGTTAATATCCGTTGATATCCGGCCCGATCCGTTACAAGTTTTGAGCATGCACAAAGCTTGTAACGGATTGCGCCGGACTGACCTATGCGGTTATTATCCGTTCCCCGTCCGTTCCCCGTCCGTTCCCCGTCCGTTCCTCGTCCGTTCCCGTCCGTCCCCGTTCGTTCTCGTCATTACATATCCGTTCCCCATCCGTTCCCCATCCGTTACCCGTCCGTTACCCATCCGTTACGAGTTTATCCATATCCATATCCGGTAACGGACGGGCAACATACGTAAAGCCCCTGTCACACATCACCGGATTGAGCAACGGACAGAATTGTCTAGTCCAGTGGTGATGAGTATCTAAGTGTATTAAAATGTGTCAAAATGTTGCGTTATCGAGTCAATGGCCTCTGGACGAACGGTCATGAAACGGACATGAAACGGACATGAAACGGACATGAAACGGACATAAAACGGACATGAAACGGACATGAATGGATAGACAATGGACAAAACAAACTCAAACCATAGACGTCAGTCCGGCGGCATCCGTTCCTAGTTTTGTGCATGTTCAATACTTGTACGGACACAAAACGGACATTGTTCATTTTCTGTCCGTTTCCCCCAATCCGGTGAGGTGTCACAGCCGCTTAACGGACGGGTAACAGACGGTAACGGACGGTAACGGTTGATAACGTATCTAACGATCAACGGACAATTCAGTATACAAAAAGAACTATAACGAACGACAACGGACATGTAATGGATATGCGACGGACGGGAACAGACGGTAAAATAGGAAGAAGGGTGGCCAAATAGGTAAGAACACTGGCTTGCTTCCTGTGCGGGAGATGATGGTTCGAATCCTGACTGAGTCAAACCAAGCTTACCAAACTGATACTTGTTGCTACCTTGCCTGCCGCACCGTACGAGTATGGTAGGGAAAGGACTCGTTAGGTCATTATCAGGATAATGTGACTGAGTGGGGTGTTGGGTTATGGTGCTGAAGACCCGGTCTTCCAGGCGGGCAGCACTATAAAATTGTCATGAATGTCCAGTCCCAAGTCAGTGCCCGTCATATATGACATTGGTTGTTGCCAGGGTGTAAAACCTCCCAAAAACAAACTTAAATAGAGTCATTAACATAATACTGATATTCGATTGCCCAGTGCAATATCACATTTATTTCCTAAATCTGGGAATGGCTAGTTATTTGTTTAATTACATTTCAAATTCCTTACTGAGCCTTGGACAGAATCGGAGAAAGCCAATGTGGCAACAAATGCTTAATTAGTGCGTCAGTATCTGAAAGCTGTCGCAAAAAACAAATAAACAACCAGTTCTCCCGCCCTCTCCCAGTCTTTTCTCGACCAGGGAAAGAACCCAGAACCTTCATCACAGCCAGTGAGCCCTCTCTCTACTTCTAAGCGATCCCGCCGGATTGATCAAGGAAACAGTTTAAGGATTTGATAATATTAGTGTTTTCTTATTTGCTTAAAGTTACATAGTCCAATGGTTTTGAGTTTCTGTCATTTTTCTGAGATTAATATATTAATTTGATTTGTTATAATCTACCTAACTTTAATTTGAAGTAACTTATATTTTAAATGACTAGGTATTGAGATATTTGAAGCGTAAACATGTACAATTAGTTTTGGCAAGCATGCCAAAACTCTGACACCATAGGCCTCTGCAGTAACAAGTTCTATTAAGTTGACTCACTGCTCCTTTCTCATCATCATCATCATCATGCTGTCAGTTGCAATGTGACAAAGACTGCTTTCATGACTTAATTTCCACTCTCCATTTAGCTCTCTGCTTTGAGAGTGATGTCCAGGAGTCGGTCTTAATGTCTCTCAACTTCAGGTTTCTCTTGATAGTATCCTTGAACCGGAGAGGAGGGCGTCCTCTCTTTCTCTGACCCGAAGACAATTGAGAATAGAGGATCTGCTTTGGTAGCCTGTCTGTTGACATCCTCATCACGTGTCTAGTCCACCAGAGGTTCTTTCTGATCAGAAGATCTTTCATAGAGGACAACACTGTCCAATCAAGTATTTCCTTGTTATCCTAAAGATCGAACACAGATGTCACATCATGAAGGCATGCAGCTTTTTCACCTGTCATCTTTTCACTGTCCAGGTCTTGGCTCCATATATAGTAGGGTCGATAGCACGATTGTGCAGTATATCTTGCCTTTCACCCGTGTGTACACATTGTGGTTGTGCCAGCGTCTCTGGTGTAGTCAGCCGAAAGATGCGCTAGCCTTGGCCATCCTCCTCTGTGTCTCAGCATCAATGCATGCATCACTTGATATAGTATTTCTGAGGTAGGTGGAATCTGGAACAGTTCAGCTTGTTTCCATCAACCATGATATCATCCTCTTTGGTTCTTGTAGAGTTGGGTTGGTACAGCACTTTTGTCTTCTTGATGTTAATCTTCAGGCCAAACTTGTTTGCCGCATCGGAGAAAGCCTATGTGGCAACAAATGCTTAATTAGTGCATCAGTATCTAATTACTTAAGTAAATAATTGTTTTGGTTTTGAACATGTGATGCTTCATCGAACTATGCAGCTTTAAATGAATTCCTAGCCGTGCGACTAGTGCTTAAGCCGTGGGTGATTTCTTTGACATTGTAGCGACTTAAACATTGTTGCGCCTGTCACGAATAGTTTTAATACCTAGATCCCGGATTTCCGCCCTACTTTTCGGAGGGGAGTTGAGATACCGCGTTTCTTATCAGCAAGATTCTATCCAATGCATATTATGTCAATTTCCAGTTGAACGACACTAGTTCAAATACTCTTGGCAATTTTGCAACTAATTAAATTATTCCATATGGTTAACACATATCACATTGAAAAAAACAAAACAAGCAAATACTTTACCTAAAATAAAAAGTAAATATGACTTCAATTATGCAAAATCTCACATTCACCAAAACTATATCCCACAGATGAACTGCATTTATTTATTCATTTTATTATGTTCTGTCATTAAGGGGTGCACTTTGTTGTTGTTGGGGTGGGGTGGGGGGGGGGGCTAACAGCCGGGAATTAAAACTAAGCGCGAAACACAACTAAGAAGTTATTTTCCTTCTATATTAGTTAAACTGCGAACACACTGGACGCGTGCGTCGCGCGTGCGTCAAGTACAAGCGTGCGTCATGCGGTTCTCACGCGTAAATAGCGAACACACTGGACGCGTCTGCCACGCGTCTAAAGGCCGGAACACACCTCCCATATAAAACCCCCATTCCCCCCTCTTCCATTCCCCCCATTCCCCCTCTTCCATTCCCCCCCCCCATTCCTCCCTCTTCCATTCCCCCATTCCCCCTCTTCAATTCCCCTTCTTCCATTCCTCCTCTTCCATTCCCCCTCTCCCATTCCCCTCTCTTCCATTCCCCTCTCTTCCATTCCCTCTCTTCCATTCCCTCTCTTCCATTCCCTCTCTTCCATTCCCTCCCTTTCCATTCCCTCCTCTTGTGTTCCCCTCTTGTGTTCCCCCCTCTTTCGTTCCCCCTCTTTCGTTCCCCCTCTTTCGTTCCCCCTCTTTCGTTCCCCCTCTTTCGTTCCCCCTCTTTTCGTTCCCCCTCTTTCGTTCCCCCTCTTTCGTTCCCCCTCTTTCGTTCCCCCTCTTTCGTTCCCCCTCTTTCGTTCCCCCTCGTTTCGTTCCCCCTGTTTCGTTCCCCCTGTTTCGTTCCCCTCTTTCGTTCCCCCTCTTTCGTTCCCCCTCTTTCGTTCCCCCTCTTTCGTTCCCCCTCTTCCGTTCCTCCTCTTCCGTCCCTCCTTTTCTGTCCCTCCTCTTCCATTCCCCATTCTCCATCTTTCGTTCCCCCTCTTCCATTCCCCCTCTTCCATTCCCCCTCTCCCATTCCCCCTCTTCCATTCCCCTCTCTTCCGTTCCCTCTCTTCCCTTCCCCCTATTTCGTTCCCCCTCTTTCATTCCCCCTCTTTCGTTCCCCCTCTTTCGTTCCCCTCTTTCGTTCCCCTCTTTCGTTCCCCCTCTTTCGTTCCCCCTCTTTCGTTCCCCCTCTTTCGTTCCCCCTCTTCCGTTCCTCCTTTCTGTTCTGTCCCTCCTCTTCCATTCCCCATTCTCCATCTTTCGTTCCCCCTCTTCCATTCCCCCTCTTCCATTCCCCCTCTCCCATTCCCCCTCTTCCATTCCCCTCTCTTCCGTTCCCTCTCTTCCATTCCCCCTATTTCGTTCCCCCTCTTTCGTTCCCCCTCTTTCGTTCCCCCTCTTTCGTTCCCCCTTGCGGAATGCAAGAGGAAGGGAATGCAAGAAGGGGAATGAAAGAGGGGGAAAGCAAGAGGGGGGAACAGAAGATGGGGGAATAGAAGATGGGGAATGGAAGATGGGGAATGGAAGATGGGGAATGCAAGACGGGGAACGGAAGATGGAGAATGGGGAATGGAAGAGGAGGGACAGAAGAGGAGGGACGGAAGACGGGGATTGGAAGAGGGAGAATGTAAGAGGAAGAATGGAAGAGAGGCGAATGGAAGAGGGGGAATGGGAGAGGGGGGAATGGAAGAGGGATGGAAGAGGGGGAACGGAAGAGGAGGGACAGAAGAGGAGGGACGGAAGACGGGGATCGGAAGAGGGGAATGGAAGAGGGGGAATGGAAGAGGGAGAATGGAAGAGGGAGAATGGAAGAGGGAGAATGGAAGAGAGGCGAATGGAAGAGGGGGAATGGGAGAGGGGGGAATGGAAGAGGAGGAATGGAAGAAGGGGAATGGAAGAGGGGGAACGGAAGATGGAGAATGGGGAATGGAAGAGGAGGGACAGAAGAGGAGGGACGGAAGAGGAGGGACGGAAGAGGAGGAACGGAAGACGGGGATCGGAAGAGGGGAATGGAAGAGGGGGGAATGGAAGAGGGAGAATGAAAGATGGAGAATGGAAGAGGGAGAATGGAAGAGAGGCGAATGGAAGAGGGGGAATGGGAGAGGGGGGAATGGAAGAGGGGGAATGGAAGAGGGGGAAAGGAAGATGGGGGAACACAAGAGGGGGGAACGCAAGAGGGGGGAAAGCAACAGGGAGGAACACAACAGGTGGAATGCAAGAGGGGAACGCAAGAGGGGGGAACACAAGAGGGGAACACAAGAGGGGGAACGAAAGAGGGGGAACGAAAGAGGGGGAACGAAAGAGGGGGAACGAAAGAGGGGGAACGAAAGAGGGGGAACGAAAGAGGGGGAACGAAAGAGGGGGAACGAAAGAGGGGGAACGAAAGAGGGGAACGAAAGAGGGGGACCGAAAGAGGGGGAACGAAAGAGGGGGAACGAAAGAGGGGGAACGGAAGAGGGGGAACGAAAGAGGGGGAACGGAAGAGGGGGAACGAAAGAGGGGGAACGAAAGAGGGGGAACGAAAGAGGGGGAACGAAAGAGGGGGAACGAAAGAGGGGGAACGAAAGAGGGGGAACGAAAGAGGGGGACCGAAAGAGGGGGAACGAAAGAGGGGGAACGAAAGAGGGGGAACGAAAGAGGGGGAACGAAAGAGGGGGAACGAAAGAGGGGGAACGGAAGAGGGGGAACGGAAGAGGGGGAACGGAAGAGGGGGAACGGAAGAGGGGGAACGAAAGAGGGGGAACGAAAGAGGGGGAACGAAAGAGGGGGAACGAAAGAGGGGGAACGAAAGAGGGGGAACGAAAGAGGGGGAACGAAAGAGGGGGAACGAAAGAGGGGAACGAAAGAGGGGGAACGAAAGAGGGGGAACGAAAGAGGGGGAACGAAAGAGGGGAACGAAAGAGGGGGAACGAAAGAGGGGGAACGGAAAGAGGGGAACGGAAGAGGGGGAACGAAAGAGGGGGAACGAAAGAGGGGGAACGAAAGAGGGGGAACGAAAGAGGGGGAACGAAAGAGGGGGAACGAAAGAGGGGGAACGAAAGAGGGGGAACGAAAGAGGGGGAACGAAAGAGGGGGAACGAAAGAGGGGGAACGAAAGAGGGGGAATGGAAGAGGGGGAATGGGAGAGGAGGGAATGGAAGAGGAGGGAATGAAAGAGGGGGAATGAAAGAGGGGGAATGAAAGAGGGGGAATGAAAGAGGGGGAATGTAAGAGGGGGAATGAAAGAGGGGGAATGGAAGAGGGGGCATGGGAGAGGAGGGAATGGAAGAGGAGGGAATGGAAGAGGGGGAATGAAAGAGGGGGAATGAAAGAGGGGGAATGGAAGAGGGGGCATGGGAGAGGAAGGAATGGAAGAGGAGGGAATGGAAGAGGGGGAATTAAAGAGGGGGAATGAAAGAGGGGGAATGAAAGAGGGGGAATGAAAGAGGGGGAATGAAAGAGAGGAGATTGGAAGAGGGGGGAATGGAAGAGGAGGAATGAAAGAGGGGGAATGAAAGAGGGGGAATGAAAGAGGGGGAATGAAAGAGGGTGAATGAAAGAGAGGAGATTGGAAGAGGGGGGATGGAAGAGGAGGGAATGGAAGGGGAGGGAATGGAAGAGGAGGGAATGGAAGAGGGCAAAGTCGGGCAAAGTCGGGCAAAGTCGGGCAAAGTCGGGCAAAGTTGGGCAAAGTCGGGCAAAGTCAGGCAAAGTCAGCCAAAGTCAGGCAAAGTCGGGCAAAGTCGGGCAAATTCGGTCAAAAGGCACGCGTCACCACGCGTCAAGCGTAAATAATCGCTCCAAAAGCGATCCGTGACGCACGCCTGACGCACGCGCGACAAACGCACGCGCCAGTGTGTTCGGGTTCTCTTTATTACATACGTTTTGATTTTTTACGCACGCGCGACGCTTGACGCACGCGCGAGATACGCGTCCAGTGTGTTCGCAGCTGTGCAGTTTAAAAACAACAGCAGCATGTTACTTGTTGACACCCCTATTTGTTTGAAAGTAGATTCCACAACGCTTACAAGTTACAGACAGATATCACCCCGATAACAATGCGCGCTTAAAAATAACTAGGTTGATGAATTGCATTCTCAAGGAGGGAAGTAACTATGTTACTGTTACAATATTTTAAAACTTTTGCTAGAAGTACATTAGGGTGGTCCAGATGATGGACTTTGCGATTGGCGACATACCGATAACTATTTTGGTTGCTTTTCTCTACAAAAAACTTTCTCTTTAACTGATTACTGGCTTAGTTCCAAACTAGGAGCAACTAGAAGAATACGTAGGAATATAGTGGGGTAGATAAGATTGAGAAGGCTCGGGGTGTTAGTGGATTGGCCATGCGGGGTGAGAGGGGTGGACAAGATTGCTAGGCATGTTGGGCTATCTTTAGAACAGCAGGAGGTCTTGGGTGTTGAGAGTGGTGCTAACAATAGAATTAGAAAGGAACTGTGGGGTATATTGGCAGCACCCAACACACATGCACACACACACACATATATATATATATATATATATGTGATATATAATTTTTATTATATGAGTATAAATGGGCGGAGCAGCTATTCTATATGGTTTTATGTAACTTTGTATTTAATTGCTTGCTATTGAGTATGTACGTATTGTAGTGGTCTGCACTGACCTTTCAGGCCAGTAACCACATAGACAGGTAGGCGTGGGGAGTGTGTAGATATCAGGGAACCTAGGTGGTGTAATGGTTAGCACACTGGCCCGGAATGCAAAGAGATGTGGGTTCGAGTCCCGCTCTAGGCACAATATTTCCCATTTTCATCACCCCCATGACAGTATTATTATTATTGTCCCATTTGTTGCGGGCTGGAACCCACTGCTCGACTCTGCTGCCACCACCGTTTAGGCACAGGCCAGCCAGAGTGCATCAGGATCACATGAGCTCCGAATTTTAAACTTTTTCTGTAGGTAGGGCTGTTTATTGCCGATCTAATGAACCAGTGTACTAACTGATGCTTTCCAATCATTTGTCCATCTATTCTCAGTAGAATAATTGCACATTTAGCTGCATTAATTGCACCAAACCCTAAGCTTTCATCCTCTAGTATCCTTAGAAATCTTACAATTTGGGCTATTGTAGGTTCTAATGGTTTCACTCCTTTAATTAGACAATGAAGTCCCCGTTTCTTTAAATAACTTGTGTATAATTTCACGGTTCCTTTCCTCCAGGCATGTGAGATAAGCCTCTCCTGTGTAATCTTGTCTAAACCATTTGTTCCAAATGTTTTCTTAAAAAAGGAATGCCAAAAAGGGTCGTTGACACAGCTCCTTGAACTGTTAGTGGTCCTTGATGTTGTAGGTTGTTTGTTCCTCGTGGAAACCTGAGCGTGTCCTTTGCCTGTAAGGTTATTGTCGCTAGCCATGGTTGCATGTCCCATGCTGGTACTATCAGTACTATCAGTACTGTGTGTGCCCAATCCATCTTGATCGTCCTGGCCACTCTGCTGATAATGCTGAATGGTGGAAATATGTAATAAAATTTATTATTCCAAATTAAAGAAAACGCATCGACTCTCCAGGCTTCCGGCTCTGGATGCCACGACACATATTAGGGTAACTTTTTGTTGTTCCGTGATGCAAATAATTCAATTTCTGGTTTACTCCATCTATCGCAAATGTGGTTTAAAATATCCTGATTTAGCGACCATTCTAGATGGTCATGGAAATGTCGACTTTTCCTGTCAGCCAAAGTGTTTTGACTGCCTGGAATATGTGCTCCTGTTAGCCATATGTCGTGTTCTTATGCCCAATCCCAAATTAATTTGCTAAGTGGTTACATGGTTAGGAACAAGTGCCCCCACATTACGTATGTAAGCCATGGCTGTGGTGTTATCCGGCAACACTTTTACATGATTTTTGGGTAGGTGAACTAGACTATGCAGCCCTAAATAAATAGCCTTGAGCTCTAGAACATCAATATAATCAGAGATTTCATCTTCCATCCACTGCCCACCTGTTGCCTGTAGGTCTCTATGAGCCCCCCATCCTTCTAGTGAAGCGTCTGTTGTAACGGTAGGTATTGGGTTCCCCCATTCTATTAGGGTTGGGTGAATTTTCCAATAGGCCTTCTTGCAAAATCGTCATGGGCTGTTCAAAATTGCCTTTAGTGCGAGCCAATGCTAACTTCTTATCTATTTCTAATGATTTAATATGGGCTTTGCCATATAGGAGAGCAGGAGCATAGGCTATCATGATTCCTATTAGTATTGTTACTTGGCGAATCTTTGGTTCGTTCAATTGTAATAATTGGTTGGTCGTTGTTAAAAACTTATCAACTTTCTGTTTCGTTAATGAAATAGTCATTTCTGCGGTGTCAATAAAAAAAAACCAGAAATTTTAATTTCTTTGTTGGTGTCAAAACTGATTTAGTTTAATGTTTGTAGAAACCTAACCTCTTAAAAGTCTCACACAGTTCGTCTATCGCTGTTTGACAATGTTGTTGTGTTTGTGCAACAATAAATGAGTCATCAATATAAGGAAACATAACATGTCCCTTCCTAGGCATGTGGGAACAAATTGGCTTAAGTAACTTTGTGAAATGTGTGGGGCACAAGCTAGACTATTTGGCATACAGGAACTCATAAAGATCATAATTCCAACAAAATCTGAGAAGCGTCCAATTGGGTTTATAAATCGGCACTGTATAGTATACATCCCTGAGATCAACAATGGCTAGCCAGGAGTCTTGCGTTACCATGTCTCTAGCTGTTTCTAGCAAAAACATTTTGAAATATTGATACTCGACTAATTTGTTTAACCTTGTTAAGTCCAAAATCAGTCTGATGTCCCCATTTAGTTTGGGTCTTGTGAAAATATTTGAGGGAAATTCCCCAGCCACATGAAGTGCTGGCTCAAAATGACTTTTTCACAAAATTTAAGGACTTGATCATTCAACGCCTCGCATTCTGAAAAATCAAAACGATAAGGAAAGGGTATGCTATTTCGCATGGGCTCTTCCATGAGTGGTATTCTAGCTCCTTCCACTAGGCTACGGATAGTTAGATTGTCGGTAATGTTATTCCATTCCGATAGGCAATTGTTGGTGTGACCAGCCTTAAACGCGCTTAATGGAGTCTGCATTGCCACTTCTACTTGTTCCCTGGATAAGGGAACGGCTTCTGCGCTTTGAAGTCCCTCTGTCCCGGTCGTCGGTTAGAGAGGTTTTACTGTATGTATATATATATATATATATATATATATATATATATATATATATAGTATAGCCCCATTAAAACAAAATTGAAGGGACCATAGAAATTTGTTTGGATTAACCGATCATTGGCTTAACCAAGCTTTGGCTTCGGCTTTGACTTGACTTTGGCAAAAACGCAGGTGCATTATGAATGTAATATACAATGTATGTGGACACTTTGATTATTGTTTTCTATGTATATACAGTATAACCCCGTTAAACCAAGCTTGGTTAAACCAAACGATCGGTTAATCCAAACCTTTTTTGGTGGCCCGGCAAAATACTACCATTTATCATATCAAAAGCTTGGTGGGGTCTCAGATGACCTTATAACCATATGAATGTTTGGTTTAACTGTACTGGAAGTGGCCTCGGGCCCGACACTTTTGTTTGGATTAACCGATAGTTTGGATTAACCGACTTTGGTTCAACAGACTTTTTTATATGATAAACCGAGCTTGGTTTAATGGGGTTGTACTGTATATATATATATATATATATATATATATAAACACACATTGCCATATACATAGACACATTACATGTAGGCCTGCATAGAAGCTAGGCCCATGTGTATATATATATGTATATACACATGCACACATTACGACACACATACACATATTGGACATAAACACACGCGTATAATGCTGCGTTCATACGGCGCTCGTGAATATGGTGAACTTCCCACTTACTGCTGGTGAACACGACCATGTAAACTGAGACTAGTGAGAGCGTTCATTTGGCAATTCGCGGTAAACACGTTTCATGCTGGGCGATAATAGAGGCATTGCCAAATCTCCATACAGAAAAAGTGAAATATCTCTAAAACCACACCACCTAGAAACAAATCGCCGGTGGTACACAAATCGCTTGGTACACAAATAGAAACAAATCGCTTGGTACACAAATAGAAAATATCTTTACCAAAAAGATTATATCAAATTTATAAGGTTAAGGTTCTTGATTTCTATTAATTTAGAATAAAACTAATGTTTTGCACCACGCGTACGGCGGAAACTGCGACACTGCCATTTCTTCACAAGTGGTGAGTAGCGAGCCGCTTAAAAAATCTCCAGTTCACAGGTGGTATTCCCAGTTGTGAAGTCACTTGAATGCAATTCACAGGTTGTGAAATGGGAAACACCATATTCACCAGTTCATATGAACACAGCATAATACACACACCATGACCCGACCTATCGGCATGTCGTCGCGAGTAGCCATTTCCAAACTTTCCAAATGGAGGACAATGCGTACGTTGGGGCATAGGTTGCTATATATTATATATATTATATATATTATATATAATATATTAGATATATAGCACATATATCAATTATCATATATGTACAATGCATTTCAAAAACAGCAATACAACATTATTTAAATTTAAACTGCAAAAATAGCAAATGCAAACAGCTGATCACCTTATTTATTTTATTAAATACAAATTACGACATGATTCTTTAAATCCAACAAAACTCAAATAAAATCAAAGGAAAACAAAGGTAACGGGGTGGAGGGCAGAGTGCTTGGAAGCATAGTTGTGGCGATGCCGTCGCGTGGTTGTGCCGATGACATCGCGTGGTTGTCATGTTGCCGTCGCGTGGTTGTTGTGATGCAATCCTCGCGATGTCGTCGCGCGGTTGTCGCGATGCCGTCGCGCGGTGGTCGCGATGCCGTCGCGCGGTTGTCGCAATGCCATCAGGCGGTTGTCGTGATGCAGTTGGCCGGCTGGACACGCCACCCCCACCACCTTTCCCATGGATGCTCAAGACCGGTAGAGCATGTGATGAGACAGCCGACCGCGTCATCGGGCATGCGCATTGCCCGCCCATCCAAAGTTGCGCACGCAATGTCTCGAGAAGGGTCGGCTGCGACGAAAGGAGGAGAGACGGTTCACCACTCTGTCTTATTGAGCATAAGGTTGCATGGTGATTCTCCCACTTTTATTATTTATTAATAAGAATTATTAAAACAAACCCCCCCCCCCCAAAAAGCACAGATCGACTATTCATTGCTTCAGATCAAATTCTGTTATTTTTTTAATCACGATTACTTACTACCAAGATCAAATTCTGTTCTTTATGAGCGTGCTAAAATTGAAAACAGCGAGTGACAGAAGTCACTGTCAACATAGCAGTAAACACGCAGACATCAATGAAATAACCCCTCCCCCCCTCCCCCCAAAAGCACAGATTGACTATTCACTACTTCAGATCAAATTTGGTCATTTGTGACTATATCTGCCAAGATCAAATTCTGTTTTGTGTGTGCATGCTAAAATTAAAAACAGCGAGTGACAGCAGTCACAGTCAACATAGCAGTAAACACGCAGTCAAAAAAGCACAGATTGACTATTCACTACTTCCGATCAAATTTGGTCATTTCTGACTATATCTGCCAAGATCAAATTCGGTTATTTATGAGCATGCTAAAATTGAAAACAGCGAGTGACAGCAGTCACTGTCAACATAGCAGTAAACACGCATACATCAATAAAATAACCCCCGGTCCCCCCAACAAAGCACAGATAGACTATTCACTACTTCAGATCAACTTTCGTCATTTGTGACTATATCTACCAAGATCAAAATCTGTTATCTATGAGCGTGCTAAAATTGAAAACAGCGAGTGACAGCAGTCACAGTCACTGTCAACATAGCAGTAAACATGAAATAACCTCCGCCCCCCCCCCAAAAAGCACAGATTGACTATTCACTACTTCAGATCAAATTTAGTCATTTGTGACTATATCTGCAAAGATCAAATTCGGTTATTTATGAGCATGCTAAAATTGAAAACAGCGAGTGACAGCAGTCACTGTCAACATAGCAGTAAACATGCAGACATCAATAAAATAAGCCCCGGCTCCCCCTCCCCCAAAAAGCACAGATGGACTATTCACTACTTCAGATCAAATTTCGTCATTTGTGACTATATCTGCCAAGATCCAATTCTGTTATCTCTGAGCGTGCTAAAATTGAAAACAGCGAGTTATTTCCCGTGAACTAGCATGCATGCTCGTGCGAGTTCAAACGCGCTGGGATGAGTTCAAGCGCGCTCAAGCGAGTTCAAACATGCTGGCTGTGCTCCTCGTTGTCACGTGATTTATGTTTATGTATATATCTCATTCATCTGCTTCCAGATGCAAGCTTAGTTCTAGTTACTCCCGCAGCACTGTCGCCAGGACAGGGATACTAAACAACCTATTAGAAAAAATATTGGAAGGCTTATGGAAATAACTACATGATTTTGCAATCTGATATATATACTAACAATATTATTCAAACACTTACCTATTATAGCTCACTATCATTGGAGTGAAGAATTGATGAAATCATGTAGATTAATATACCTTAAAAGTCAAATTGAGAACATTAATGGCCCTGTTACACTACAATGTAATGCAGTAGCGTAATGCGACACAGGTGAAATTTGGTCATTACGTCAAGATACGTCAAGATACATTACTCATTCGTTAAGCCTACGTCGAGTTACGTCGAGATACGGTGACACACGTCAAGGTTTTGGACATACCCAAAACTTTTGACGTAGCTTGACGTAAAGGCCATTACGTTGGGTTACATTGGGCTTATGCTGTGCTCACGTTAGACTCACGGTGAGATACGTTAGATGTTCGTTAGAGCTACGTCAGTCTACGTTGAGCTACGTCGACTTACGGTAGACTGACGGAGAGCCAGGAGGAACGTGCAGCCCATACGCTGACAATATGGTGTTAACGTATCTTGCCGTAGGATTAACGTGTCTCTGATGTGTGTCTAACGTTAATCTAAGGTAAGTCTAACGTGTCTTGACGTATTCGATATAGGTGATGAATGGCTGCCGCGCGCATAACATATGTAACATGCTCCAACGTTCTTCTAGCATAAGTGAACGTGCTTTGAACGTGGTGTGAACTTTTTGCCTCGGTGTCCATACGCTGAGCACGCTGGACTGCCGTTAGACTGATGGTGCTCACTTGTGGGCCTGATGTCGACTCATGTTACAAATTACGCCAGAGTCACACATAGCTATGTTAGGGCTTGCGTAATTACATGAGTCCTATGCTGAGCCGTTGCTAGGGTTTCACTAGGCTGACACTGTGTGCGCTGGAGCCTCGTTAGCCTTACGTTGGGCCTTTTTAAAAAAAACGTTTTAATTTGTTGAGACACGTTACAACTACGTTGGACCAACATTTCGCCTATGTCCATTATGTTGCACTGACGTCCAATTTTGCCCTGAAAATCGCCCTGAATTTCTACGTATCTCAACGTACAAAAGTGATTTTTACGTTGCCCACTTGCTGGCCTGTTACGTTGTAGTGTGACAGAGGTATTAGTGGCCGCCATTCTTTGTTGTTTTGCATTCTCTCCTATTTCATCAACTCTTTGCCAATATAGATCAACCTTACACACTGGAACCGGCGCCTCCATAGCTTGTTCACAGTTTTGTTGTTGTACTGAAGCAGTTCTTGCTCGGATTTATGCGGGGTTGTGATTCATCCCTACTCTGGGGCTTGGGGGCGAGGGGAAGGGGGGGGGGGTAAATATTTTAGCTAGCTTAGTTCTAAATAAGCTAGGCTGTATTCTATTTTTTCACGTAATGGAATACTGCTGTGCACATGTCTTGGTAATGTCTGTAGTCTTAAAGTTGCATAGTCCGATGAAATCATAACATTTTCAAAACCAAAACAATTATCTAAATGTGATTCTACATATCTAACTTAGATGCTGGTGCACTTATTAAACATTTGTCATCATATATAAGGGGATACTGAGTCAATTAATAGAATCTGTTACTGCAGAAGCCTATGGTGATAGAGTTTTGGCAAGCTTGCCAAAATTAATTTAGCATGTTTCCATTTCAAATAATTTAAAAGTTATCGATTTCAAATAAAAGTTACTTCAAACTAAAGTAAGGTAGATTATAATGAACAACCTAATACGTTTATCTCAGAAAATGTGAGAAACTCAAAACCGTTGGACTATGCAACTTTAACGCGTTGCTTTCTTTAGTACAGAAAAGACAGACAGAAGGGAAGGAAGAAAGACGGTGGGAAATGAGTAAAGTACACCCTTCCACACGCACACACACATATACACACACCACCCGAAAAATGCACATCCTTCATACACAAAGAGAACACACAGCGGAAAACAAGTCCCCCCCCCCCCCCCCCCCTCAGCTTTTTCAAAGCAACACTGAAATAACTAATAGCCTCCTCTGTGATTTACTATTGACGGGGTTCTTTCCTGGGTATTATATATGGCCTTAAACTAGGTAGATCTTGTATTATGCACTCTTTCTTTCTCCCTGAAAACCCTGATGACTTGACGTAATTATATAGTTCAACTATTATCTACCCTGCCCCACGTTACTAACAATCCTCAACATACTAAAAAATATCACCAACAAGCCTTATTGCACAATAATAATAATAATAATAACAATAAATAAAATAAAAGTAATAAGACATTATTTAAATTATTTAATCTGGGGAAACTTGCTTGAAAAATATCGAAAGGGTGTGCACATTCTGCTTAAATTACACATATCTGTACACATATATCCCAACAGAATAAGCCGTTGGTTTTAGGGTGTTAACAAAAAAAAAAGGGACACAGGTGTGATCTTCCATCCATTACAAAAAGTGTGCATTTAAAATGCAATTTTGAGACAAGGTAATGAGCTGGTGTGGAATTTATACGTTAGCGCCGGAAGCTGTCCATCTTTAGAACATTGTGTGACGTCACTTCGATGTGACTTACAAGGCAGCGCAATGGGCGTTCGCGTGATTTACATGAAGCAAGTTACTTTGTTGCTTTGTTCCTTTATTGCTGTAGATTCATGTTTTATTGATTGCTCCCTTTTGGTTTCTGTACATATATCTCCGAACCTCCTCCTCTCTGCCCGTATCCCCGTCAAATCCTCTAACTTCACACTAAGATGTCCCAAACTGAACCCTTTTGCAGTTTAATCTAAGCATGTTTTTATTGGCTCAACATGTTGAGGTGCTGTCACATTATGACGCATCGCGCCAACGTATGCCAACGTATGTGATTTTTGGCTGCTACATCGGGATACGTCGTTATGCGTTACGCATGCGTTAGGCCCTCGTTGGTATATGTCAATGTACGTTAATATTCGCCGAGATACGGCGTCGCACGTCAGGGGTCAGCAAAGTTTTGTGCATGCACAAAACTTTCAACGTACGACAATGTTTGACAATGTGTGGATTTTAGTCTGCCATATGTTATGTATGTGTTAGGCATACATTGATGTACGTTAGACGTACATTAGACAAACATTGTTCACTAGGTTGACCTACGTTAAAGGCAGTGGGAACATACAGTCCGTGTACTGACAACGTATGGATAATGTACGCCTAACGTACATCTAACATACATCTATCATATGGTCTAACATACATTTAGCATTTCTCCAGTATGTTGTGATGTATGTAACATATGAGGTGTAGTTCTGGCGATCGAATAACATATATAATGTTCACTGGCGTTCTGTGAACGTACCGTGAGTGTAATTCGAGCATTTTTCGCTGGGAGGAACGTTAGCCATATATTGGTCATATCTTGGCCATACACTATGTATGCAGTATGTATACGTCCAACTTTGCCTTCCACACCGAAAAGTTTGATGCTTTTCAATGTAAGAAAGTGATTTTACGCGTTGGCCGTGCGCTTGCGAGATGCGTCGTAATGTGACGGGGCCTTTAATTTCAAATGCTAATTTCAAATGACAGATGTCTACCATCCTCCACTATCACCCAACACCATCTCCATTCTTACCCACATAGCACCTTAGGGAAGTTGAAGGGACCTGTAATGGCCATTTATTGCCCACCCACTCTCCCTTTTCTTCAGGTTGGAGGAGGATTTCCACGCAGTTTTAGACTGGACTTATGGATTAATAGTATATCTTTCTTGGAGGGGTGGGAGCGATTTGAATTTGATCTGATCAATCTCTCCGATATTTTTCTGTTAATTCATTTTTTTCTAGCAAAATATTAATCAATTTTTCTGTCCGAGGGGTCCAGCTCTTCAATACAATGCCAGCTTACATATGAATTCAATCAAATGGCAGAGTACAATCATTCAAAAGGCAGCTTGACAAGGCGTTAACAACAATACCAGACGAACCACAGATTCCAGGTTACACCCAGCTAACACCAGCACATTCAAATTCATTACTGCACATGACAAAACTGAACAGAGCATCCTCACCACATGTGGTGGGCCCTGATGGTGGAGTCTCCGACTTGGCGTGAGCGCACAGCTCAAACAATCTAATCTAATCTAATTGGTTATATAATCATTATAGTCATATCCAGGCATTACTTTTCTTAATCTCCACATAACAAAAAGAGCATTTCGTGCAGCTAGGTTAGTGTGTTTTTTTCTGTCGTAATTGATCATGTTTTGCTACAAAATGAACTAACATTTAATAATTTATATTATTTCAGCAAATTATCGATTATCTTTCCTAAAACAATAAATCTTTGCGACTACCTTCATTTCTTTATTTCTTTATTGCTCTATAGATGGGGATTTACTATAGCTTTTCCTACTGTGGTATATTTCAAATTAAATAACATAACATTCAATGATTCTAATTTGCTCTTTAATAGGCATTTTCACTGGGGTGGGGGGAGTTCTTAACAATAATTAATTTTTTTTTTACTCTTTAATAGGCATTTTCACTGAGGGGTGTGTGTGTAGTTTTTAACACTAAATGTTTTTAATTTACTCTTTAATATGAGTTTTCACTTGGCTTTTTTCTTCTCACCATCGACTCACATGAAAAAAAACATCTAGCTAAAGACGTAGGGTAAAGATTTAATAATGGATCACGTGACCTAGAAGAGGGTGAGGATAAACTCATCTGAGGGTAAACATCTTGCCGGGGCGGGAGGTGAAGGGGTGGGAGTGAAGGTGTGTGTGTGTGGAGGGGGGGGGGGTAGGGGTCGGCGGTGTAGCAGTCGAAGTGAGGGCGAACTCACTGGAGGTGAAGTATTCAGAAACCGACAGTTCTATGTCGGTTGTATATGTGGACATCCTTTAAAGTTCCATAGTCCGATGGTTTTGAATTCCTGTATTTTTTTCTGAGATAAATATATTAGATCGATCACTAGTATCTACTTTACATTAGTTCAAAGTTACTTTCATTTTAAATGGTAAACTTTTGAGATATTTTGAGTGCAAATATGGAAAATTAGTTTTGGCAAGCTTGCCAAAACTCTGACACCATAGACTTCTGCAGTAACAGGTTCTGTTAAATTGACTCAGTATTGCCTTCTACGCAGAAACAAATGCTTAATAAGTGCATCAGTATCTAAGTTAGACTATGTCAAATCAAATCTAGATAATTGGTTTGGTTTTGAAAATTTGATATTTCATCAGACTATGCAGCTTTAAAAAGTTACAGAAGTTACAGGACATGCATAAACTATCATGTATTTCTACAGACGCAAATGAAGCGGCACATCTATCAATGAGATCTGCGAAGAACACAAGGCTGGTTGGTTGGTTTCTAAAAGGTGCTATTATATTTTGTATTTCCCGTTCAATTTTCCCGTTGTTTGTTTGTTGTTTTACGTCCTAGCAACATCTAATTCATATCAGGACGGGTACCGACTTGTGACACTGCGCACTCATGGCGACTTTATAGTGCTACTCCACTGGGAGACCAGGCTGCCAGCACCATGACCCGATATCCCACTCAGCCACATTATCCTAAGACTGAGTCCTTGCCATATCCTAATAATGCCGAGCACCAGGCTAGGAAGCAACAAGTATCAATTTTTAAGTCATTGGTTTGACTCGACCACGGTTCGAAACCTATTTTCCTGTAGTTTTTTACTGGTTCCTGTTGCTGTAAGTTCTATCCAGTGCATTAGTTTCTGAAGTCCTACCCCAGAACCCAAATTGTTCCCACTGCCTCCAGAGGGGAAATGGTCTATTCGGTATCAGAAACTGAATCATGACAGCCTGATTTCAAACTACAAAATAATGATATATATAACAACAACAATTATTACAAAATGAAAATCCAGACGGGATGGCCAAATGAGTTAGAGCGTCCGTCTCCCGTGTGGTAGATCTTGGGGTCGTGGGTTCTAATCCTGGTCGAGTCAAACCAATGACTTAAAAATTGATACTTGTCGCTTCCTAGCCAGGCGCTCGGCATTATTAGGATAGGGCAAGGAGTGGAATGAGGAAGACCAATCGCCTGCGACTGAAATTTCCCCTGCTTAAACAACTAATGAACCAAAAAAAAATTAAAAAAAATTAAATGCAATGTACAATGATAATTCAGATAATACAACCCTCTGGGATTTTCATGTTTAACTTTTGTTTAAACCACACACTCCGCTGATGCTATACAGTATCATATGTAGGCCCGATCTTCCCAACATCGTAGGATATCACCGGGCTCCTTGGCCGAATCGGTAGAGCGCGGGCCTCGTGTGCGGAAGGTCGGGAGTTCGGTTCCCGGTCGAGTCAAACCAATGACTTATTAAATTGATACTTGTCGCTTCCTAGCTTGTTGCCAGGCATGAATAAGATATGGCAAGGACTGGTTGGCACAGTGTCGGGATACTCTGACTGAGTGCGATATTAGGTCATGGTGCTGGCGGCATGGTCTCTCAGTGGGGCAGCACTATAAAGTCGCCATGAGCGCACACTGTCACGAGTCGGTACCCGTCCTGATATGACCATATATTTTTGTAAATGGAAAACTTCAACAACAAATCAATCATAGTGTATGAAACCTTCGCCGGGTTTTCCCATTTCCTCGGTATCCGGCCACTAAGGTATCCTGAGTCACAGACACGGTCACACCACTTCACACATACCGGAGATGTGCACTACCCTAACCGCCACCATCAATTCTTCCTGTATGCACGTCACTCGGCAACCCACCCACGTGACATGCCGTTTATTGCAACCACCCAGCTTAGGGAGGATGGTTCTTTTGCATTCCTCCCCTTCCTCATGTCCTTCAATTATCTATGTTTCTTATCAATCCTCCTTCCAGCATCCCTCCCCCCCCCCCCGCAATCCACTCACCAGTCCACCATTCCATGAATTATGTCCATTCTTGTATTCCTACATATCTTTCTTCTGCTCCTGCTGCAGTTCCTTTGTCTTGTTCTCGTTCTTGTTCTCGTTGTTCTCGTTCTTGTTCTCGTTCTTGTTCTTGTTCTTGTTGTTCTCGTTGTTCCCGCTGTTCTCGTTCTTGTCGTTGTTCTCGTTCTTGTTCTCGTTCTTGCTCTCGTTCTTGCTCTCGTTGTTCTCGTTGTTCTCGTTGTTCTCGTTGTTCTCGTTGTTCTCGTTGTTCTCATTGTTCTCGTTGTTCTCGTTATTCTTCTCCTTCTTCTCCTTCTTCCCCTTCTTCTCCTCCTCCTTCTTCTCCTTCTACTTCTTCTCCTTCTCCTTCTCCTTTGTCATGTTTAATTCCTCTTGCTTCTTTATCTCCTCCTTCACTCCCCTCCTTCCCCACCCCTCCCCATTTTTATTGTTCTTCTAGCTCTTTTTATTTTTCTACTTGTTGTGTTTGTTCTTCTGTTCCTTCCACTTCTTCCTTTTCGTCTTCCTGTTCTTCCTTTTCGTCTTCCTGTTCTTCCTTTTCGTCTTCATCTTCTTCCTTTTCGTCTTCCTCTTCTTCCTCTTCGTCTTCCTCTTCTTCCTCTTCTTCCCTTTCGTCTTCCTCTTCTTCCCTTTCGTCTTCCTCTTCTTCCTCTTCTTCCTATACTTCCTCTTCTTCCTCTTCTTCCTCTTCTTCCTCTTCTTCTTCTCCTTCTTCGCATTCTGCTACTATTACTTCTCCCTCATTTGCAACCTTCCCCCACCTGCTCCTTCACTCTTCCTCCTTCTTGCGTTCCTCTTCTCCCTTTCACCCTCCTCCTCTTCCCCCGTCCTCATCTCTTTGAGCCATTATAGCATGTGAGAAAAGGTGGCACTTCATTCAGCACATGCGTATTTGAAGCTAGTTCACATGATTTCCAGCACGTCCCTAAAGTGATTTCTCTGTTTGTTTGTCATTGTTTTACATCCTAACACCATCTAAGGTCATATCAGGACGGGTACCGACTTGTGACAGTGCACACTCATGATGACATTATAGTGCTGCCCCACTGGGAGACCAGGCTGCCAGCATCATGACCTAATATTCCACTCAGTCACATTATCCTGACACTGAGCCAACCAGTCCTTGCCCTATCCTAATAAAGCCGAGCGCCTGGCTAGGAAGTAACAAGTATATATTTTTAAGTCATTGGTTTGACTCGACCAGGGTTCAAACCCACGATCCAATGGCCTACCAACACAGGAGACGGACGCTCATTCGGCCATCCCTTCTGGTTGTGGTTTCTCTTCAGAGGGAGTCAAAAGTAACAGCCTTAAAGCGATGCTGTATTCATAGTAACTGAATAATCGTGTTCTGTCCAGAGGGAGTAAGTAGTAGCAGCGCTAGAGCCATGCTGTATCCACAATAACTGAGTGACTATATTCTCTCCAGGGGGTTTGTTTGTTGTTGTTTTACGTCCTAGCAACATCTAAGGTCATATCCGGAGGGGTACCGACTTATGACAGTCCGCACTCATGGCGACTTTATAGTGCTGTCCCACTGGGAAAACAGGCCGCCGGCACCATGACCTGGCATCTCACTCAGTCACATTATCCTGACACTGAGCACACCAGTCCTTGCCCTGTCCTAATAGTGCCGAGCGTCTGGCTAGGAAGTGACAAGTATACATTTTGAAGTCATTGGTTTGACTCGACCAGGGTTCGAGCCCACGATCTACCAGCACGGGAAACGGACGCTCTAACTCATTCGGCCATCCCGTCTGGTCCTCTGCAGAGGGAGTAAGCAGTAGCCACACTAAAGCCATGCTGTATTCACAATACCTGAGTACATGGTGTACTCAAAGTACCTGAGTACATGGTGTATCCACAGTACCTGAGTACATGTTGTATTCACAGTACCTGAGTACATACTTTATTCACAGTACCTGAGTACATGCTGTATTCACAGTACCTGAGTACACACTGTATTCACAGTACCTGAGTACATGCTGTATTCACAGTACCTGAGTAATGCTGTATTCACAGTATCTGAGTACATGCTGTATTCACAGTACCTGAGTACATGCTGTATTCACAGTACCCGGGTACACACTGTATTCACAGTAGTTGAGTACATGTTGTATTCACAGTGCCTGAGTACATGTTGTATTCACAGTGCCTGAGTACATGCTGTATTCACAGTACCCAAGTACATGCTGTATTCACAGTACCTGAGTAAATGCTGTATTCACAGTATCTGAGTACATGCTGTATTCACAGTGCCTGAGTACATGCTGTATTCACAGTACCTGAGTACATGCTGTATTCACAGTACCTGAGTACATGCTGTATTCACAGTACCTGAGTACATGTTGTATTCACAGTACCTGAGTACATGCTGTATTCACAGTACCTGAGTATATCTTGTATTCACAGTAACTGAGTACATGTTGTATTCACAGTACCTGAGTACATGCTGTATTCACAGTACCTGAGTACATGCTGTATTCACAGTACCTGAGTATCATGCTGTATTCACAGTACCTGAGTACATGCTGTATTCACAGTACCTGAGTACATGCTGTATTCACAGTACCCTGAGTACATGCTGTATTCACAGTACCTGAGTACATGCTGTATTCACAATACCTGAGTACATGCTGTATTCACAGTACCTGAGTACATGCTGTATTCACAGTACCTGAGTACATGCTGTATTCACAGTACCCTGAGTACCATTAGCTGTATTCACAGTACCTGAGTACATGCTGTATTCACAGTACCTGAGTACATGCTGTATTCACAGTACCTGAGTACATGCTGTATTCACAGTACCTGAGTACATGCTGTATTCACAGTACCTGAGTACATGCTGTATTCACAGTACCTGAGTACATGCTGTATTCACAGTACCTGAGTGCATTGCTGTATTCACAGTACCTGAGTACATGCTGTATTCACAGTACCTGAGTACATGCTGTATTCACAGTACCTGAGTACATGCTGTATTCACAGTACCTGAGTACATGCTGTATTCACAGTACCTGAGTACATGCTGTATTCACAGTACCTGAGTACATGCTGTATTCACAGTACCTGAGTACATGCTGTATTCACAGTACCTGAGTACATGCTGTATTCACAGTACCTGAGTACATGTTGTATTCACAGTGCCTGAGTACATGCTGTATTCACAGTACCTGAGTACATGCTGTATTCACAGTACCTGAGTACATGTTGTATTCACAGTACCTGAGTACATGCTGTATACACAGTACCTGAGTACATGTTGTATTCACAGTGCCTGAGTACATGCTGTATTCACAGTATCTGAGTACATGCTGTATTCACAGTCCCTGAGTAATGCTGTATTCACAGTGCCTGAGTACATGCTGTATTCACAGTGCCTGAGTACATGCTGTATTCACAGTACCTGAGTACATGTTGTATTCACAGTGCCTGAGTACATGTTGTATTCACAGTACCTGAGTACATGCTGTATTCACAGTACCTGAGTATATGTTGTATTCACAGTAACTGAGTAAGTGTGTTCTGTCCAGAGGGAGTAAGCAATAACAGCATTAAAGCTGACCAGTAAAGGCAGTAAGCGTGTATACCCGGATACAGTGTTGCCCTTTTTATGACCTTTTTGTTAGGGCTTCTTTTATGCTGTTGACAGTTATACCCAGGAAACAAGTCCTAACCACAATCATCACCGACATTTATTGTTGTTGACGTCGGTTCTAATTTAATGTCATTCACAGTAGTGTAAACTCACTACAATGTAGCCATTCTCCAGCAAGAGTGATTCAATTTCACGCTAAGTTTGTTTCCTCATTAGAAGTTTAATTACTCATTTCGGCGATGCCTGGAAAAGTATAAAAGCTTGTTCCTGGTTAGTACGGCTGCATTCCCACTACGTGGAAAGAGTACCAAGCGAACAGACATGACTGTCTTCCCCGAATATCTCACGTATAAATATGCCAATTATGCTTATCCACTATTGACTTGGCAGGCTATAAACCTGGGACGTGGCATTCGCAGGGAGTCAGCCATACAAGTACTGCTAAAGGGGCTGTCACATTACGACGCATCCTGCCAACGTATGCCGACGTATGTGATTTTTGGCCGCTATGTCAGGATACGTCGTTATGCATTAGGCGCTCGTTTGGTATACATCAATGTATGTCGACATTCATCAAGATACAGCATCGCACATCAGGGGGTCGGCAAAGTTTTGCGCATGCACAAAACTGTCGACGTACGAAATGTTCGACAACCTGTGGATTTTAGTCCTCCGTACATTTTGTATGTGTTAGGCATATGTCGATGTACGTTAGACGTATGTTAGACAAATGTTGTTCACTATGTTGCACTATGTTGACCTACATTAAAGGCAGTGGGAATACAGTCTGCGTACTGACAACGTATGGGTAACGTACGCCTAACGTACATCTCATGTATGTTTAGTGTTTCGCCAGTGTGTCTTGATGTGTGTAACGTATGAGGCGTAGTTCTGGCGATCGAATAACGTTTATAACTTTCACCGGCATTCTGTGAATGTACCATGAGCGTAATTTGAGCATTTTTTGTCGGGAGGTACATTAGCCATCCGTTGGTCATACGTTGGCCATACGCTATGTATGCGGTATGTATGCGTCCAACTTTGCCCCCCATGCCAACAAGTTTGACGCTTCTCGATGTAAAAAAGTTAATATCACCTAAGAAACAGTGGATCTCCATTGATCACCAAAATTGGGTACTGTTGAATCTTAAGGCCCTGTCACATTACGACGCATCTCACAAGCACGCGGCCAACGCGTAAAATCACTTTTATATGTTATATGTTTTATATGCGTTTTATGCATTATACGTATTATATGTATTATATGTATTATATGTATAATATATATTTGATGTATTATATGCATTATATGTATTATATGTATTATATGACACTTATATTACATATATATATACTAAACATAGAAAAGCAGGAGCATCACAAGTGAACAGAAGTGCACGTCTAAAGTTGCATAGTCTGATGAAAATATCAAATTCACAAAAATAAAGAATATTATCTAGATTTGATTTTACCTATCTAACTTGGATACTGGTGCAGTTATAAAACATTTCGCACCACATTAAAAGGAATACTGAGCCAATTTAATAGAACCTTTTACTGCAGAAGCCTATAATGTCAGAGTTTCGGCATGCTTACCAAAATTAATTTAGCATAGTTGCACCTCAAATATCTCAAAGGTTAGTGATTTAAAATAATAGCTACTTCAGACTAAAGTAAGGTAGGTTATAGTGATCAATCTAATATATTTATTACAGGAAATGACAGAAACTAAAAACTATCGGGTTATGCAACTTTAACTTAAAGCTGCATAGTCCGATGAAATATCAAATTTTAAAAACCAAACCAATTATCTAGATTTAATTTTGCATATCTAACTTAGATACTGCTGCACTTATTAAGCATTTGTATCTGTGTAGAAGGCAATACTGAGTCAATTTAACAGAACCTGTTACTGCAGAAGTCTATGGTATCAGAGTTTTGACAAGCTTGCCAAAACTAATTTTCCATGTTTTCACTCAAAATATCTCAAAAGTTTACCATTTCAAATAAAAGTAACTTTGAACTAATGTAAAGTAGATACTACTACTAGTGATTGACCTAATATATTTATCTCAGAAAAAATACATAAATTCAAAACCATCGGACTATGCAACTTTAATTTAAGTGCTATGTCCTTTGCACTTGTCGCGAATGTCGGTAGCTGTACTGGCGGCATGGCCAACAGGCTGGCCACTTCACCGTGAGGGTGCGGACGTACCCCGGGGTAGGGTGTCACCTCCCCGGTCCCTTACCCGGTCCCTGCCCGGTGTGGTGGTTTCAGCGTGTTCCCGTGCTCAGACGTGTCCCTCGCTTCTGCGCATGCGTCAGAATCTAGTAAACATGGCCGTAATCGATTAACACGAACCGGGCGACTCGGGTCATCCGAATTTCAAATAGAACACGCGAGTGGAGTCGACAAATACACGTCCCGTGTGCAGAAAAAGAATAACTTAGATTAATGAAATGGAAATATAGGTAAACTGGGCCATGATAAAATACTTTAAATCCTATTTTGCTGTACTTTTATCGGTTATTAAAAAAAAAAGAACAAACTGTCCACCCGAGCGTATTCGATTATTCAACCCGAGTTTGTAGGATGTGCGCATGCGCCAATAAGTGGCTGGGGTGACCCGAGTTGATGCGAAATCCGCGCATGCGCAGAAGCAACGGGACACGTCTGAGCACGGGAACACGCTGAAACCACCACACCGGACATGGACCGCGGCACGTCGGTCAATAGAGACTGGGTCACATGTAGGTCTACAGTGAGTTCAGCCTATGCGCATTCTCCCCACCTACTACAGCCCGGCGCGGTGCATTTCGGGACAATGCCGTGGGAAATAATTATCGATTGCATCTCACCAGCCTTGAATAAAAACCTGGTATTTATTATTTATTTATTTATAATAAACTAGTATATATTAAGAATATAATGTTTCAATTTCGACGCTGCATTTTAAATTTTGTATATTTGGTAAATTGCACATAACACATACTGATGCTTTTCAGGATATTTTTGAATTCGCCAAGAAATATGACAAACCAACAGTGTGCCATTATAAGGGGATTAGTCTATTTCTTGTTGTGCCGCCTGTATCTAATCTGAATTGTCAGACTTTGTGGGTTAATCCACCGTTAATCTGTCACGGCTTAGGGGAAAAAAGGTTAATGCGATCTGCAATGTGCAGGTTTTATCATTAATTCACCAGAAGACATTATGTCCAGAATTTACCCAAACTTTAATAACATGGGGTTCTCTGTGGCGGAGTGGTTAGAGTGTCTGACATTTTACTACGTCGGACTCTTAATCTGAAGGTCGGCAGTTCAATTCCCCATGCCCCCCCACCTCTGCCAATTTGGATTTCCACCGCTGTGTACATCTTACAGCGTCATCAAAGGCCAGTTGCTCTCATACCATGTCTATGTGGTGTGGAAGGTTAAAAATCCCTTGGGTTGGTAAAGGTGTAGGCTCGGGCTTTCTATCGACAAACTGTCTAATGGTGAAAACAAGCCTATTCAGACTTATCCATGATAGGCAGTATAAATCTTCAAGAAAGAAAAAAAAATATATAAAAAATAAAGAAAATGTCTAACTTTAAAAAAAAACTGTGTGAACTATATTAAAGTTGCAAAGTCCGATGGTTTTGAGTTTCTGTCATTTTTCTGATAAAATACGTTAAATTTATTACTACAATCTACCTTACTTTAGCTTGAAGTAACTTTTGTTTTAAATAGCTAAGTTTTGAGATATTAGAAGTGCAAACATGTAACATTAGTTTTGGCAAGTACACCAAAACTCTGTATGTTACTACTAGGAAGATAATCAGTTATGCCCCACCCCCTATTAGCGCCTACCATACTAGTCTAACATAGTTACCTCCCCGCATATGTTTCTTTTTTCTCTTATCTTGTTCTTTACCTATCATTCATGTACCAATGTTTTGCTTATTTCCCTGTAATTGTCTATCTGTATATTGTTGTAGATTTGTTTACTGTGTAGTGGCAATTGTGATTAGGGCTGGAAGACCAGTGCATTATCACTGACAACATGTTATTCAGAGGAAAAAAAACACTTGAACAAAAAAAAAAAAGAAGGTTTCTGCAGTAACAATTCTATTAAATTTACTGAGTATTCCCTTCTATGTGGTGACACATGCTTAATAAGTGGATCGACATCTAAGTTAGATATGTAGGACCAATTCTAGAAAATTGTTTTGGTTTTGAAAATTTGATGTTTTCATCATCAGCCTATGCAGCTTTTATGAACAGAATGCCTCAATTTGCGTAAAATTTATACACAAAGGAGAAGGATGTAAACAATCTGTTACGTGTGCTTTCCAGCATGACTAATGCTGTGTTCATACGGTCCTCGTGAATATAGTGAACTTCCCACTTACTGCTGGTGAACACGACCATGTAAACTGAGAGCATTCATTTGGCAATTCGCGGTAAACACGTTTCATGCTGGGCGATAATAGAGGCATTGTCAAATCTTCATACAGAAAAAGTGAAATATCTCTAAAACCACACCACCTAGAAACAAATCGCTTGGTACACATATAGAAAACATCTTTACCAAAAAGATTATATCAAATTTATAAGGTTAAGGTTCTTGATTTCTATTAATTTTGAATAAAACTAATGTTTTGCACCGCACATACGGCGGACGGCGGAAACTGCGACACCACAAGTGGTGAGTAGCGAGCCCCTTAAAAAATCTCCAGTTCACAGGTGGTGTTCACCAGTTGTGAAGTCACTTGAACGCAATTCACAGGTTGTGAAATGGGAAACACCATATTCACCAGTTCATATGAACGCAGCATAAGCAACAAACTTGGGGAAGTATCTTTCCTTCACACATTTAATCATGTTTCATAATTATAATACTAATAGGTTATCTGGTTTGTTCTACTATAAAATTCATCTTGATGTAATATTTCAACATGTGTATTTTGGAGCCAGAGTCTCGGTGGTTACCGGGAGGAAGCGCCTTGCAAACAGAATACATTTTACTGAGTCATCATATTAGGGTATAGTTGGTGGGTTGTTGGAGTTTTACATCCTGGCAACATCTAAGGTCATATCAGGACGGGTGCCGACTTCTGACAGTGCACACTCATGACAACTTTATAGTGCTACCCCTCTAGGAAATCCGGCCGCCGGCACCATGACCTGATATATCACTGAGTCACATTATCCTGATGCTGAGCTAACCAGTTCTTGCCCTATCATAGTAATGCCAAATGCCAGGCTAGGAAGTGAAAAGTATCAATTATATAGGTTATTGGTTTGACTCGACCGGGAATCGAAACTCCAGGCCTGCGCTCCCCCGTCCTGATATATATATATATATATATATGTATGAAGATCACTCACAGCGATTCACAATGCATTTGAATGGATGTGTACCTGGCAAACTGGTGTGCCGCGGAAACTGCAACACCGGCGCCCGAGACGTTGTTTTGACCGTCACGAAATGTCCGCTAGTCTCAAGACAATCGGCACTTTACTGCACACCCTTGTGAATTACAAGCGCGCAAATTCACAATAAAATATATTCTCACTCACCCTTGGCCCCGGTAATCGAACCCAAGAGTCCGCATAAAGAGCTCAGTGACACCTTAGGTTCAAACCTATAAAACCCATTCACTACAATCGTAAACCACATCAAGTTGCTGAGTGCTTTTACGTCACAAGTGTCACGTCCTGTACCATGTAGCATTGCTAGAAGAAACAAGTCTTCTGCTGCGTTCATATCATCCTGGTGAATATGGTGAACTTCCCACTTACTGCCAGTGAACGCGACCATGTAAACTGAGAGCGTTCATTTGACAATTCGCGGTAAACAACGACAATATGGACTCCAGAAGGCTTTTAGCTTTTTTACTATGGTGTAACCATTATAGTAACACATAATCTAAGTTTAGATACATAGATTTAATCAAATATGATTAAAATAATTGATTTTGAGCTAGTTTTTGTGGTCTATGATTAAAGAAATTGAACATTTCAGGCTGGGCGATAATAGAGGCAAACTACAATACATGTAAATAACATGTAAACTGCATGTTTTTGGTAGATAGCATCCACTACCATATTATACACCATGTATAATTTGTTTTAAGAGCACATATCATGGACAATGGTTTCATTACAAACATATTTTTGTCAATTTATTATGGAACCTTACCATGCAACGTTTCTCCATTCGCTGCCATTTTTTCACAAGTGGTGAATAACAAGCGGCTTAAAACATCTCCAGTTCAGAGGTGGTGTTCACCAGTTGTGAAGTCAATTGACCGCAATTCACCAGTTGTGAAGTGGGAAACACCATATTCACCAGTTCATATGAATGCGGCATTATTCTCCTATTAGTAATGCAATGTAAAAAAGTAAAACTTGTTTTAATTAAAGACGCCTCTAGAGCACATTGATTTTCATTATCGGCTATTGGATGTGAAACATATGGTCATTCTGGCATATTTCTTTGGAGGAAAATCGCCGCAACCACATAGGCTTCTCTTTCCAAGAAGTAGCAAGGGGTCTTTTATGTGCACTTTCCCACAGACAGGACAGCACATACCACACAACCTTTGATGAACCAATTGTGGACCACTGGTTGGAATGAAAAATAGCCCAAACTGCAAATGTGTCCACTGATCAGGATCGATAGGATGACCCGCACCTTCATAGCTGGACATGCTACCACCTGAGCTATACGTCCAGCTCCCATTCTAATGTCCCAGTCACATACACGTTAGTGGACGTAGTTGAACGCAGGTGAACGTAGTGGAGGCTAACCTGGGTCAAACGTGGTGTAAGTACGTTAAACTATGTTGAAATACGTTAAGGTACGGCAGGTTTTGGTATGGATAAATATGTTACGGTATGGATAAATACGTTATGGTATGGATAAATACCTTATGGTAAGGATGCTGGTACGTTTAACTATGTTCAACTATGTTCAACTACGTTCAACTACATTCAACTATGTTAGCTTTACCTACGTCCACTAACGGCTATGTGCCTAGGGCTTCGTCCAAGTATGCTAGAGTATGCTAGAGTACACTAGAGTATGCTAGAATACACTAGAGTATGCTAGAATACGCTAGAGTATGCTAGAGTACACTAGAGTATGTTAGTATCATGGATGCAAATTCAGCCTCTAACGGAGCACCCTTTTGAACGTGTCCAAAAATTAAATTGGAGTTCATGGCTCACCCACGATATGACGAAGTTAACATCACGGACAAGTATGGATGCCATTACATTCAACTACGTTCAACTACGTTCAACTCCGTTCAACTATGTTCAATTACCTTCAACTACCTTCAACTACATTCAACTACATTCAACTACCTTCAACTACCTTCAACTATGTTAGCCTTCACTAGGTTAAACTACGTCCACTAACATGTATGTGACCAGGGCATTAATGTGATATCACTGATAAAGATACATTCAATTGGCATGATACCTACTAGATAAAAGATTCACCCGGTACTTGTAGTACACGGGTGAATACCAACCCTATATAAATACGGTCGAAAATAGCGTTAGTATGGAACAACAAGTAGAATGCCTGGCACCAGTGTCAAATGGTTACTTATATCAACACAGAGTTGGTGAATGAGAGAGAATGCAAAAAGACAAGATGGCAGCCGCAGAACGCCGTCGATTTCACTTTTAAATCTGATTAAACTAGATATCATATTATATTTTTCAACTCAAAGGTAGCGGGCTAATAATAAGACAGATGTAAAGAATAATTGTTGCTTCTTAGATTGTGAAATTAGGCTCTCAATTCTTTGACCCGCATTTTCGACAGCTTTTATATAGGGTTGGTTTGCACCCCTACTGCAGCAGTACGGGGTGAATCTTGTATCTAGATACCTACATGATAAAATAACATGACCAGATCTTTATATAGCAACCTAATTCTACAAGCAGGACAAGCATACATTCATGTATTCATGCACAGATGCATATGCACATGCACATGCATCTCCGCATCCAGTCATGCATGGTACCCGAGACGCACAGCAGAACAATACCTGTGCATGTATGCATCATGCCTGTGCATAAGTACAGTGTAGCTATATTTTTAATGATACGTTCTCTCTAATGCATTATGGGAATATAAAAAAGGCACTATTGCCAACTCAGTTTCCTCTTTGGATAGTTGAGTGATGCTCACCATCTATGTATAAGTTAGATATTTTTTGGCACTGGGGCGTCATCTGCGAGTGGCAATTATATATATAGAAAACAATCTGTGACTGACACAAGTCAACATCTTGTTGCGGAGAGGTGGGCTGAGATGGCGCCACCGGTACAGTCTTGTATTTCACAGAGCGTAGCAATAATCATAATAATAAGTAATATTCCCTTCCATATCTTCATACTTGCATAATACTTTGTACATCATATATATATATAGATGTATGCATACATATTTATATATGCATACAGTTTGTTGTTGTTGTTTTACGTCCTAGCAACATCTAAGGTCATATCAGGACGGGTACTGACTTGTGACAGTACACACTCATTGCGATTTTATAGTGCTGTCCCACTGGGAAATCAGGCCACCGGAACCATGACCCGATATCCCCCTCAGTCACATTATCCTGACACTGAGCCAACCAGTCCTTGCCCTATCCTAATAATGCTGAGTACCAGGCTAGAAAGTGACAAGTATAAATTTTTAAGTCATTGGTTTGACTCGACTGGGAACCGAACTCACGAACTCCTGATCTTTCGCACGCGAGGCCTGTGCTCTACCGATTCGGCCACCGTGCCCGGTGTATATATGCATATATCTCTCTCTCTCTCTATATATATATACATATATATATATATATGATGCATACATCTATTCAGATATAATTATATATTTATATATATGTGCGAAGAAGTGAGGAGCTAAGCAATGAGGAGTGTTGAAAGCGGCCGTAGGTGGCGCCAGGGTCAGGTTCAGCTGCTAAGTGGCCCGCAGTGAATAATCGGTTGGTAGCATGCCATTACAGGATATGAATAATGGTCTTGAATGAGCGAGGTTGCTCATTCGGTGTCATTGCTGGACATGGCAGGCTCAAGACCGAAGCCCTCCCCCCCCCCCCCCCCCTACCACTACAGTACTGTGGTGGTGGTGGGGGGGGGGGGGGGAGAGAGGGGGGAAGCCATCTTCCCCCCTCTGGCCTATATAACAACTCCTGCCAGCCATCACGGCCAGGCACTATCCTGGTGTCTTCCGGAGCCACCGAAGCTGGTCAGTCTTCTCCAAATGCCCACACTGACCACTTCCCACCTCCAATTTTACCCACCCACGCACACCTGCAGTTGATTGTGCCCACAACAATCAACAAAACCGAAAACCAATCAAGCATTTAAACTAAAAAATTTAGAATACCATCTAATGAGCGACTGACACCCGCGCAGTTGACAGATCACACCTACTTAAATGTCACATTTCTGATAATTTACCCTCTACTGTTATCTCATATTTTTATCATTAACTATTGCTATTGTTCTTTAACGTAATTGATTACTCGTTTGTTAAATCGTTCACATGACTCATATGCCCTCATCACATTTCATTTTCCCAATATATCGGGGCCTTCGCTCATTCGCTTCTTGCCCGATGATACACAGTCAATGTACATGCCGCCGGGCGGGCACTGCCCGAATAAAAGCCTTGATTAACCCACTCATGCCTCTGAGTCAGCTGTGTCCATGAGCAATGATGATCTATACATTGGTTATATTCACATAATAAATTGTACAATATATATGCATATATATGTATATATATCTCAGGCATGTAGATTTAACGCAAATGTTGAGAGCATGATTTATGCTTTATTGAAGCTGCATAGTCCGATGAAAACATAACATTTTAAAAACGAAAACAATTATCTAGATTTGATTCTATATATATATCTAACTTAGATACTTATGCGCTTATTAAGCATTGTTTGCTACATAGAAGGGAATAGGCCGTACTGAGTCAATTTAATAGAACCTGCTAGTGTTACTGCAAAAGCCTATGGTGTCAAAGATTTGGCATGCTTGCCACAATAATTTGGCATGCTTACAGTCCAAATATCTCAAAAGTTAGCCATTTAAAATAAAAGTTACCTCAAACTAAAGTAAGGCAGATTATAGCGATCAACCTAACGTATTGATCTCAGAAAATGTCAGAAACTCAAATCCACCAAACCATGCACCTTTAAGCAGAAGCAACCAAGACAGAGTCGAAGGAAGATGGGTTGGTTTATTGGGGTTTTGCGACCTAGCACAATGTAACGCCACGTGAGGACTGGACTATGAATACCGAAGCGGATGGCTGGTGACCAATGAAGCCGGTAGTTGATAACTGATTTCACATGAAAGGTCATAGAGGTCAGATAATATAGACTCATGAGGATGACACTGACATTTGATCACTGTCACAATATCGTCATCGCGCATGTAATTAACCCGATAAGCGACCGAGGGAAAATCCGGCAACGCCTATCCTCTACACATTAATAATTATATTGAGGGAGGGTGGGTGGTTAAAGTTGCAAAGTGATTTTTTTCTGGCGCTATCCTGGCGTGTTGGTAGATGGTTGGTTGTTGGAGTTTTGCGTTCTAGCAACATTTAAGGTCTTATCAGGACAAGCACCGACTTGTGACAGTGCACACTTTATAGTGCTGCCCCACTGGGAGAACCAGATCACTAGCACCATGACCTCATATCCCACTCAGTCACATTATCCCGACACTGAGCCAACCAGTCCTTGCCCTATCCTAATAACGCAGAGCGCCTGGCTAGGAAGTGACAAGTATTAATTTTTAAATCATAGGTTGGACTCGATCAGGGTTCGAACCCGTGGGATCTAATCCCATGATAGACCAAAACAGGAGACGGACGCTCAACTCATTCCACCATCCCGTCTGGTTTGTGTCTGTAGAAGGTGTGCTGCATATGGAAGTCGATTATAATTCTTTTATATTTAGTAACATTTATTGATTAATACGAGACAATAATGGTACTTCGTAGTCCATGTTCCACTCACTGCTTCTTGCCATATCATAGTAAAGCTAAGATTCCTTATACGCGGTATGTGGCATGCGAATGCGAA